>VDFB02353493.1:138893548-139007455 GCA_007258455.2 Sequoia sempervirens
TGAGGAAGATGGACCAAGAGAAGAAAATAAGTGCTGAAGCTGAAGATTTCGTAGAACACATCAAGGATATACATGAGAAGGTAAGAGAACATATTAACAAGATGAATATGCAGTATAAGGCTAAGGCAGATCAAAAGAGGAGGTATAAGGAGTTTCAGATTGGTGATGAAGTGATGTTCCACTTGAGGAAAGAAAGGTTTCCAGTAGGAACATATAACAAATTGAAGATGAAGAATTTTGGTCCCTATAAAATTTTGAAGAGGCATGATTCAGGGAATGCATATGAGGTAGCATTGCCGGATGAATTCAACATTTCCCCTGTGTTCAACATATCAGATTTGACAGAGTATCATGAAGGTGGCACAGAGGAAGTACCAACAATGGAACAGTGTGGGATTCCAGCACCTACTTCAAAAAGGGAGGAGATTGAAGCAATCTTGGATAGTCGTGTGGGAAGGAGTACCAGAAACAGGCAATATGAAGAATATCTGGTGAAATGGAGAGGAAGGCCTGTGGAAGATTCATCCTGGCTATCTAAGGCAGCAGTTGACCGGTTGGGTTTTCTTCAACCATCTGAGACGTGATGGGGTCACTTCTCAAATTACCTTGGGTGTCTGATGCAGGAGCATCCAGTGGTGTAAGGGCAAACTTGCATCACCCAAAAATAGTTAAATTTCAATTTTCCCATTTTTAGATGTTTTTAAATTTTTGGATACCCTTTTCGTCATAATGAAATTCCCAATTTATGGTTTTTATTTTCGGTTCCTGGGTTGAAAGATATTGCAATTTTAGTTTCCCTGATTTGCACCTGAAAATCTTCCGAGTTAGATTTGAGGCAATTAGAGCTCCCGAATCGGCCCTGAAACTTGCCAAAATCAGCGTAGCAAATTTTGAGCGCGTTCTTGACTTCGAGACCTTTCCAACGGTTCTAACGGTTCGTGAATCAGAGTCCTGGATCAAAAGTTATGTCCCCGCGAAGTTGGCGCACTTTCTAGAAGATACAGTTGCAAATGCTCTTTTGAAATTTGAACTTCATGTTGTAAATTTTCGGCGCCAAACCACCTAAACTCAAATTGAATGTTGTTTTCGCTCCAAACTAATAAGGAGCTCTATTTATGGGGGGGTTTCTAATTTTTGGGTAACTTTTTAGGGACAAGTTTGCATATTGCGAAAGGGTTATTCTGTAGCTTTTTGTAACTTGCATGTGTTGTAGAACTTGGGGATTTGAGATCCTCTACATGTAACAAGCTCCATTTTCTGAATAATAAAATTATTCTCTTGTTTGTGGGTTATTTTCTGTGTCTCGGGCTACGCCCTCATCATAGCCTCTTCAATTGTTTTCCTTTATTTCATCATTTTCATCTAGATACATTTCAATAGTTTCCTTCAACATACCAAACTCTACAATACCATTGAACAATGCATCTAACTTCATAGGACTATGCTCACAGATGAGAGGTGTCTCCTCTTTCTCTTTTCCCTTATCTGTGCTTGTCTCTTCCTAAGAGACACTAGATTTCATTTTTCGTGCCAATAGGGATCCTTCTTCTTCCTCTTCTTCATCTTCACAACTAACATACTTTTCTCTAGTTTCCTTTTCCTTCTTTCTTCTCTTTGCAAAATTTTGTTGCATAGAGGTGCTTGATGTTTCTTTCTTCTTGGAACCACCTAAAGGATTTGTTTCAAATGACTTTGGAACATTAGGAGAGGAGACTAAGGTCCTACTTGACCTTCTTATTCTTTATGGAGTCTTCAAAGGAGAATATATGTTTTTGGATTTCTCTGCAGGGGCTTTAGGGGCACCAAACTCTCTCTCCAAAGCAACCTTCATCTTCTCAACCTTCTCTGCAATGTCCTTATTTTATAGGTTATCTTTGCTAGATTTTTCTTCATAAGTGTCAAAGCTATCTATCGATGCATCTCTAGGTTTACTCAATACAACCTCTACAAGGCTAGTAAGTTCAGCTTCTATTACCTCATAACCAAGCTCTGGAACCCAAATTATTCTGGGTTCAACTACTTCCATATAGTAGTAGTCTTTAATAACCATAAATGTTATGTCATTATTTTATTTATTCACAACAATTCCTGGAATCCTATATATCTCTTGTATTCAGTCTTGAAATGTTTTGAAAAATCCCCACAGAGTTGACTTTCGAGACTCAAAATCTACAAATCTCCTTAAGTGATCTTTAATTTGTAGAACTACCAAAATACTATCATTCCATACAACATTATTTTCTCTAGGAACTTCATTTAGAAAGTAAAACAACAAGCAAATAATCAGGGTACCTTGACTCTTTTATCTTCTAAAAATTATCCAATAATTGCAATCTCAAGAGCTCACACAAATCAATGTCTAGACCTTCCTTCACCATTTGGTGAGTTGTGTGCATTTTGGTGGCAAACATAAAATTCTCTCTGTTTGCATAGAATATCTTGTAACCAATCACCATTGAAGCATACTTAACCGCTAGATCTTCAATGCCATTCACTATTATGGCACACTTGTTGAACTTCACATTGATGAGCTTCATCACTACCTCATTCTTCACTACCTTCAATTTTTGAATTGGTCTAGTGGAGAAAAAACTAGTGACAACCCTAATTTCATCTTTAGTGATCATGTGCAACATGTCTAACCACATGATTTTTTCATGTATTATGCTTAGGACATGCTTCACCCACTCATCTTCATAATTGAAATTGGGAAACTCATTCCACACATCCAATTTATTCTCCATCAAGCTGGATTACTCTAGTTTTAGCTTGAAATCATCTTCAGTTAGAACCTTTTCCCTAAATTCCACTAGCTTCAAGTGGTCATACTCATCCATGTTCATATGAATATGTATACACACATCCTCTATGTGCATCACACCACTAGGAACCCTAAAAAATGCACATTCATTATCTGTTTCCATTGATTTGTATGGGTGCTTCTTGAACTTAGGTCTTGGCCTCTCAAGCACATCAATAATCTAAGGAGTAAACATTTTGAACCTATCTGAAACTAAGGTTTTGCAAGAAATAGTAAATACCTTGTGAATCTTCACTAGTAGGGTTTCACATAACACTTCACAAATGCTCTAGATCTCTTTTTCTCTGATCTCTTCAAATGCTCAAACACAAATGAATTTTAGAATGTGCATAATGGAATATAAACCATTTTCCATTTACCTTATATGCACATTAATTGTAGTAGAGAAAGTTAGGTTGAAAAGCTGCCAAACCCTTACTATATCATCACAGGAACCTCAAACATTCCACAAATCTCTATAACAAGAGATTTCTCACTAGATATTTCAACAATAGTTCAAGCATATCAACCTACACATAAACTAGTATGCTAAAGACATTAACATCTCATTTTTGGCAAGGGGTTGAAGAGTTTTTTCTTAAAAACTCCCCCTAAGCCAATGCTCTCTATCTAGTTTCCAAAGGAAACATCTACACTGAGATTTGGCATAGAATCTTTCTTCACCTCATTCTCTTCCTTTTTCTACCATATCTTATTCATATCCTCCATCTCAAACGGATCAACCTTATTTATTGAATCAATCTTCTTTTGTGAGCTAGAGGGTTTCGCATTCTTACTTCTACAAAACTTAGCTACGTGTCCTAGTTTATTGCATTTATGATTTATGATACCTTTTTGTTGAACAAAATTACTTGTTACCATTTTAGATCTACATTCAAAATCCTTATTTTGAAACCCATTACATGTATAATAGTAACCATTGAATGATTGGAACATCATACCATTATTGTAAACATTCATCATTTGATTTTTGTAATCACTATCCTTATGAAAAAAACTATTACATGTATGGCATTGACTGAGAAATGATTGAAAGTTTTGATTCATTCTACTTCTACACTCTACAACTTTGTGTCCAAATTTATTTCAAGAATAGTAGTAGGCATGAAAATATGGGTACTTTTGTGTAGTTGGTTGTCTGATAGGAAGTCTCTTCAAATCTTTCTTCTAGTTGTGGACATGTTTGAAATTGCTCTTCTTATCTCCAGTCTTCCTTGGCTCATCATTCCTTTTTGAGCATTGTTTGGATTTTTATTTCCTTTGAGCTTTCTCCTTTTTCAAACCCTAATCCTTCTTTATCCTTTGAATCTTTTTGACTAGCAAGCATATCATCAAGCAAGGGATCTCTGCTTGAATTTGTCCTCTTGAATCTTTTCTTTCTCTAGATCTTTCCTCAGAGACATAATTTCTTCTTCAAGCTTTGAAAATTTTGTATACTTGTCTTTTAATTTGACATTGAAGCACTCTTCAACTCTTTTACCTTCTTCAACCTACACTTTCAGACTGGTGTTTGTCTCATTTGATTATTTAAGATGCTCATTTTTTTCCTTGAGTCTTTCTTTAACTTTCTTGATTTGATCTCTCAACTTCTTGATGAACTCATATGCCTCCTTAATATTTTCTTTCAGATCTCTATTCTCACATTCTGCTTTATCCAAATCATCAAGAGAATATCCAATTTCTCCTTCAATATCAACTTCAAAATCTTCTTTAGTAAATCCTTCCATCATAATTTTTTTCAGAGGGATAGGATACCTCCTAGTTTCCATGTGTTCAACCTCTAAGATCTACCTCAGTGGTTAATCCAATTGAAGGAATCTTGCTTTGATACCAATTTTTGAACACCCAAAATACTGAGAGGGGGGTGAATCAATGTTCCTTGAAATTCATTTTCATGAACTTAAACATGGATTCAAAGCATCTCATCAAACTTGTAAAAATGGAAAGGAATAACTAAAGCATGCATCACATCAATAAACACAAGAACACCATATTTACATGGAAAACCCTTGAAAGGGAAAAACCATGGTGAGGATTAGCTCACAATATTTTATAATCAGTTACAATGGATTACAAAATGGAGGAATCACTATCCAAAAAGAAAGGCTCATTTCCCAAAAGACTCATAGTCCAAAATAGAAAAAAGAACAAAAGAATGGCGTACTACTATATTTTGAACTGCTAACAATGCATTTGCAACATGTTGAAGATACAATTCCAATTAAGCTCAAAAAATTGACTTTACACACTTCATACTTCAACACTATCACCTTTTGCACTTCACTCTACATTAAATATTCTTTTTCATATCATATCATTAATTACGAGATTGAATTGACCTTCTACACATATGCATACATTTCACAAAAACCCATAACATCAATTAGGTCAACCTAATTGAATGAATTGTATAACACCATGATATGTCGGCCCAAAATCCCATCACAAATGCCTTGAAAAAGGAACCAAAATGTGTTCTTCACCAAAATAGGTTGGCATGACCTATAATTACTCCTATGAGAAGACCTTTCATAATTCAACTCTGCATGACCCCAAACCCCTTAGGTTGGCACCAAACAATAATATTGGTAAAGAAACAATAAAATGAACCAACTATTCACCCACAACTCAACACGGGGACCACCAAACCACTTGCCACTTGGAGTGCATACACTACTAACATCCTCAAACACTTCCTTAAAACCACACAACATTATAATCATTTGTGGTGGAATGCAAAGCATTCTAATATGCACTCTGCACTTGTAACACTACTTCTACTAAGCCCAATACTCTATCATCGATATCTTTAGCTGTGGAAGACATGATAACCTGAAACTTTGGATAGAGATTCCTTTAATACATAAAATTATTACCTCAGAACCACATGACAAGATTTTGTAAAGTGGAGTAATGTAGACAATAAAATTGTTGCTCTGTTACTTACTATTCTAGTCTGGGACTTAGGAAATTTTCACCAAAAAACATGGTATTCTTCGGACTTCTCTAGACTATGTACATACAAATGAACCATCACTTCTACAATAGGTTTCCATCAATTAGAACACCATACATCATCATGCTCATGTTACCAACATATGGTTGCTGACATTTAGAATGTGATGGTAAATGAGGAGTTTGACTATGCAACTTACATCTCCAATGCCATACACAAGGGAATGATGGAAATCAAGAGAGAAAAATAGGCAACTAAGTTTTGGTGGTACTACCTTTTGTGCCACATGCTTCTATACAGGGTAAAAGCAGAGTTCAATCTAGCACTCCAACTATATGATGTTGATAAGGAAGGGTATCAACTTCCTGTCTAATGTTGGACACATGTATGGAACATGCATTGTGACCAACCTAGCTATGCCACATTTAGAAACCACTTTGTTACAAAGGTGTTATCATTTTTATAGGGTCTAATACCTAGAATAACCAAAGAAATATTAGACTTCTTGAGGCCTGTGGAGAGAAGATCAGATCTTGGCATCCAACACAATTGTGGAGATTACATTTTTCACTATGACTACACAATTATAAGAGTTTATGGATGCCCAATAGGATCCCATGTCCTATTGAAATTTGTGCCAATGAGAATTGGTTTCTTGGAGATTATTTGGTAGTTAGCTGAGTCAGATGAAGCTCATTTGGAAAATTAGGAGAAAGGATTATTCTTCCCTTTTCTAACAATATTTTTAGATTTTAGGATGAACAAGGAGGGTATGAAGAAGCTATATGATAATTTTGAAACATTCAAAATGGATCAAGAAGTAACAACTTTGACCTTGAGGGTTTCATCAATAGCCTTAGGAAAAATATCAAGAGATCCAAGTCTTACCATCAACCTGATTTTATGGAAGATGTGATAAGAAAATACTTGGATTCCAAAGGAGTTAATGAAAGGAAGGTAAAGTGGAAAGCCTTTTAGAGAATAGAGGAAGCTAAGAAGAGAAAGGATTCCTCCTATAAAGGAGCCTATGTAGAGATTGACGATCCTATTATGAGGATTCAAGCAGTGTGGGAGGATATTGATAGGATAATTGGGGTTCAAGCTCCTCCAATTAAGGAGAGAGAAAATGGTAAGGATTCAATCTTAGAGGAAAGGCCATCCTATCAACCACCAAATGTTAAGCCCTATATTTATGATTTCAGGAGAAATCCTAAAGGTGTTGTGGTTAGGGAACAAGCACAACAATCCCCACCTCATGCACAAATTCCTCCATATCCTCTACCAATGCAACAAGCACACTCTTCTCCATCAACTAATGTTATTGATCTTGAATCTCCCCCAAGGGAGCCATCTCCTAAGAGAAGAAGAGCTGAAATTTTTTCTCTAGTGGACTATCCTATTGCCTTGGAGGAAGAAGGTGATTATGAAATCACAAGGGATGATGTACTTGGAACAATTTCTTCACCTCAAAGGGATGGGAATGTACAACCACTAGTGAACAAAATAACTAAAAAACATTCTTGAAGGGAGAGACAATATAAAGGACATAAGGGAGTTGTCTTGCAAAACATTCATGAATAATGATACATTTGTGCAATCCAAAGAGTTTAGTGATTTCATATGGAGGTGAAAAAGAGAGGACTATGTTAAGAGATTAGAGGAGGAAATGACTAAATCTCGACAAGAAATAAGAGAACAAGTCGCTAAAAGAGTGGTGGCACAAATGAGTGCATAATCAAAGGACATAACACCTGAAGAGGGAAGGTGCTTGGTTAGAGAAAGTGGCATTATTTTTCTCCTTGAGTTGGATACTACATCAACCATTTCCTTATACACAATAAAAATACAAGATCAAAAGATCTTCTCTTCAGAAGATGATGTTGCAGTAGCACTTTCTGGATCTGGATTCAATCCAAGGTGGGAGTCCTTAGCTATTTGGGCTTTATCCCCAAATACTAAAAAACCATTGGTTTCCAAGAAAATAGGAGATTTAATGGGAGAATTGATTGTCAAGAGAGTATTTGATACTCTGGTAGTTGAAGCAACAACTCTCACAATGAATTTTAAACAATTTAGTAGAGCCACCACAAAAACATTACAGGAAAAGTATAACAAACTATTACAGGATTACCAAGAATTTCCAAATGAATACAAGTTGAAGGAAATGGAAGCTCAATGAAAACAACAACAATATAAATTGCAAGAAATAGTTTCACCTCCTCCTCCATCAATTGCAATGGTAGTGTGGGGAAGTTCAATGATTGCTAGCTCCTCAATATCTCCACCTCCTAAGTCTAAAAAGGAGAAGGAAAAAAGGAAGAACTTATGGAGAAACTTGGTGCTTATGAGGACATTCTAATGCACTATAAATATTATCAACATGAGAACAACATGCATATTGTTCCTACTATTTTGGGACATCTGATGAGAAAAGTTGTAAAAAGGTGGATAATGTCCTCAAGAATTACTTTCAATTGACAATAGCAATCAACAAGATTGCTAGTGATAGAGTGAGGGCCATTCCCTTGATGAATAAATGGACTCCTAGGCTTAATTCATTGATTGGAATGTGCAAGGGACCTGCACATGATCCTACTAAGCAAAAGGAGATTGTTCCCACATACAAAATTGTTAAAGAAGTAGGGGAACAATAGGGGTTAGTGGAATAACTAGAAGAAAACATGAAAGAAATGGTCAAATAATTTGATGAGAGTGATTTAAGGATAGTGCCTAATATTAAGGATAATGGAGAAATAAATCCTTGTGGAATATGTAAGGATCAATTTGAAGGCATTACTCCAACATTGGCATTTCTTATAAGTGGCAATAATTAGGCTAACTTAGAACTATTGAAGAGCAGTTTGGACAAGCTTTGGGAAGAAAACCAATTCCTGGAGTAATTTGAGAAATTATATGATAATGTAGTATTCAAATACAATAAACGTAGAGTTAACATGGATGAGTTCCTTGCATTCCAATGGCTTGCAAAGGAACAATTTATAGGTCTTGGGATGATAAGTATAATAATCTGCTTAACTTGTAAAGTTTTGATGGTTTGGAATTATTATTCTTTCATTCTTTATTTGGGTGGATATATTATTTTATCCTTTATTTCCTATTCAACATCAAATGGAATCTTCTTTAGCTCCAATAGTTGTTTTATCTTCTAGTGGAACTACCTTTTTTTTGCATCTGCATAGTCAACAATTCTTGGACTTTTGGTACTAAAATAAGGTAGATAAGGAAGCGATAAAGTATGATACAACAACCTTCTATGAGCACTTTTGGAGGTAAAAAATATTTACAACTACACATGTAACAACAGTTTTCCTTTATGAAATATTCTCTCCATGAGTAGTTGTACTCATGTTTTTTATGTAAGTGAATGTCAAATGAAAATGTGACATGTGTCAAAAGGTCTAAAGCTTGTTTGCTCCCTTGTTTCTATAAAAAGGAATTCATGGCCTTTACACTATATCTTGGAGAATTTTGTATTATAGAGCACTTTTTAATAGAGTTTGTGTTTGAAGTCTAGGTTATTATTTAAAAATATGATTGTTTGTAGATTAAAAATGTTGTATAACAATACTAGCATTAGTTTATGAATATACAGTGGAAGATTTTCAATCCAATTGTCTCCTATATGTATACACCATACAATTTATGAATGAAAATTGATCAAGGAATATTTCAATCATCTTCTCAGTCTTTTCTATGCATGAAGTATTATGTTATGGCTTTTGGTCAAGTAGTGAATTAAAATGCTTTAATAGAAATGTTGAATGGTATGAATGTATGCAAGGAGTAGTAAGTGAGATTGGTTAATAATTCTGAAGTGTAATAGTGTAAGGCATTATTACAAAGCTTTTATGATGTTTGAGGAAAATACTATTATGTGAGTTTTAGTTTCATTCATCTTATCTTCATTCCCTAGATTAAGGCACTGATCTTTGGAATTTGTGTTTGATACAACTCCATGGTCAACTTAATTGAAAATCAAATAAACCATTTAATTTCAAGTAATAATTTATTTTCTTAATCTTATTTCCCATGTTCTTTGAGCAATGGATACATAATAGCTCAAGAATCTAGCTAATTTATGTGTTTCATTTGTAATTATTTGCTTCATCTAAGAGAACATATCTATTTAATAAGCACTATTCTATATAACTATGGATCTTCTATATCCACTTGATCACTTTAAAATCCAAGTGAATATTGTAGGATCACCCTCATAGGTTTTGTAGAGCATGAATTGTAGAGGAGATAATTGTAGAATCCATCTCTTGTTTGTTGGCCAACCCCTTGTGACTTTCAATTATCTGAAGTAGCTATCACATAGATTGTCACAAGATTCTAGTTGGGAAAATTAAAACACCAAAATATTTCTTTTATTTTCTAGGCTTTCTTGTTAGTCTTTGTGTGCAAAGACTAAAAAATCAAAGGGGTGCAAGAGCTACTTTGGAGCTCTTTGCATTGGATCAAAATATCATCTCAAGTTTAGCATTGGAATTTGGGTTCATTTATTCTAATCACTCTATATCTTTCAATTTGTAAATTTATTAATAGTTACATTAGTTTATTTGCTTCAATAAATATTTCTTGGTGTGTCTTTCTCACATTGAAATTGGAATAAAATTAATCTCTTACATTTGGATCTAGGCTCTAAAATAAACACAAGTTTTTTGATCCTAAAGATCTACATACATATGCTATCCTGTAGCACCCAATGGTGATAGTGAGGATAAAAATAAGTGATCTTGTTTTTTATTATTAAGGGGCCTACCTAGAGAAGTGATCACTCTAGGGGATTACCTTAACTCTTGTGTTTTAGCAAAGTATAAAGAGCGGGGGTGAATTGAAAGAAATTCTCCTTGGAAGTGGAATCTTGTCAATCTAGGCTAATCCTCTAAGAAATTTATACCTTAGAGAAGTGAAGGTGGAGAGTGGGTGAACCCCTCTTCTTGACTGGTTGGTATTATTACCTTTTATCTATGGATTAGGCTTCATGTATCATTGTGCTATATCTTGAAAATACCCCAAATTGAGCTTGTAAAGCCTAGAAAAACTTATTGGTCATGCCTACTTGATTAGGCTTGTTAATGTGTCATACATGTTTGATTGTTTAGATCACCATCTCTACTTGAAACTGAATTGGAGATATCCATTCAAAATTGAGCCTAGGACATTGTTTTTGTCATTATATCTTTGTGTGTTTCTAATCTTTGAACAAATTGGAAAAATTCAAAAATCATTAAAAATAAAAACATTCCAAAAATAACCAAAAATAAAAGGTAAAATATCAAACTATGAAGCAAAAATATTTTATTGGTATTGTCTTATTGTCCTTAATAATATTTGAGGACTAGACAAATTTTTTGGTATCTTGTTATATCATTATCAAAGTTTATCAAAGTTTAAATTGGATCTCCTATCTTTTATCTTTATCATATCATATCAAGTTTTATTGGACTCGCAAGTCTAATTCAAGTGGAATTTATCAATATTAGTCTTTATAATTGATGAAACTAAAGAATAACTAGTTTTCTCTTATTTAGTTCATGCTTTTAGACATTTTAGATTTCTTATTTCATATACATTTCTAAACATTATCTATCTTTTTGTATATTTCATGCAACTTGAACCAAGTTTTGATGTATGGAAATATGATTTTGATATGTTGGTAATTGCATGATTAAATGTGTGGATGTGTATGAAATACGGTGTGAATTTATGTTTAATTTATGGTTATTAGTATTGTACATATGTTGGATGAACTAACTCCTTGGAGTCGAGAAACCAAAGAAAGAAGACTATAGCTTGCAACAACTAGGGAGCACAACCCACATCCATAGGATTTTGGACAATGATGCAAGGGAGATTCCAAAATAAGAAGAATGCAACAGTTGCAAAGATAGAGGAATTAATTATGAGGATGATTGTGAATCACCATTTCATTTAATGAGACCACTGAAGGGAGAAGGAGTTTTTTTTGATTGGGAAGATAACATGATTGTTTCCACAACCCACGCTTCTATTATACCATTGAAATCAAGTTCCAATCCTAATCATCTTCTTCCACCTTTTTAGTTATGTTTTTAGTTATGAAGAATTTTTCACTCTCTATTTCATAAGGGAGTGGTGATTTGCATTTAGTTTTCTAATTTGAGTCCTCGTTTCAATAAACCTCCCCCAAACCTATATAGTTGGCTCAGTGGTCAAGGATTAGATATAGCGTGTGGATATGTTTAGATAGTGATATTTTTTATTACATAGACAATACTTTTTTTTTCAATTATGCAATTATGAATAAGATATATCTAAAGATTCTTATCAACTAGGAAATAGTTTAATAATTAAAATTATTTAATTATCTAGGAAGGATTGAAATTAGTACAAAATGTTGTTCATAGGCTTAGGAAATTTTTTAGTATCTACGATAAAAAACATTTTTATAATATATTTTTTAATATTTATATAAAAATATTTATAATAAAATATAATAAAGACATAAAATAGGAATATTTTTTTAAAGTAATATAAAATCATAAAATAGTATATTTGTTTTAATTATGGTAAAATAAAATAAAACAAAGATATTTGAAGAATTTTTTTTTTATATAGGGTAAATCAATTAATTAAGTATTGATGTGTATGAATGATCTATCAAAAATTTGCAATAGTGATCTCTTCATTGCCACCTTCTTCAATGTTGTATTTATCAAGGTAGTGTTTACAAACATCTTAGACGAATATGCTAGGCCACTAGAGTAAAATTATCCTAATTCAACCTCCTATCCAAGCATCTTTAAATAGATTCAATAAAATGACTAAAGATAAAATTTACAAACAACTTAGAGGAATATGTAAGGTCAAAGTAAAATTATTATAATTCAACCCCCTATCCAAGCATATTTAAATAGATTCAGTAAAATGATTAAAGATAAAATTCACAAACTTGTAGATAGCCTATTATGATTATGATGTAGACTAAGATTCTTTATCCCTTAGAACTAAAATGTGCTATAGTTTTTTTTTCCCTTGTAATAGCTTATGATTCTTCAATATCTAATGATCCTTTGATTTCACAAACAAATATATTTAAATTTAAACACATAACAAAAATTCATAAAAAAAAATGTGTCAAGTTAGCTCACAACCATTAGTGAAAAGTAGTAGGAATCATGAAATTTGAATCTAAAAGTTAAAAATTGAGGCCAATCGCAAGTCACTTAGGATTGACCTAGGATGGGAAAGTGAAGATCTTATGGTTAGGAGGGACAAATGGAAGTGTGTATAAATATGGATGTTCATAAATAGATTAAAAATGGAAAAGGTATTGGAATGAGCACAAATTGAGATAAGGTAAGGTTGAAAATATGGAAATAGATAAAAATGAAAGTGAAATAGATGGGGAAAATTATCATGTTATGAGCCAAACTTAGTACAAGAGTGTTCTACTTGTTGATATGCAATTTTATTAATATATTACATCAAAATGTGTGTAAAAATAGATATAAACTGGCATGGATATGTAAATTTCATAATTAAAAGGGGTAAGTGGGAGTAATTTCTTAAAAATACTAGTTTGATTGGTTCAATAATTACTCATGATAAGATTGTTGATTTTGGAAATTTACTATGAATTTAAGCATCATGCTTTGTGGGATGCCAATATTCAACCTGATTATCATCAAGGATAGCTAAAATCAAGTATTCCCAATCTTTTTTTGGTATTAGTTTCATCTATTTCACCTTAATTGGGTGTTTCTCCTCCCTTTCTCGATTGAAGTTTATTCTACCTTTCTAAGGATCCCAAATATTGCCTGGGGGATAATCCTTTAAAGAAATACCTTATCACATGAATGCATATTGGCATTTTTAAACCACCACAATATGACCCAATATATTACTTTAGTATTATGAGGGAAGGAGATAGTGTAATTAATTTGATTCTAGTAAGTATTAAAGGTTGGGAATAATGCTCAAAAGTGGTTAGGGTGTCTATAAGTCTCATCCCAAATCCTCTATAGATCACTTTACACGAGTTAATTAGAGGTAATTCTATTTACAATGCTATTCTTTTCATGGTAGTGGAGCTATCTTTTTGCTACACCACATAGTCTTATGTTGTGTCAAAGCCTCACAATCCTAGGGCACTTACTTAATTCTAACTCTAATGTACTTAACAAATGAAACCATGGTCATACCAAGGTCATGCAAGTTTAGTAATTTATCTTGATAAAATTTTCTAAAAAAAATTATTTGATACCGTTTAGTAATGTCATAAGCCTATCTAGAAGAATTTAGTATTTCTAAAATATTTTCATCATAATTTAGATTGCTACATATACTATAATTGAGATATCTATTATTAGGGGGATTCATTGTCAGATTTACTATGGCTAGGGTATGGGGGTTGAGATGTATAAATTCCTTTAAATCAAATATTTTTATAAGATGAAATATTTCTCATAGTTCATCTTTTTTTTTGAGGATTTAATCTATGGAATTACAATCAAAATTGGTTTTCCACCGAATATAGGTGTAGATAGTTCCCTTAGTTAATAGGGTGGAAATAATAAGAAGATGCAATAATGTAACAAAAAAGTAGGTATATTGGATACCTGATGAAAATAGGGAAGTAATTTAATTATACTACTATCTATAAAAGGGTATGAAAAATAAATTTTAAGAATGTAAATAAAATTAGAAATTTTACAAATAGATGTTATACCATTAATTTATGAAGTGAATCCCCTATAGATTCATGATGTTCTATTCATCTATATATTAGTTTACCGATACATATTATTTTTGTATAGTTTAAGGTTTAATTTATTATTGTGTATTGTTAGCTGTGAGTTCTTGCAGTATTTGTTTCAAATGTTCACTCCATGATGGATGATGTCCATATTTTTTCGTCATTTATTTATTACTCTAAATTGTTCCTTTTTGTTATTGTGTTCATATAATATTGATTGGGTTTTCAAATCTTTTGGCATTTACTACTTAGTATGAACTATGCAATGTATTTTGATCAAGTTTATACCAAGTGAAGGCATCTTCCAAGGCCAAGAAAAGAAGAGGCATACAAATTTGATTATCCTAGTGCCTCCTAAATGAAGCATGTGCAAAATACTTAGTAGTTTAGATTATTTGACTTTAAAATTACTTTATTTATTATTTTAAATTATTTAATAGTTTTAATTTCTTTTTCAAATATATGTGAATTAATTTTTAATTTTTATGTAAAGGGTCACTTTGAAGCTATTTTATTTATTTTAGAATTATTTTTGTTATTAAAAGGTTTTTTATTTTTATTTAAGAATTATTTTATTGTTTTATTTTTTTAAATAATTGTTGATTCTAAATAATTTTACATAAGCATTCTTGATGTCACTCAAGATTATCAATTTTTTTTATGTAAATGTAGAATGTCTCTCCACGTAATTATACCATTTTTTATGTTGGAGAATTCACGATTTGACTACAACATCTAATGATATCTTTCACTAATGAAATAATGAACACAAAAACATGTCTATCATATAATATGATAAGTGTAAAAATGTATAATTAGAACATTACATGTATAAGTAAGGTAGAGGAGGAAGGAAGGTAAGACTGAACAGTTGACTACCTTTCTATTTGTGCAACACATGTTTGTCCATATGACAAGTGTTCGAGCATGTGTAAAATGTGTGTGATAGATCTTTCAAAAAATAAATATGTGTATGAACCACATGAAATGAATTTAAGACTAAATATATTCTTCTTTAAAACAATTTGACATATAAATTCTATTAACCTAATTTCACTAAATCTAATTTCACTAAATTTAATAAAAATGAATACAATCTTTGTTCAAAGAAACCTCATACACCAAATTAATATCTCTATTAAAAGGACTCTGAACATTCCATCTGCACGAAAATATATGGAAAGGTAGATGGAAATTGAAATGCATCGAATACACAAGATTTGGGTTGGGGTGTAGGTAGATGCGACCGGCTCTAAGGGTCAAACCAGGCAAGAGAGTCAAGGCTTTCAATGATATGTGGGCAGCGCCTACTATTTGGTTGAAGAAAAATAGCTTCTGATTGGTGCTTAGCGGGTACGGAACCGAAGGAAGAGGTATCCAAAGGGCTGGCAAGCATGTTGCTTTGTATCAACAGAAACAAAACATGAAAACGAAATATCAACAGAAATTGAGCTCCTTTAAGAGCCCCCAGAATTTTAGATGCCCCCATTAGCTATTGTTCAAATGAACTGTCTTGCACGAGTTCAATCTCTTTTGAATGGAACAACATTGAACGTCAACAAACTCTTAATACCCTAGGGATAAGACAACCTTCACGGCTAAATTTTTAGCAACTCTTGACTCTGGTCTAACTAATTTGACCTATTTTTTTAAATATGCATGACATGATCATATTCATAACAAAAACAATATCTATTTAGATTATATTTTGTAATTCTTCATGACAATATGATAATATGTTAATAGCAAAATCAAAATTTTCTTTCATTAAAGATATCTAAATTCATCCTTATCATTATGTAACTACTCAATTTTCAACTCTTTAATTCTAAATTTATATTGTTTACTTATATTGTTGTAGTATTTAATTAGATATAGACAACTAACCAAAGACATAAGAAATGTCTCAAGGAAAGCATTTTATTTGTCGTACACTTTCTTTTCTTTTCTAGTATCAATTGAAAGCTAGGTTAGCTCTAATGTATACTTCGCCTCTAAGTGATGTCAAAAGTTGTTTATTATATATTTAGTGGATATCATTTTCTTTCATGTGAATGATGTAATGTGATGAAATACTTGTTACCCATCTATTCTCCATTAGGTCATGACAGATTATACTTTTACTTCAAATTTCATTTTTTTTTTTTAATAACTAATTTAATTTGTTTGTTATTTGTTTTGTGAGGAGGGTGGTTGAACTTTGTAGTAATTACAAATTTAATTTATTTTTATTTTTTGTTTTCAAGAGCTTTTGAGGCAAATGAGAATAGTTATGGAAGTTATCTACTACTATTGTCAACTTTGAATGTAAGAATATGACATTGAAAAGGTTTATAAAGTTGACAATGAAAAGGGCTGAAATTTAATATTTTAGTAATCATTTGCAATGTTTTGGGGGTTGAGGTTATAATATCATGTCTTAGTCTCTCTCTTTTTTCTTTTAAACTTTATCACCATCACAGATACCATACTTTAAGGGTTCTTTTTGATAAGTTATTTAATAAAAATATATATCTTAATTATATTTGAGTTATATTGTATGATTGTAGTTTATAATAAATTTTAATGGATATATGTGGACCTATCATGGATACCATGAAAGGTGATAGGAAATAATTCAAATGGATAGTTGCAATAGAGAAAAGTTCTCATTTGTTGAAAGAAAAATTAAAAAATAAACCAACATTAACATTGTTTGAATTTAATAAATTGTTCCAAGTAGATTGTAATACGAGTGGAACCATAGTTTAAGGATATTTGAGTCAAGAAGGGAGGCCCATTGCTTATTTAAGTGAGAAGTTGAATGAAGCCAAAAAGAACTATTATTTGTACGATCAGGAGTTTTATGCAATAGTGGAAGTGCTTGAGAAATAGAGACATTACTTTAGACCTAATAAATTTTTGATGTACATGGATCGCCATACATTGCACTATATAAAAAACCAAGGTAATTTGATTCAAAAAAATATGAACTAGGTTGATTTTCTTCAGATCTATTTATTCTTTGTTTTTTAAACATATAAGTGGTATATCTAATTGGGTGGCTTATGCACTGAGTCAAATATGTTTATTGTTAAATGAACTGAGCATGAATTTTGTTGGTTTTGATTCAAAGTGGGTGTTCTATGAAGATGTGTATTTCAAGGAAGCATGGGAAATTTGTGAGAGTCCAATAGATAAGAATCAATCTTCATGGCTAGAGAATTTCATTCAAGAAGGATTATTATTTAATAGAAAGAGATTGTGTATGAACCTTAAGGATCAACAAGTGAGAGATTTTATTAGAGAAAACATAGAGTTCAGGTCTTGGTAGACATTTTGGAGTAGATAAAATATTAACGAAAATTGAATGAAGGGTACTATTAACCAAGGATGAGTGTGGATGTGAAGAAGATAGTGTAAAATTATCCAATTTCTTAGTATGTTAAAGGAGGAAGGAAAAATATGGGATTGTATCATCCATTCGTTATACTAGAAAGACCTTAAGAGCATATAAGTATATATTTTGTTCTTGGACTACCAAGGACACAAAGAGGTAATGATTTAGTTTTTGTTGTGATAGATAAATTTTCAAATATGGATCATTTTATTCCATACGAGAAGTATAATGATGCCTCCCATATAGCCACATTATTTTTGAATGAAATAGTGAGATTGTATGGATTACTAAAGATCATTGTCTTTGATAGGGACACAAAGTTTTTTGGCCACTTTTGGTGCACATTGTGGAAGAAATAGGGAACAAAATTGGGGTTCAATTCAACTTACCATCACCAAACTGCTGTTCAAATTAAAGTTCTTAATATGAGTCTTGGTAATTTGCAAATATATTTAGTAGGGGACAAAAAAAATCAATGGGATTTGATATTGGCCTAAGTAGAATTTTCTTATAATAATTCAATTAATCATAGTGTAAGACAAAGCCCATTCCATTATTTTTTATGGTTATATTCTTAGAGGTGTTAATGAATTGAAAGATAGTGTAGATTTGGTTAGAAAGAGTGTTTTTGTAGAATATTTTACTGAGTACCTTCATGAATTACATAAAAAATTAAAGGGAAATTTGGAGAAGAGTACCATAATATACAAAGAGTATGTTGAGATGTATAAGAGAGAGAGAACAAATTTCAAGTGGGCATGCAATTCAGTGTTAGCACATTCGAGGGAAGGAAGGTTCTCTCAAGGAACATATAATAAATTGAAGTGGAAAAAGATAGGCCCATGTCAATTGAATTGGGAAAGTTTTCATCCAATGCATATGAAATTGAACCTACAAAAGGTACACATATATCTACCATATTCAATGTTGTTGATCTATTTAAGTATTATGAAGGAGACATAAAATTACACAAGGAGATACATATTTAGATTTCTAAAATGCATAGGGATGAATACAATAGTTGTTTGAAAAGAAGTTAGAAGAAGTGGATAGAGTGATATCTTCCTAAGTGACCAAAAGGAAAAGGGGGAAAAAGTATAGGGAGTATATGGTCTATTGAAATAACAAAGTATTTGATGAAGCTACTTGGGTGAATGCTTCAACACATGGAAAGAATGGAATTCCTATTCTAGACAGTAAAATGTTCATGAGTTATTCACTAATGGAAAATTTCACTTACTTTGCATGTTTGATGTAGGAGCATCTAGATTCATGAACAATCCTTCATCAACCAAAAATATTTAAGGTTTTTTTTTTCAGTTCAATTTAGTTTCATTGCCCTTATGTTGGTTTTCTATAGCTACTTGGGAAAATTTTTAGATTCAATTTCATTGAACCAAGGGCATCACTTTGTAGAAGAGTTTAATGGGTACATGTAGTTCAAATTTGGTGAAGAATGGATGAAAATTAGCTAAGTTATGAGCATACAATGTTTTAGTTTGTAACTAAATTTGTAATTTTTTGGTGTTGAATCAAAAATCTTTTTTTCAATGGGATCCAAGTTATTTTCTCATGACCAATTCTTACTCATTTATTTGCATTTGCGAGAATTTTCATGGCCAACTAGATTTAGGGACAAACTCAACTAAATCAACTTCTTAATACGATGACGATGTCAACATGTCATGATCAAAAGATGATGTCATCATGATAGAAGCATGACATCAATAAGGATGAGGGCCACTTGCCAAACGATAGTTTAAGCATGATGTAAAGATGACGTCAACATTATACAGTTTGTGGATAAATGCTACTAAACTAGACCAATTCATTGTTCAAAAGGTTCAGTTTAATAAATAAAGAAACTTTTGAAGAAGGGACAATGATTATGTAATAGGTACAGAGTGTAAGTTTTTCCAATTGAACCTTCCAACTAAACTAGTTATAACATTCTTGTTTTGATAGATATTGGACTTCTACAAGGTGATGTATGATGTCAACAATGTACAAAATGCAAGAATTTTCAAGTGAACTTGACTTGTATAAGTTGTTGGACTTTTCAAGTGAACTCGACATGAGAAGTTTCCTACTTCAATTGGCTATTTGTGGAATATTATTAATGAAACATACATATAGAGTTTCTAGTTTAACATGGATTTTCTTCTTTGTTCAAATCAATTCAATTCTTTTATCTGCTCGATCTTGAATATATTTTCTTAAAATTTATTCAAGAATTATTTTATAATATTAGTTTCTTTTCCAAATATATGTGAATTAATTTTTAGTTATTATATAAAGTGTAAATTTAAGCTAGTTTATTTTATTTTTGAATCATTTTATTTATTTAAGCATTATTTTATAATTTTATTTATTTTTAAATAGATGTTGGTTCTAAATAATTTTACATAAGAATCTTTAATGTCATGCTAGAACACCAATAAGTCTAGTCCCTATTGTCATTCTAGAACACCAAAAAGTCCAATCCCTGATGTCATTCTAGAACACCAAAAGATCTTTGATATCACTGTAGAATATCTCTCGATATAATTATATCCTTCTTTAAGAGTAATTATACCATTTTTATAACAAAATAACACATAAATTTAATTAATAACTTAATCCCATGAAAATAAATAAACTTCATAAAAATGATCAACTTAAGTACCATATAAAATCTTTGTCCCAAGAAATCTCATAAACCAAATTAATATCTTACTCTAAAAAAGACTAGAAAATTCCCTCTCCATGAAACCATAAGAAAAGGTGAGTAGAAATAGAAATGCATTTAATATACAAGATTTGGGTTGGGGTATAGGTAGATGCGACCGGGCTCCAAGGGTCAAACCAGGCAAGAGAGTCAAGGCCTTCAACGATATGTGGGCAGCGCTTACTATTTGGCGAAGAAAAAGAGCTTCAGATCAGTGCTTAGCCGGTACGGAAGCGAAGGAAGAGGTATCCAAAGGGCCGGCAAGCATATTGCTTTGTATGAACAGTAACAAAAACATGAAATAATTAATCATGAAAACGAAATGTCAACAAAATTTGCGCTCCTTAACCCAGAATAATAGATGCCCCAGAATTTTATGCCTTCCCTAACCAGACAGCGCCTATGGCTCCGAAGCCCACGGTCACATCACATGCCACTGTGTACTCCTTTATACAACTAATAATTACTTAAAAAATCTGTACACACGCATGCGTGACGCAATCGAAATCCCTCACCTTGCGCTCCTGTTTTCCGATAGACTGCAACACCGTTTCCCACGGACACCTGTCCCTTTCTCCCACCAGGCCATCATGATGTTATTATTTCTGCAGAGGGGTTTTCTTATTTTGGGGATTAGTTTGGTTGGGTGAAGTTTAATTTTGATTTTAAATTTAATGGGTTTGTGTTCTCCGTCACATATTCTCTTTCTGTCTGCAAGCTTGTGTTATTTTGCCCCCTCCCTCTTCCCTCCTTACCCTTTGGAAATGGCGATTGTGGGTTTGTGTGAAAGTTTTTAACTAGGCTGTGCAATATATTTGTTGGTGGGTAAATTTCAAAGATGCAATCTGGTGGTGGGCAGTATGGGGTTCCAGGGATCCAGCAATTTATGGAGGGTTGTTCTTCCCATGGCTTATTTGCAGCCCTTGCTTCTACTTCTCATGACAGTATTAATACCAATACTCACCACCATCTCCAATCCCAAGCACAACAACATAATATCAATCAGCAGCACCACATACAACAACACCAGAGCTTTCCAAATCAGAGATTGCAGCAGCAGCAGCTTGGACTGCAGGCTGCAGTAGCAGAAGCAGCAGACAAAAGTCGACCCCACGACCTCAGTGGCCTTAATGATAAGGCCAATAAGGTTTTTGGGTTTCGAGAATCAGCAGGAGCATCAGGAGGTGGAGGAGTAAGTAGTAGTAGTAATGCTCAAGGTGTAGGGGATCAAGTAGTAGCTCCTCTTGTGGTACTGCAACAGCAACAGCAACAGCAGGCACTTACAGATGATGATGGTGATGGTGAAAGAGGTGGTGGAAGTATTAATAGATGGCCCATGGAGGAGACACTGGCTCTCTTGAAGATCCGCTCTCAGATGGACTCCAACTTCAGGGACTCCAATCTCAAAGGACCACTATGGGAGAATGTCTCACGGTAATTCATCTACTTAATGGCCTTTCTCCATGATAGGAGCTCTTTCAAGAATCTGCTCTTTATTTGGCTTTACCATTGCACTGGAAGGTGCTGCTGCTCTTAGCATCAGGACCCTTTTAGTTAGTTAATTAAGTTTGGTTTGAGTAATAGGTCATGCTCATAGCTTCTTTTGGTTAGTGCTATAAGTTAATTATTAGTTTAGTTCGTATAATGGGTCATGCTCATAGGTTGTTTGTTTGCATATTAGTTATCAGCCTTATAATGACAATGAGAGGTACTGGTTCTACCTAGGTAAGAAGAAACTAATTTGTATGATAGCATCTCAATGTTTTCTTGGAAGAAGCTTTTTATTAGAACTTTGTTAATGGTTAAAGCTAATATTATTGGAAGGCTAAAGCTAATATTATTGGAAGGCCAATCCACCCTCTTAACTGATATAGATTGTAAAAGCTGATCTATTGTATTAGAAGGCTCACTTGGCATCACCGGATCTGTAAGTCAGATATTATTTGCATCTACTTCTTCAAGCTATTCAGTCATCTATGAAAGGATGATATTTGCCGGGTTAAGGTCGGCAATCCAAATTCAAAACTTAAGATCTATTCGGCAAAAGAACATTTTTCCACTGCAAATTATCACTAATCTATACTTAAAAATTGCTTCTATACTCAAACTCTCCACAATCTGTTCATCGATCAATCTGGTTCATCGATCAATATTCAGTATGATATTCGATGCAAATGCAAACAAAACGCTATTTTTAAAAGATTGTTTCCAAAATCAACTGTATGTTTTTTGATCTGTTAAAACCTCTTGTTACATAATAAATACGCAACTGTCAGATAAACAGCCAAACAAAGTTGTTAAGATCCTCTAGTTCTTGAATAAAACCATAATCTTCCAGATCTGATCGATACAGTTATATAAATGTATGTTTCAAACCAAACCCAAAATGACTAGCTTCCATAACTCCATCTGTATTTAAAAAAACATTTACACTAGATGCCCAGTGATTAAGATTAAATGCCTAACTAGTACTGAAGTCTGCAATTTGATAGTACTGTCTGTGTGTGTGAGTTAAAACTGTCGAGAAAACTTTGGGGTTTTCAAGCGTAACGCGAAGTGTGGGTAGGGCGTGGGAAGTCGGTCAGATGTAATGGTCTATTTTGGGAGTTGCAGCATTCACTGGACAGCCCCCATTCACGGGAACCACGAGACTTGACTATTTCTGTTACACATGACATACTTTGAATCTGGAATATTTTTGCACGTCTACCTCATTCAATAATCCACGACTTGAATGAAGTAAATGGCCACTGTGTACGTGCATGGTTAAACACTGTGGCACGTGTACGTATCTGCAATTGTCCCCTAAAAGAATAGTTAGCCTGAGTAAACCTTATTACCTAATGAACACAAAAATAGAAGTTCTCTGTTAAGTTACAGATTTCTGACTTGTGGAAAACAATGTGTGAGCTCATGCTTTTGTATGCGGTTTTTTCTGGTTGTTTTCTATCGTCAGGAAGCTTGCAGAGCTGGGGTACCACAGAAGTGCTAAGAAATGCAAGGAGAAGTTTGAGAATGTAAACAAATATCACAAGAAAACCAAGGACGGGAGAATGGGCAGGCAAGATGGAAAGAGTTATAGGTTCTTCAATGAGCTTGAAGCTCTTTCAAATACAATTAGACATCACTTGGGAACCCAACAGACAGGATTTAATGAAGCCCAAGAAGGGGATCGACTTCATCAATCTATGGTCATGGCGGCAGCTGCAGCAGAAACCAGTAATGCAGCTCTAAACGTATCCTCCGACACCAACAACACCTCGGAGGATGATGACTATAATGACAACAACAACAATAATAACAATGTTATTAGTAACCCACCTCCCAGCAGGATTAAGAAGAGAAAGAGGAAGCAGCATATTTCATCCATGGCCGTTTTCTTTGAGAGCTTGGTGAAGCAGCTTATGGAGCGTCAGGAGGAACTACACAGGAAGTTCCTGGAAGCCATAGAGCGCAGAGAGCAAGAGAGATTGAATAGAGAAGAAGCCTGGAGGCGACAGGAGATGGCCAGATTAACCAGAGAAACTGAACTACATGCCCAGGAGCAGGCTCTTGCAAATACTCGCGAGGCTGTACTTATTGCCTTCCTGCAGAAAATCACGGGAGAAGACATCAAACTGCCTACGGCTGCTGAGGATATTCAAGATGCAGCAGTACAGGAGGAGCAGCAGGACAGGGATGGAATGTCTGATCATTGCAATGGCAGGAGGTGGCCTAAGCCTGAAGTACTTGCATTGATAAGGCTGAGAAGTAGCATGGAGGCAAAATTCCAGGAGCCTGGAGTGAAAGGACCTTTGTGGGAGGAGATTTCTTCTGGCATGGTCTGCCTTGGATTCCACAGAAGTGCCAAGAGGTGCAAGGAGAAGTGGGAGAACATCAACAAGTATTTCAGGAAGACCAAAGATAGCATGAAGAAACGCCCCGAGAATGCTAAAACATGCCCTTATTTTCACCAGCTGGATGCCCTCTATGGCAAAGGCTTGCTTGCTTCTTCAGCAGCAGGCACCAGCAAGGGTAAAGGAGGACATGGGAATGGCTCTGATGCTCTCATGCATGAACAAGCTACTGGTGAGGATCATGACACGAATGATAAAGATAACAATGGTGAGGATGAGGATGAAGGACAGGCTCAAACCAGATCAGATTCGGAACTTTTAGCCATGATACCTGGAGATAGCCAGGCTGGTGCTAATAGTGGACCTGATCTAATGAAATCCAATGCAGACCATTTCTTTCAAGAGGACCATCCTTCTCATCAAAGCCCAAAACGCTTCAAAACCAGTAGTAATCAGATACCCATTGCATTGGGCTCTAGCTTTGAGTTAAGTGGTAGCTCCAAATTGCAGGCCTCCTCTGATAGCCATAAAAAGGCTGCCAAGATGGAAAGGCTTGTTAGGGAGATGTTCGAGATGCAGCAGCAAAAGTTCCTTGATGAATTTGAGAGAAGAGAGCGGGATCAAGATAGACAGCAAGGCATGAACAAGAATGATCAAAACAGGCAACATCAGCATCAGCATCAGCAGCAGCAGGGAGACGTACAAGATGAACGTTCAGAGTCTGCATTGATGGCTTTGGTTCATAAGCTTACTGTTAATGCTGCAGACTATGCTTCCCAGTGATTGAAATGCAGCATCCCCTACTACTACATACATTGATCATCTATATAATGTACCCATAATTTTAGGAGGAGATTACTGTGGAGGTACAACTTCTGTGAGTAAAATATTTTGTTTAAGTAAATTCTTTGAGATCTTTTATTTACACAGTTATGTATAGCTAAATGCAACTGGAAGTTTTGTTTTGCTGTTTTTGGCAAAGGGTTCCTCCTTAAGTACATTTAATCAATGTACAGATGATCATATTCGCTAGTAAATATGAGGTGCTATTGATCGTTCCCATTCTCTTTCATATCTCTTAACTAGTAATTGCACCGATTATTGGGATTCTCACTAAAAAATTAGTCATATTTGGATAATTTTTTCTATGTTATGTTTACAATAGACATGATAAAAATGATCTATTGGTTACATGACTAGAGTGAAAATATATTAAGGCCTCATTTGACACCATTGCCGTTATGGGTTTCACGTTGTTTTATTTCTTTGCAGAATCAGTCATAGCTATTTTTAAAACCTGGATTTCAATGCTTCGAAGAAATGTTTGGACGTCCAGGAAAAGGTAAGGAGGTTGTCTACAAGTGATTCTATAGATTCATCATTTCCTTGCTGGTGGAACAGCTGAACTAATATTATAGAACATCTGATGATTCTAGATGTACCATATATCTTCGGTTACCTAGAAAATTTCAAATGATACCTTCATATATAGTTTGGTATGATTTTTTTCATAATTTATCTTGTATTCAAAAGATATTTTATGTCACATTTAACGATACATCATTACAAAAAATAAAACGTCTCTAAAATGTTGATTTAAAAACATATAAAATTGATTCCAAAAATAATTATGTATGACATGCACTAAACTAATTTGACCACTCTTAGCTCTATTCATACTAGGATACTGATTTTACTGTCTAAAAGTCATAGAAATTATGGCAATTAGTTAAGATTTTGATCATATTTTACGGTGAAGTATCGTCTCTAGATTTTGGATTTTAGATCGTAACTTCCTTGCATGGGTTTGAGGCAGTTTATTCATTAATGGGTTATCTTTCATTATCATATTCTTCAAATAATAAGACTTACATGGGCAACTCCATTGCCAAATCTATATATACACGTACCTGTTTGATCAAGCTCCATTATCTACTCTGCCAAGAAATTTAGTCGTTAGATTTGGCCACAGATTGTATTCAACAACATATATGGGTATTTCCAATATTCTATCGTTCCCATTTGTCTGAGGGGTGTTTTGTTAATTCACTAACAGTTACTTAGCTGGCCAAAGGTTTGAGTATATTAAACCCTAATGTACTTAAAATCAAAAGTAATCATTCTACATATTATAAACGTTCATTAGAAAGAAATTTTCAGAGACTGGACAGAGGCAAAGTCTAGGAGGAGTGATTTAGCTCTTGTATTCTATAAGAAAATAATTACATTTCCATAAATATTTTCTCTCAAATTCCTGCTGTCTCTACATTTTTTGTTTTAGTTTGATCACTTTTTGGGCATGATCTCCCAACTGGTTGATAATCTTTTTACTCTTTTATAAGAAATCCTCCATTCTTCCAAATTGCAGTAACATCTTTTCTTGTTTATATAGATCCATATTCTGGTGAGATTTCTTAAGAATTCTGATAGAAATTTTTCAAATTTCAGTAGTATATACATTTTTCCCTTTCTAGTTATCCATATACTCATGGTATTTTCATGTCATACATATTGTTTCTTGAAAGTTTATCCAGTTCATATGTCCAGAGATGTAAATTTTACTATTTAAGGGACTATGTCCATAAGAGTTTGAACACCATAAGAGCTTTACTTTCATTTTAGCTCTTTCTCCAGAAATGCTTCTGCATGTTAAAGCAAATAGTTTCTGTGATCTTTTTCAATTATCTTTACTGTTTCATTTAAGTTTTCGGGACGGTGAGACGTAGGTAGCAGTTTAGGGTGGCAAATTATTTTCCAACAGTTGGGGGATGATAAAGGAATTATTCAAGTAAATTAGGTGAAATTTAAAGGTTAAATGGATTGGGTTGAATTTGTAATAATAGTTATAAATTAAAAAAATGTGTTTAGTATTTTATTAAAAATTATTTAAATTTTTTAATGTATAGAATGTAATAAGTTTTTTAAATTTTTTTAAACTGTATTTCTACAAGATGTGAGTTATATTATTAATTTTTTTTAGATGCATATCTATAAAATGAAGATTATTTTAAACTTATTTTGTTATATAATTTCTATTTTTTTATGATCTTCTTTCCAAAAAAATGTTAATATATAATATTTTTCAAAATTGTTTTCTTAATTATATAACAATTTTCTATAAAATTTATTTGATTATTGAAATTGAGTTTTAATATTATTGTAATAGTGAAAATTACATTACTCATACTTTTTTCATTTATGCTTTGAGTGTGTTTTAATTAGGGTATTCTAAATGCAATAATATGTTTACAAGTCACATATTCTTGCTTGAGTTTATCTTATAACACACATATTTTGATCTTGACATCATTTATCTCCAAAAGTTTGGTATTGATTCCTAGGTTCACCCATCTACCACCTTGGATTAGATCCATAGGCATGGAATTGAACTTCCGACCACTTTCACATTTGTAGATTTAAACCTTAAAATTTCAAAATTCAAAGTTAAAATAATCCCACGGGCTCCCTCTTAATAGCTATTGTGAGAGGATCTTGTACTTGTCTATGCTAGTTTTTTTTTTTGGTAGTTACATTAAATGGAATTCATTTATTCACTTTGAAATCACCTAGGAATCTATTAAGCACATCAAGAATTTGATTTGTAAAAGGGGCCCAATAAATATAGAAAGACTATTAGAATATTATATCAACACACATCATCCTAAGTCCATTGGATACCTTCTTTTCTTTTATCTTTTGTTAAAAGCTAGAAATCCATTCCAACTAGGGGTTTGATTCAAGAGAAAGTGATCCTCACAATTCAATAGATTTTTGGTGTTCCTAAAAACTACTAGTCCTTGCATAGATTAAAGAAACAAGATCAAGGTAAGAAAAGTATTTTAATCCACATCCTACTAGTTCAAAATTGTAAGTTACAATTCATTTTTATGCATCAACTTAGATCTATAACTATGGAGATTAGGCCCCCACATGCGTTAGTGAACCAATGCAAGATACAACTAGTTTGTAAAATAAAAAATCTTCCTATGAGCAAGCTTTAATTTCCCACATCTTGGAAAATCAATGTATGATATTTTTCACTACATATTCCCATTATCAAAATTTGAGCTAATAATTACATATTTTATTCCAATTTCTACATTTTATTTCAATATTTAATTATTCTAGTCCTAGTGCATTACCCTAAATTTTTAATTTATCCTTATATTTTAATCAATTATCCTAAAATAATTTATATAAATTGAGTGTATTTTCTTTTATCAAAATTATATTTTATTTTTATAAATAACCTAGGTTACACACCTAGGAGCATTACAATATTATCAAAAGGTGTGGATCTTGTAATTATTTTGATCAATTATGATTTTTTATAGATTTATTTAAAGTGGCAAAGGTGTGGAATACTACAAGGATCATTCTTCTTATTTTTCACCTTAAACCATTCATTCTCTCTAGAATTCAAAGTGTTAACCTCTTCAATAGTTCAAGGATACTTAAATTCACCATTTAAACCTTCTATAACTACATTTGACTTATCCTTGAGGCACCATAAGCCCAATGGTTCACAAAACAACTTACTTAAATCAAGAAAACATAAGATATTTTCTTGGGTTGTAGATGAACTAAAATTCAAACATGAGGAGGATGGAAGGTCAAAGCAGAGATCCTTGGAGGTCACCATTTTGATAATATAATAAAAACATGAACTCTTGTTATCTTAACCTTGGGTATAATAATATGATGCATAGACTTTGTACCACCCTACTAGATATGCTTGTTAAAAAATACCAAAATTCTTAGGGGATTTCCTTTCACTTTGAGAAGCCAGATGACCACGTGTAAAACATGGTATGCATCTAAAATTTAATTTATCTATGGGTTGCCTCCAAAATATATCCCTTTCCCTCAAGAAAATATATTTGAGATATTCCTTTAAGAGGTCTATCTTCACACAAAGGTAGGCATATGTTTGCATGATTTTTTTAGCTTCTCATTTGTAACACATATGAAATTTCCAAATCGTTTTACTATAGTTAACAAGATTGAATGCCCCCGCTACTATAATGGAAGATATGGTAGATGAATTTAGATAAAACCATATGAGAAAGAACCATTACATGAGTCAAAATATGGGAAACAAGGTTTCATGCAAAGTAATTGTCCTTTAATGTCCATTAAGCAAGACTCAAAATTCACTCCTTGTCAAGTAAACCCACAATAGTGAGTCGTAAACATTGGAAATTATATTTTTCAACTTAGATAGAGGTAAAAAGTAGGAAATATCTTCATTCAAATGTATTTCTTTGAGCAAAGGTGCCTTCATTCAAAGGCAAGTCAAAAAATACCTTTGTTTGAAGGTGTAAATATAAAAAAACCATTGAAAAAAGTTAAATTTTATAAATAGAAAAAAGAGACCTTCATTTGAAGTTCTTTTTCTATTCCTTTTATGGAAGTTACCATAAAAGGAATTGAAAGTGACATTCAAATGGAGGTCCCTTTTTCCATTTATGGAAATTACCTTTGTTTGAAGTTTTTCTTAATTTCTCTTGGAAATTCCATACCTTCATTTGAAGGTCCTTGAACACCTTTGGATGAAGGTACCTTCACTTGAAGGACCTTTTGTGAGGGCTACACCACCCGAAAACCACACAAAACACAACAATATATACCAACACAAAAGATGCGAGACAAAAAATAACTCACTTTCATTTAAAAAAAAATAAAAAATTATAGATTCATAAATTGCAATACTATAGCCTCACGGGCTTGGTTCACTACAACAAAATCAACTCTCAAAGAAAATCTAATATTCAGAGCCACAATCTACACTAATGGAACCACCTTCTACAACCCCCACTTAACCATTTTGTTTTATCCAATAACTGCCCTAGAATGTTCTAGAAAGTGTACTTTCCCTTTTGTTTTGGTGCCAAAAGTCCTGTCGTTTGATTTCTTGCCTAGGAAGATATTTTAATGAAATTCACTTTTCAGTGGGGCGGCTTCTTGGGGCCATAACTTTTGATTTGAAATCAGATTTTCAATTGTAATATATTGTTAGAAAGCTTGTGAGAAGATCTACAACCATCTTTTGTCAAATTTAAAATATCAAAGATTTTGCACACTGTTTTGGGGCTTTGAAGGGCCTCAATTTTTAGTTTTAGACTTCATTAGAGAAATTCCTCAAGACGAAAATTTAATATCTTCCAAATGGCACAGGATTTTGAGATGATTCTTTCACTAAAAGTCTTATTTTGTAATTTCACTCCTTGGGGTCAATTTTTGTGTCCATACAACCCGAATAGACCAACTTACTAAAAATAGTAGGTGACTATTTCTGGTTGTTTGAAACTTTTAGCTATCCCAAAGACTGCATGAGTCACCATGGGCCCCAAGACAACTAAGGAAACTACAAACAAATGAAAATACAATATTTTTGGGTGATGCAAGATTTCCCTTACAACACTAGATGCTCCCGTATCACCTTTGAGCACAGATATTTAAAGTGAACATTCCACCTTAGGCCTCATATTTTCCTCATAATTTTATGTTTACAACCTTGGATTGGACCACCAAATGGACTGAATATGACAAGATAATTTTTAGGACCATAGCACTTGAAATAGTTTTTCCAAAAACTATAATTTTGAGTATATTTAAATTGTTACTATATTTATTTTCTCTTTTCTATCAAACATAGGTTTTTCAACAATTGTTAAGCTCTTTGTTCCACACACATGGAATAATACAAAAATAGATTAAAAAAAATTGAAAATATTTACATACTAGGTCTTGATATCCTTATTTCAACAAAAAAGAAGTTAATTTAGATATATACAAAAAAATATGATCTATGAAAGTAATCTATGTCTAAATTATAGTTTTTGAAAGAGGAAAAAATGGGTTTTACAGGGACCCAAAACCACAAAGTTTACAAACAAAAGATAAGATCGTCAAAGACACCATGAGTAGAAAGGTTGTAAAAACAAGACAAAGCCACAGCCACCAAAAAAGCCACCAAAGGCCACAAAACCAAAAAACTAGACAAAATTCCAGCAACAACTAAATTTGGGCCTTTAATATTTCCATAGTCTTAGCTTCCAAATCATTCATATCCTGAACCCCCCTCTTTAAAATCTAAACCATCTGGGTAGTAGGAGGCGCTTTCCTCTTAAGGTTAGCACGGGTCCTTTTTGATATACCTTGGTCCTCGTTCTTGCTTTTATCCTTGTCCTCTTCCAGGTCAACAAGCAACGAGCCCTGTTGCTACTTTTCCAACTTTTCAGACATTGCATTGATGATGATGGAATTGTACCTAGCCATTTTATGGTTTTGTTCCACAACAATTTTCATGTTATTTTTTATTATGTCTAAATTATAGTTAATATCACTTAAAAAAATTATTAAAAAAATTATCTAAAAAATACCTATGCACTAGATATTAGTGTTACAAATAAGTGTTTAAAATTTAATAATTTTATCCTTTCTATGAAATAAGTTATGTTACATGTGGAAGTAGCATCACTTTTTTAAAATCCTATTAGCTATAAAAATAAGGTACTAAAAGTTGGATAAAAAAAATCATATTAAATTATTTCTTAAAATTAAAAAACTCATAAGATATAGATGAAATGTTAAAAATCACTATTCAATAACATCTTCAAATTATTAATGCTTTAGTTGCTATAGGTGTTAGAAAGTCAAAATTTGGTCAAAAATATTGATTTCAATGTCTTACTTTGTGGGACACACTATTGTGGGATCACCCCATCCTTAATAGATGTGAATTATAAAATAATAAATATATAGGTGTTGGGATAGATATCAACTTATCCTAGAAAATATTGTCAAGACATGAAGGTCCATTCTTGAAGATTTGATATTTTTTCCAAAAATTTTAACACTAATAAATAAGTGTGTGATTAATCATAAAATTTCATGATCAAATTTTTTTGTGTCCATTATGATTTTAGGGATGCTAATAGAACTCACAATAATACCCCCTAAACCACCTACATAAATATTGCTCCAACTTGAGGGAGAATATGGTTCAATCACTTTTTTTAATCCATTTTGTGAGTAGTCTAGGTTTAGACCTATGGTAAAAGAATTCCCAAAAAAAGTAGATGATGTAAAATTTAATAAAGACATTATAGCCAAATCCTAACAAGAAACCCTAATGACTATATCTAAAGTAGAGGAGCTAGACCACTACAAGGCACTTGTCCTTTAGGAATTTCACCATTCAACCCTCATTAGTTTTCCTAACTTGGGGAGGAACATGTAGAGAGGGATTGATCACTATCCATAGATTTAGATAACATGCCATAATTTGTGCATAATTCCCTTCACTCCATCCTCACGTCATTGAGACTATCTATGGCCATGCTCACCTCTTTTGTAGATTAAAATTTGAGAAGCATAACATCTAGGATTCAAATTCTCTCAATCCTTCATAATATAGAGATTGGTAATTTTACTAAGCTTGCTACAAAATATTGAATTTAGGTCTTGCTCATACACTAGGTAAATGATAATTCATAGGAGCAAGGAGAAGCTATCATCTAAGTTCACAAGCTAAAAGGGCTTAGGAGGCATTGTAGGGCATATCTATGCACATACACATACACACAAACACATATACATATAAATTATACACATACGCATGTATGTATGTATATGTATATGTATATGTATATGTATATGTATATGTATATGTATATGTATATGTATGTGTGTGTGTGTATGTGTGTGATGTAAGAGCATGCATGACCATATATAATCTTGCATTAAATAAAAATATTTTCTTTCAATTTAGTTCCTTTTGGTTTCTAATAGTGTTAGTTTTAGTTACTTTTTTATTAGGAAGTTTTAGTTAGTTGCTCAAAAGGATTTTTAAAATTAATTTGGGTGATCTAATAATGTCACCTTGGAGAAGATCCAAATGGGCATTTGCAAGTCAAATTTAATGAAAATTGGACAACATTTGACTAATTTATAATATTATAAGATTTTGGCTTGCTAATAGTTGCAAACTTTCTAGTTACTATTGAACATGCCTTATGAACATTTGGTCTACTTTTGAATTTTGTGGGAAGTTCTTACTAAATCAAAAAAATTCATTATTTTAATCTTTGGATCAGTTCCAATGTGTTTTCCCACACAAATCAGTGATGGTGGTTCCCTTAGTGCTAGTAGGAACTTCAAAGTTCTTTGGCCTATGGGAATTCCTTTTTCATCTATCTCATATGGGAATTCTATATCCTATAGAAATTTGCAAGTCCCTTGTATTCATTTGTACCTTGCAAGTAAAATTAAGTGAACCAAACATTGCCAAGTTAATAAACAAGTTCAAATGAATAGTTTCATTGATGATGAACATTAGCATGACACTAGCTAAAATCAATAGGATGATGTCACCATGTACAACTTGCAAGGATTTACAAACCAATCGAACATGAAGTAATATTTCATGTTTGAACTATTTTTTTTTGAATTTTCCAATTTCTATTACACTTTGTGGGCTTCTAGTTTACTATTACACTTTAGGACTTCCAACCTACTACTGCGCTTCTATGTTTCTACAACAAACTGGTGGTTGTAAAAACCAATATTGAATCTTATTCAAATTCCTAGCCACTGATGGATAAAATTAAGATCAATGCACTCATTTGGGGATCTTTGGAAAGTTGTAAAGAAGGTGAGTGTGATAGAAATCAACCTGATTATACTCCTATGTTATGATTTTTTTGCTAGACAATAAAATTAGGGTTTAATTATTTTGTAAATAATTTTATATTATTGAATAATGTATTTGGCATGTGTGATTGGGTAATTCAATATAATTCATTGATATCAATTGTATCAAGATGTATATATACATATATATAGACATGCACATATATATACACACAATATGCATATATAAACACGAACACATATACATACACACATACACACACATACAAACACATATATAGATACATATATACACATACATACATACATACATACATACATATACATACATACATACATACATACATACATACATACATACATATATATATATATATATATATATATATATATATATATATATATATAATCAATTATTTTAATATTTTAAGTATTATTCCACTTAAAAAAATATTTTTTCATCTTTCACCTATTCAAGTACATTATTTTATTATTTCTTTATTTCTATGCTATTTTAAAAGGTTCATTAATGGTCCAAGATCTTTCTAGTAGTTTGAAATATGCCAATTGTTTCTTATGTTTTCAATTATATGTTTTTCAAATCCTTATAATATATGAGGAGATGAAATAGGCAATTACTTCTTAGTTTTATAGTTATATATTTCAAATCCCTATAATATATGAAGAGATAAGATGTCTAATTTTGAGGTTACTGTTATTTTGATGATAGTTACTTTTTCTAATATTAATTAGTAATTAATTCTCATGTTTTGTTACTAATTTTATTATGAGTTTATAATTTAATCCTATATATACTTGATAATGTTTCAATCATTTATTTATTAATTTTATTAATATTTTAGTCATTTTTTGTCTTAACACAATTATTAGGTTGTGATGATAAGTTTTTTAATATTAAATTTAGTTATTTTACTTATATATAACTTGTTAATGTTCCATTAGATATTCGAGACATACTAACTACACAAACACAACATGCTTCTTATAAATTAAGACATACTCAACTATCCACAAGAACAAAAAAAGAAATGACATGCCTCATCATTCCATGAGGGATTAAAATGAAGAATTAGTGTCTCCCATCAAATATATCATCTTTGAGTGAGATGCTAGTTTGAGATGGAAATTATTCCTTTCATCTCTTATGTCCTCTAGCCTCCTCTTTGACCTTTTTACACTTTATCTACCTAATGCCACATGCTATTCTCTAAAAGTGTTGTTATATGTAGCATGTACAAAATTAATAACTCCAATAACATAATAATAAGGCACTGACATGATAAATTTTTCATTTTAAGATGTTATTTTCATTGAAAATGCATCTTTTATGAAGAGTTACAATAAAAACCCTTCATCAATACATAAAAAACAATAAACCCCTTATTTCACCAAGATAATATCACTTTTCCCCAACTAAAGTGTTTCTACTATGAAACGCCAATTATTCAAAGGATTCAAAGGTAAAAGCACAAAGTTGTGCCACACTTTTATAAAGGAAACAACCAACACTAATCCAACTTTTAAACTTGAATCAATAAAAGGACGTATATTTTTTAAATTTTGAAATGATGTAAACTTAAAAAATATCTATTTTTTTAGTATTTTTTATGTTTGTATTTTTTTGAAAAAATTAAAAAAATATTTGAATATAGTTTTTAATAAATTGACACTATAATTTAGTTGTTGATAAAATACTGAAAAAATTAAGATACATGAGATGTTAATATTTATATAGTATTTTTCTTTTACTTCAATTTTCTGTGTGTATTTATTACTTGATACTTTAGTTCATGGATATATATTTTTTCCAATTTTGATAAATGGGTATGTGCGAGATCATGATGGGCCAAAAAGTGGCAATATGATGGGTATGCGGCTAACAACTTTTTTTTTAACCCAAAATTGATGAAACGAAAAGGGTTTTTAAAGGAGATTCTCAGCTTTCCACCAATATAAATTATACTTTACTTTGAATTTAATAAGTAATTATTATTCATTTTCTATTCAAATTATGATTAAATTCATAATCTATAGGTTGATTGAAAAACATCCATATCTTTAAAACGGTATCACATTTTTTGAATCCAAAACATGCGTCGCATTCTATGCTTTGCATACTATAGGATTAAAGAAAGAAATTTTGAATTTCATGAAGTTTTGACCAAGTTAAGGTGGTAGACATACAAGTTTTATATTTTTTAAAAGTTGTAATAAAAAATTCATAATTAATTATTTACTTGGAAAAAAAATACAAAAAATATGTATCACATCAGGACATGAGTCCTCTACTTATATCTAAAATATTATAAAAATATTATCATTTTATTGTGGTTAGGGTGGCCATGAGACACCTACTTCTTAATTTTCCCGAAATTTAAGTACTACTACATTGAAATTTTAAATTTTCACCAAATAGATTTTTTTAAGAAAACCTAATAGTTTAGAAACTACATTCAATTTTCTATAGATTCTATTCTTACATATTTTTGAAATAATAGAGATAACTTATTCAAATTTTTACGTCAAGTTGCCTAACTCTAATTTTTCTAAATTTTTTGCCACTTAAGGGCATGTTTTTTCCATGATGATCTTGCACATACCCAAATATATATATTTTTAAATAAATATTAAAGTGTGTGGTATTAAAACAAAGTTGTTTCCATTCGACATCAACTTTCATATTAACTATCTATCTAAAATAGGAAAAAAATTATACCATTTTGATATAGATTCTTTTACCTAGTGTATCATATTTTTTTCAATCTTTTCAAATAAGTTTTAGTATTTTTTCTTGACATGGTGATCAATATAATATTTTGTGTTGATAACCTACTTTTAGTAAAAATAAATATAAAATATAAATAATAATTAAACTATTAAAATATTTGTATTTTTGAAAACTACACTTAATGATATAAAAAAGGGTATTTTATATTTTAAAAAATGTTATTTACATGAGGAGTTGTTGAAACATCAATTTTTCCAAAAAAATATTTTTTCTGATAAATTAGCCTCAAAGTGGCGCTACATATGCATTTAGCCAACAATTTTAGTTGTAAAATTTGTGGACATATCTAACTTAGCTAGAATGAATCTTACTAGATCAAATGTTTGAACAAAAATGATTTCTAGTTAGAAATACTTAAATTCACTTGTGCTAATAAGTTGGATGAAAGTGTGACACAACTTTGTACTTTTACCCTCCAACAATAAATCTTTTGCATTCAAATGGAAAATTTTACCAACCTTTATACATAATGATCCTTTATTCTATTTGAAACTAATAGAAAATATATTATAGAAATAATTCTTATCATCTAATTATAAACCTAATAAGAAAATGATAGGAATAATTATGCTCTCTTTTATATTTATCTAACTCAAAAATAACTTTCACTTTGGAATTTCTACCACTTGGTGTAATTACCTATCTCATGCCGCATGCCCCATGGTTATTTTTTGTTGGTTTTTGTTGATCAATTCTTGTCCTATAAATTGATGCCTTAAATTTCCTTTCATCCTCCTTTAAATATTATCAAACGTCACATAGTATTTGTTGGTCATTGAATTTGGAACAAACATATTTTTTTACCAATAGAAATGGGTGACACTTTATATGCAATAACAATACAAAAGATATTGAAGTAATGCCACTTTTTTTTAGATTTTTTGAACTAAACTTTTATATTTATATAGTCTATGCTTCAAATTCGATGTCACCTACCCAAGAAAAAGCTCCCATATTAGAAATTTATTTAGACTCTTGTAGATAAAACTACAATGGATTCAACAATGGTTGCTTTATTTTCCAAATGAGATTCCAAAGAACCCTATTATAAATTTATCTTTGGGTGTAGGAAAGATAATCATTCTAATAAATATATCATCATTTAATTATCTATGCATCAACATCCTTTGTTCTTTGATAACTTGTTTAAGATACAAACACTTTAATACTATTAAAATAAACCATTTTGAACATACAATAACACCAAATATGTATATAGTATGAATGATTTTCAAGATAGATTGAATAATAAATACAATAACATGCATTATAATATAAAACTATAATTTTTCATATACAACAACTACCATACTCAACTACATATAGGAAATAACACTCAAACTACGTAGTTATTTGATAACATATAGTAAAAGTTATTATACTAATTCCAATAAAGGAATAAACTTAGAATAATCTTACAAATATCAAATCCTAAAATATTAGCACCATTATATAATATTGTGATTATGATACATTTCTCCCCAAAACTATTTATAAATATGTAATATTACAATAGGTTTTTCATTTTAAATTTTTTTCTAAAAAAATGAATTTAACCAAAAAGTAGTACCATAAAATAAAACCTAAATATACATTTAAATTATTTAAATAAAATAATATATATTTTAAAAAATTTAAAGTCTTAGTAGAAAAATATGGCCTTTGAAATTTTTGAATTATTTAGATGAAATTATAAAAAATGGAACAATAATTTCCTTTGTGGTGAATATAACCTCATGTCATGTTGGTTCCACCCATTAGTCTTCAAAAATTAATTTTGTAATAAAAGATATCCCATAGAAAATAAACCTTATGTGTGTTAAAAAATGGTACAATGTTAGGGCATCCAAAGGTTGGAGTAACAAAGTGGTAGATTGAGAAAAAATATAGATTTTAAATAAATGAGTTATATTTTATTTGGGTTTAGGATAGATGGACTAATATAGAGGCAAGAGGCTACAAGAGAAGTTTGAACAAGTCTAAAGTGTCTGCTAGATCCTTTTGTTGGCATGCTTAAAATTGTTGGGACCTTGGACATTTACATAATTGGTCAACATGATATATCTTTGGGGTGCCAAAGTGGGTTAATTTGTCCCTTGGTTAGTCTCTACTTTTTCTTCAAAAATTCTAAAAATATATGTCAATAATTTATTTTTTTATTGTAATAGATTTAGATAATAGGGAAAATCCTTTAAAACCAAAATTTACCCTCTTATATTAAAATTTAGTATTCTTAAATTATTTTTTTTGAAAATGTATGTAAAATCTTAACATTTTAAAAAATTCTTAGGTTTTAAGTATTTTTTGAAAATACACATAAGAAATGACACCCATAATTGGTATTCACATTTTTAGAACCAATCCATATTGATAAAAAATAATATAAATTAAAAATATAGGGAGGAGAGATGGAGAAAAAAGGAGGTTTGTGGGAAAGTACAAAAAGAGGTAGGGAAATTGATAAGGTGCCTCAAACATTGATTATTTAGTTTATAAGATATCAACTTTTACAAGAAAAATGGCTTTTACATAAAACACACCTTGATACTATATCATATACAAAATGTGGGAGAATGGGCTCTCATCTCTTGCTAAAAAGTATGTAGGAACTCACCTAACTTAGAAAAGGGATTAGGATTATATTTATGTAAAATATGCTATAAATGCATATTGAATGCAATAAATTTGTATTGCAAAATAAAATAAAACAATTTATTAAATATTTATCTACTATAATATAATTACATTGTCATTCAAAATGTATTGTGAAAAATTATACCTTCTACAATAGAATTACCTTAATAAGCTCATGAATAAGTCCCTATTATGGACATAATATCTAATATTATGCCTCTTCACACTCTTTTGTGTTCTCTTTTTCATCCTCCACATCTTTATATCTAAAGGGATGAAATTATAATTTATAAAATTGTAAGATCACTTTAAAATTACTTCTATAATTAGACACATTATCTTGCAATCAATTTTGATAAATGTTAAGATAAATTTATAATAAAAACTATAAACTTAGGATCACCTATTTACATAAATAATCTTAAGTCACATGGTGGGTACATCTCCAAACCCACATAATAGACCTTTCACTTTTCATAACTTCCCCTTTCAATACAAAGTTTCTAATATAATGTATTTTTAATTAGGTTATAATAATTTATATAGATGTGAGGAATTGGAAGTGATAGTTATATATTATGTAGACATGTGGAAGATTAGGAAAAAATATTGTAAGAGGTTTCTTGCAAGGAATGAGTTATGCCAATGTTAGTTTTGGCACAATAGAGATAAATTTATTAAAATTAAAAAAATCAAGGTAAGGTTCAAAATTTATTGACTTCCTTTTCATGGGAATCAATGAACACAAATGGTATATGTTGCATTTAAATTGATAAATAAATTATGATTTTTTATTATTGTGAAAGTGTGATAAATTAATTTTGAATAAATTTTGGATTTATTCTCTAATGATATCTTGTTCATTTGACGTCTTTTGAGAAAATTTATAGATAATTTTTTAATTTAAATAAAGAATGAATAGTTATTATCTAAGGTGTTAAATGTGTCTTTAATTCTTGTTATTTTTTTTGTATTTTTTCATATTATGTTGTATTCATTATGTATAAGAGGCATATTAAATGATCCATTATCAAGCATTTGATTGGTATAATCTAGTTTAGTAGTTATATTTGGTGGAACTTTTATGCATGTTCAATTCTTTTTAAATTTCTTAAATATTTTTTTGTCAAATCAACTTATAAGTTTAGCTATTATACTGTATATTAATTCAAATTTGATCATTATTAGGGAATATATAATTACGCATGGCTCTATATTATATAAAATTATGAATTAATCACTTCATTTGAGTTAATCAATAGGAGAAATATAGACCATGGGTTATGACTTACAATTCAAATGAACCTTGTCTATAAAATTTATCCTCAAAATTAAGAAAGGTATACTAACCAAATTCATAATAAGTTCAACCATAATTAGAGTTAAAAAATTATATATATGGAGAGGTTAATTACATTATATCATAGATATGAAACATAACAATTAAGTTCTCTAGATATGTACTTTTACATTAGAGACTTGGACAAGGTTTTTTCTTGATAAAATTTTATTTTGATACATCATAAATAAGTAAAATATATATCTTTCGTTTGAAAAAATAAAGGAATGAATAAATAAATTCCTAAATAATTTAACCACCTTCGATTTTTAAAGGATTTATATTCTCAAATGGGAAAGAAAAAATAATAATGAGCTCACTATTCTTTTTATACAAATAAATAAAATACAATTTTAATGAATATTATAAGAGTATGGTGACTCACTGCACTATTAATCATTTACTTTCAAATTGACCTTAGAACAATTCCTTAATAGTATCTATTTTAAAAATATCTTTCAATATATCCTTTCAAATAGTTTGTTAGCTATTTTTATAGTTATATTAAAGATTCCTATTGATTATTTAATTTATGTCTTGATTTACTATATGCATAATGGAAAATATATATTATTTACCAACATCCTTTCTATGGTTTCTTTGTTATATATTAAAGAAATTTCTATTATTTGAGGTATAAAACACAAATCTAGGCATTCCTTATTTTCTTGTCTTTATATTTTCTATATTCACAATGTTTCCTTCACGATGTATGTGTCTTCAATAGTTCATTGCAAAAATTATTTGGTTGGTGCTCTCTATTTCAACCATTATATTTAGTATTTCTTTCAATATTCCTATTTTATTATTTTTAAATATATATATATTTGTTGAATCTTCATATAATTGGATACGATATCATACATTTATTGGCCCTAATTCATTAATCTCATTTATACATATGGCATGATATTATCAAGAGTTGAACCATATAGTAGAAGTAATATAAGAATAATTAGTTAAATTTATGTTAATGCAATTAAAATGAGAAGCATTTAAAAAATTCAATCAAGGGGGGCTAATCACATTAATAATAAGTCCAACTATGATATGAATAATTAGTTGAAAAATATAGAGAAGTTTATTGTAATTTATGTATTTAATATTTTAAATAGGTCCATGCTCAATAATATTCTAATGTACTGAAATACATCTAAAATATAAAATATGTGGTTGAAAAAAGAAAGGGGGCATAAAGAAAATCTAAGTGCTATTTAGTATTTTCTAAATAATATGGTTCACTATTCATATGAGGAAAGAACATAGAAGGAATAATGGGGATGATACTATTGAAATTAGACAATAATTTACTACATTTATATGTCTTGGATGCTTACACCATGTATATTTAGAGATTTTAAAATCATGTGAGGAAATTTATGTCTCCCTTCATTATTAAGGAATGTTAAATTCTATGAAAATGTAGCTCTCCCTAACAATGTGGCTTGGTTACATATATTTGTATCACTTTAAGAGCTATATCTTCTTTTTCTAGTGGTATTTTGATATGTCTTAAATCATCATTCCTTGTTCTACTTCTCTATTTTACCTTCTAGTTTTTCTTAATGCACCTTTGTCTCTATGGTCCTTTTAAATTTAGGGATTTATTATATAAATTTCTATTTTTGTGGTAACCATATGTATCATTTTTATTAAGAACACATCTATAAGAATAGTTTTTTATGGATGGTTATTAAAGGAGATCATAAGGTACTTGAAATTTTACTAGATTTGAGAATTGAAACTTGGTGTTACCAACATTTATCATTTTGAGTAAAAAAACTTATCAAATAGTAGTTAATATAATGGTTCAAATGATAATATTCTTAACATTACACTTTATCTATAAATAATTAACTAATATATTCTTAATTTAATATTTATAATCCCTCAATTTATTGAGGATATCCCCTCTACCTATAAAGAGAAACTCCTGACTAGTGAAAGTTATTTTTGTCAAATATATGGTCTAGTTGGGTTCATTATATGATGTAGTCTAGCATTCCAAGCATACAGGCTATCCTCATCACCCAAAAAAAAATCATTTGCTTTTTGTAGATATTTTTTTGGTTTTTCTTTCTTACCTAGTGGGCATATTCAATGTTGATGTCAAATTTGCATGCTCTAGAAGCCTTTACTACACCCCCATGACAGGCTATATGAGCACCTGTAGTAGTGCAGGGAACCCGCTACCCCATGCTAGAGCTTTATCAATGACTATGGTAGTGCGGGGAACCCACTACCACGTATTAGAATTTATTAGTGGTTGCGGTAACATGGGGATATCACTACCTTGCGATGGATTTTATTAGTGGTTGTGGTAGCGTGAGGATACTGCTACCCTATGAAGAGTTGTTTCATCTGCTTGCAGTGTCGTGAGGAAACCACACCCATGCAATTGACAGTTGGTAGGTTAGTAGTGTCGTGATGACTATGGAGTTGGAGTTTTAACCATTTTTGTTGGCCCACAATGGTCAAGATTCCTGGTCAATAGTATTGTAGTAAGTGTTATGTCGAGTGATTGCTACCCCATGATAGTTGTGGAGGAAGGATGGTTGGACTGTGGGATGGATTATGGACCATAGATCTCTACCATGATCTGGGGCCAACATTCAATGGATGTAACAGAATGTCAACGGTCATACTAGATTGGAGTTTAGCAGAGGAAATCAAGAGGATGAAATAGAGAAGAGAGGAGAGAAGAGATGAGGAAGAGGAATGGACGAGGAAGATCTAAGAATTAGTCAAAAGCTTGAGAGAATAGAGAGAGGGAGAGCTCAGTGGAACAACAATAGAAAATTAACAAGGATCGAGTAGGAATGGAAGTGCCTATGTAAGAGTGGGGGTAGATTGTGTGTATGTTGAGAGAGGCCATGTGGAAGGCCACCTATTTGTAATTTGTAATTGAGTCAATAAAATTTAAGTTTGTTGCAATTAGTGTTTTATTGTTGAGGCAAAGTTTTTCTTATGAATCTATTTTCTATTTTGAGTTAGTGGGTAGAGGGGAGTACCTTCTTGCATCAATTGGTATCAGAGTTAGTTATCCTAAACATGGAGAGTTTCCACTAGGACCATGGGTGAAGAGTTTGTGAAGAGTGAAGAAGCCTTGAGAGGCTATTGGTTCCATGGGAATCATGTTGACTGTCCTCCAACAAAGATGAGGTTGGGTAGAAGGTGTTCAAATCTCTTCCACTAAGAGGAAGTGGGTAGAAGAGATAATGAAGGTGCATCTTCCAAAATCTTGTTGGATAGAGGATAGTGGTGAGATTTTGTTGTAGGGATAAACCATGGAGAAGTAGAGAATGTGAGTTGTGGAAGATTGTAGCAAGCAAGATGGGTTGGGTCGTGAGGAGACTCGTGTGGATACTATTTTGGGGGCAATATTGGGAGAAAGTGGAGGATGAAATATTTGAGAAGTTTGGACAGCTAGTTTGTATAGAAGTGGGAAAGATGGTTCGAGAAGAAGGAGGTAAGTGTGTTGAAAAGAGTGAGAGAAAAGTGGTGAAGAAGATTGAGATGATGAAAGAGGGCAACAGAAAGGAGTATTGTAGTTTGAGTTGGATGGAGAAAGATGAGAGAGAATCCCCTACAAAAGAAGTTGCAGTAGAGACATGCCATGAGGAAGGCATGAAGAGAGACAAAGAAAGGATAGAGTTTAGCAGCGAAGAGGTCACAATTAAGAGAGAAGAAGGAGAAGTTGTAGTTGACAAGGATGTGGAAGACATCACAATGAAGTTCGATGTTGCAGCTGTGAATGCAGATGAGGTAAATTATTCATGTGATGTTATTTTGTTTTTTGATGTGATAGTGAAAGGTGAATTGGATAGAGGTCAAGAGTGTGTAATATATGTTTTGTATTTGCTTGTGGAGATGGTTGAAGATGTTGCAGATTGTTTTTGGTGGAGGTGGATGGTTAGAGGTGGGTTTGAACCCATGGAAGAGGAGAGGAGTGTGGAAAACATTTGGCAGAGGAGGTTAGGCTTTGGTGGGCATGTGTCCATGAGGGAAATAAGAAAGAGAGTGTAGTGTTTCTGAAGAGAGGTGGTGCGTGTTCTAGCATGATGCTAGAAAGGAAGAAATAAAATTTGATTTTTAGCACTTGGACAGTGATGGATTTTGCTACAGATTGTTTACAATCTCAAAGAGTGGTTCTATCACTCAACTCCACCACTGTGAGCCCATGCTCATAATATTTCTACTTGGTGTATCTAATGCAGGAGAATTCCATGCATATAGGCTATCCTCATCACCCAAAAAAAAATTCATTTGTTTTTTGTAGATATTTTTCTGGTTTTGCATTCTTACCTAGTGGGAATATTCAATGTTGATGTCAAATTTGCATGCTCTGGGAGCCTTTAGTGCACCCTTGTGATAGGCTATAGGAGCACCTATGATAGTGCAGGGAACCTGCTACCCTATGTTGGACTTTATCAATGGTTGTAGTAGTGCGGGGATACTGCTACCCTGTGATAGGTTTTATCAGTGGCTGCAGTAGCGCAGGGATACCACTACCCCACGAAGAGTTGTGTCACCTACTTGTGGTGTTGCAAGAAACCACACCCTCGCAACTGACAAGGCCATGATGACTATGGAGCTAGAGTGTTAACCATTTTCACTGGCCCACAATGGTCAAGATTCTTGGTCAGTGGTATTGTGGTAAGTGTTGTGCCAAGTGACCGTTTCCCTATGACAATTGTGGAGGAAGGTTGGTGAGACTGTGGGATGGATTATGGACTATAGATCTTTTCCATGATCTAGGGCCATCATTCAACAGATGAGATATAATGTCAATGGTCATACTAGATTGGATTTTAGTAGAGGAAATTAAGAAAATGAAATAAAGAAGAGAGGAGAGAGGAGAGAAGGAAGAGGGATAGACAAGGGAGATCTGAGAACAAGTTGAGAGCTCAAGGGAATGGAGAGAGAGGGAGAGCTCAGTTCAATAATAATGGTGAATTAGCAAGGATCGAGTAGGAATGTAAGTGCCTGTGTAAGAGTGGGGGTGGATTGTGTGTATATTTAGAGAGACCATGGAAGGCCAACTATTTGTAATTTGTAATTGAGTCAATAAAAATAAAGTTTGTTGCAATCGGTTCTTTATTGCTAAGGTAGAGTTTTTCTTATGAATCTGGTTTTTGTTTTGAGTTAGTGGGTAGAGGGGAGTACTTTCTTGCATCATTATAGCTAAATTAGATCTAGGCCACAACTTTTCCAAATTGAAGTGTTCACTAAATACATGTGTGCCATCACTTTGGCACCAATTTACCAAAAACAAAAATTATTCAAATATATTGATGTTCTCATGACTCTTACTCATGTAAATAACATTTAAAAATATCTAAAACTACACTTTTGTCAATCTATAGAATGTAGTTTTTATTTAAACTATAATTCTTTTAATAACTTAATTATTGTTTATATATTTTTTCTTTTTATTATAATTATGTCATCAATACTAAAACATAAGGTTGATTTGTTAGAATTGTGAATAAACATGAGATGCTTGATAAAAAAAATGAACAAAAACACCTTCCATGCAAGGGGAGTTTCAAATAATTATTTTCTATATCCTTAACAAGAAAATACTTACAAAATGAACCTCAAAAGTCTTCAAGGATATCGAGAGATAATACAATGAGGGTGAGTGCTTTATAGGAGCAACCCTAAATGATAAAAGGATTAGATCATGAAAAGTGTCATCATCCTAGATGTGATGAGATATAATGATCTAATAATAGCTCACTTCAGTTAATAGAAAAAAACAATCTTAATTTTAGCTTGAGTGCATGAAATGAATGATATTAATAATTAATTAAGGATTAATTAATTATTAAATAATGCATGATTAATCTAACAACCCCCTTAAGATAAACTTAGGGAGCAACTTAAATCCTAAAAATACAACGCATAAAAAGAAAAAAATGAATGATAGGTCCTAACTAATGTATTGAGGTATTTAAACTACAAAATCCTCACAAAATTCCTCACAATGATTGCAAAACAAAAAGAGAGATTGTAAATAAAATTTAGAAAAATTGTTTGCACAAGGAACCAATGAATTTATTTGTTAATAAAATTTGATTACAAAGGGGTTTTTTAATCAAAAAAGGACTGATATACAACAAATAAACTTATTACATTCATCATATATGCAAAGGAAATACATTTATAGAGAAACTATGCTCAACAATGTGTTTTCTTGAAATATGCTCATCATCAACTCTTCTACACCACATGAAACTTCTATATATTCAACCTATGATTTTGAAAACTTCACGGACTATTGTATTTAGTCCAAAACCTACAAGAAAAACCCAAAAATTATTCTCTAGAGAAAACTATTCCCAACACTCTTCTTCCTTCAAAATTCTCCTTCGTAACTCTATCCTTGTTTCATGAATTGATAATTCTCCACTACCTTGTCAAGGAATTAATTTCATTTGATTTATTTTTCCTTCTGCAATATGGCACACCTATTCATGTAGCTACAAAAACAAGACTTCAAAAGATAATTAAAACTTATTAAAACCCACTCACAATAGCCTCACAAAGATAGGCTTTTTTAATTTTCTTTCCCTCCTCTTTTTGACTCCCAGAAAGGAAAGAAGGAAAAATCATCTTGTGCACCCACTTCTCCAATCCCTAATTTTTAGGGATCAACATTAAGTATTTTAAAACTCCTTATTCAATTCCCAACGCCTCATATTGACATTTAAATATTTTGCAAATATATATTTTTTTAACTACTTTTCTTGCTTTTTCGCCCACTAGCCAACTTCAATGTACAAAGGATATTTTGTTGAAAAGTTTAATTATTCAAAATATATCATTTGTCCCTCATCATGAAATCCAAACCAAAATCAACTTATTCAAAAATCCAAAAATTCTCAATCAAAAATTAACCTTTTTTTGTTTGATATAGGATTATCAAATACCATGGATGCTCCTGCATCAGACACCCACGGTAGAAAAAAAATGTTTCATGAGTGTGACTCATAAAAATTTATAGATCTAATGCCCATTTTGAGTCCATCTTGCATCCTTATTCACCTGAACCTTCTTTCTCACCTATCTGTGTAACTTGATGTCCCTTCCATCTTTCATTCCTCCTCTCTTCCTCTTTTCACAAATTCCAATTCCCACCAATTTGCACTGTGAAATGGTGGAAAACAATAATCATCAATTTTTTCTTCATCATTTAAATAAGGAAACTCATGCATTACCTCTCCCTTTGTTATTTCTACAACAATTAATTCATTTTTAATCTTTATTTGTTCCATGTGTTCCTCCTTTCCTTTATGTCTTAAAAAGTAATTCTCAGTTGCAAATTCAATGTTAGTAACACAATCAAAATACTCCTTTTCATCCCTCTCCTTTGTATCCCTTTTAATGTCAATAGCACTATCAAAATATTCATCCCTTCCACCCTGCAATAAACTATCATCCATAAAAGTTTCTTTATCACATGAGAAATCATCAACTAATGCAAATGGAAGCTCACCAAACAAATCAACATCCACGTTCTCACCTTCTTCCTGAATTACAACTACAGTACCTTCATTCAACAATGTACTCCTTGCTATAATATCTTCTACTACAATAGTCTTATCATGCTCAATTAAATTAGATTCAACTATATTATCACAAAATTCAGATTTTACCTTCTCTTTCTCCTTTTAAACCTTCACTTTACCCTTCTTGAGTGCAATCAATATTTTTGCAACTTTCATCAACAAATTAAAATATTCATCCTCATCCTATTCTACCAACTGTTTAACTCCATTTACAAAACAATTTCTAGTTTTATTACATACCTTTCCTTCCTTACTCAAGGGCTTCAACTTGTGTTTGATTCCATCCCTCATCAAGGATTATGTATTGGCATACCAATCATGTACTACACACCTGTCAAACTACCAAGGCCTTCCCAATAACAAGTGACAAACATTCATAGACATGATATCACATAAAACTTAATCATGATAATCACCTATCTTAAATTTTACTTGACATTGTTCATTTACCATAACTTTACGATCATCTTGCAACCAAGCAATCCCGTATGGATGTGGGTGTCTTCTTCTTTCCAGCTACAACTTACTTACCATTTCTTCAGAAACAAGATTGTCAGTACTACCACCATCAATAATAACATTGCAAACTTTACCTTCACACTTACATTTTTTTTCTGAACAAGATCTTCCTTTGATTTGGTTCTTTTCCTCCATTCATCAAGACCCTTCTTGAAACAAGAACTTCTCCATCTTCTACCTCTTCTGAGTATGATGAGTGTGCATCTTCTCCATTTATGTTTGCTGCTCTATTATGATTTTTAGTTCTTCTTCTTGGTCTCTCCTCTTCATGAGGATAGTCATATTCCCTATTACCTTCTTCCCCACATCTGAAACAAGTTATTTTATAATTTCCTCTTCCAAATCCTCTACCTGATCTTCCTCTTCCTCTAAATTTTTGATCATGGGACTGATTTGAACTCTCACCTCTTTCATCCTTGCTGCCTATTGATGGGTTTTTTTGCACTTCTCAACATAGGCATAACATAAATGCTCTATCTCTCTTGAAAGATAATTCCCTACAAATAAGTTGCAAAAAATATCCTCAGGTCTCACGAATGTCAAGTCATGACTATGCAAGAACAACTCAGTGTTGATGTGTGATATGTTGGTAATCACAAGGGGCCTTTATGGTTCATGAAGCTTCGAGGTTTTGTGTCTACAACAAAGTTTTTAGAGTTTTAGAAATTATGAACAGTCACAACAAATGTTAAGATGTACAACCTAAAACTTACTTTAATAATTAGATTTGGCTATGTCGTGATGTTGGGAACTTATGTTTAATTCAGGTTTTGAAAGAAAGGTCAAAAGGTGAAAGGGTTTAGAAGTTGTCCTAAATATAAAACTATGAAAAATAGTAACAATGGCTGATATTGTAGTAGAAAGACTTCCTAAACTGAGTTTTTCTTAACCAAGAATCATCTACAGTATAACAAAACTAGTGCAATATTCTAAGGTTCTTTGCAGATTTTTAGATTGTGTCATTCATCTATTTAGCATGAATAAACAGCTGAACTTAGGTACAACATATAAAGGATCTCAGACTAACTTTACACATCAATTTATCATCAATAAATTACAAAAAGTATGAGTTGGAAGTGCATCAAATACTACAACATACAATCACCATTAAAGTCAATCATGAACTAGCAAATTTAAAATGAACTAAATAGTAAATGAACAAGTTGGAATAAACATTTGGAGGGTGAATCATGCAAACGCAATGATCAAACTCAAAGAAACCATCAACTTCAATACTTTTCTTTATATATTGTAGCAAAGTGTCTTTACACAATAACACATCTCTCTCTTTGAAAATGAGAGTATGCCCCTACTTATGGTTTTCAAAAAGTAGAATGAATGGTCAAGATCAATTTACAATGAATGGTCCAAATTCATTCTAACTTAGGGTTTTCACCTCACCCAATATGAGTACAAAATTTACAATATAAAATAGGATATTTTGTCTTTTTCCTAGTTTGTCCTCTAGCCTATTTTTCCTTCTAGTTAGAAACTACAAATATTTCTTATCTATTATAATATTCCCAACATCTTGTTGCAAAACAACATATTGAACAAACTTCTTTAGGATTGCCAAGAGTTTTTCTTGATCTAGAAAGTCAGATATGGAAATGCGGAAGGAGATCCTCTTTAATTCCTCTATCATCTCATCATGATGCCTTACGCATATATCTCCCACTTTGACCATTTTTTTTACTCTGAGAAATATTGCACAACAAAATCCATAAAATTTGTTGACAAAGTGTTACCATCTCTTTGATCTACTCTTTTGTGAAACTCTCATTTCACCACTTCTCAATCTAATTCTTGGGATGGAATATTATATCCTGTTACCAACTCCAAGCTATTATCACTTTTTGCTAGATGAGAAAAAACATGGGCATGAATGGCATCCAACTCAATCAAGGATTTTTCTAGAATCCCTTTCCTGAAGTCGAGATTAAATAATCAAGCCTCGGGTAACCAGTGATCTTCCTACGACAAGGCTAACTCTTTCTTCCAAACCCCCATAGATAGCCTTAGAATGCCCTTTATCCTAGGATATGTCTTGTCATAAAGACTAGGGAAGTCTTTACATACCTTGACCTCCTTTTCAACCTATTTTTGCAGGAACAAATAGTGATTGTGAATTTTTACTGCATAATGGATTCCTTTTTCACCCATGTCCATGACTATTTTGAACCATTCCAATGTGGACTTGGTCCAATTCTTTATCCTTACTATTTTGTCAACCTCTTCTTTCAATAGTAGGGCAGGTGCCGATGATTCCATTGGGGCCTCTTCCCCCATTATGGCCCATTGTTGTATGTAGGTAGTCAATTCTTCCACTTGTGCTTTTAATTCCTCCTTGGTGGATTGATCTTTATTCATTTGCTAGAGGATTGTAGAAACAAACCCTTGAAATTCATCAATCTTTTGGGCTCTGGATGCAAGGCCTAAATTGATAGTAGTTACCTAGTAGTCCTTTCCCTAAAGGGTGTTAGCATCCTTATCTACCACTGGGGTCACCACCTGCAATATCCTGGATCTTGAGGCATCTATTGTGATGTGAGACCTAATCTTTAGTTTCTTCCTCTCTTGGGTCTTCACTTGTGTTGCAGCCAGTATTTACTCTAGACGAGCTTTAGGGTTTACAAGCACATGAGCTTTCCTCTTTATTTGTTGCTCTAACCATGAAGGAACCTCCATTTGATGGTTTAGGGGTGTAGTGAATTCATTATTCCCTTCCCCTTTATCTTTTAAAAGCTCTTCCTCTTCATATTTGGGAGCATCTTTGACATTTTTTGCTTGATTATCTTGTTCCTCCTATTGCATTATTTCCTTCCCTTTGTCTAGCCCAACGGATTCTTCATTTTACTCAGTAGTATTTTCTTGTGTTGGAATTTCACTTTTCTTGTGCTCAATCTCAACTTCTTGATCTGGCTCATCATTCTCATTTTCTCTATTTTCTTCCTCTTTATGTTGCTCTCCCTTTGGAATCACTTCTTCATTTTGTAGGCCTTCATCCTGGCTAGTTTTGGGGAGTTCATCAACTTTCTCCACATAAATTTTTGTATCAATTTTCTCTTCCTTGGAGCAATGCTCCTATGGACTTGCTTCTTTATTTCCATGTTCTTTAGGTTGCTCGCCCTTGGGTACCTAATCTAAGGTCTCTACTTCATAGCGAGTATCAAACCCAATCATTTCTCCATCTTTGGGAATTTGATGCCCTTCTTCATCAAAAGCTACTTCATCATGATCAATTCTTAGGCCCTCCTTGATGTGCACATAGTAATCTTCTTGGTCTGAGTCCTCAATATCTTCAATGGCATTCATTGCTATTTCTATGGGTTGTTCCCTTCTTAACCTCTCCATCTCCTCAAAGATTTTCCTTGTGGCTTCCATCTTGGGAGGCTTATTAGGAGATGGAGGGATAGGTAGTGCTGCAAGAAGTTGAGCCATGAGAATTTTAACTTGGGGGTTCAAAATAACCTCAAAAAATTGAGGTGGCACATTTTTTAAGTAAGAGAAAAAAGTCTCGGGCATAGTAATGGGTGCATTGAATTTGTAGGCAGAGAAGGTGACAAGGTGGGGACAATTTGAAATGAAGGCGGGAGTGAGGAAGATGATAATGGGGAAGTGGTAGAGGAAGAGGAATCAATCACAACTATAGGTGTAGTCAGAGAGGTGGAAGTGAGGTGGACATAGATGTTTAGAGTAGGTGGAGATGACATGGGCAATAATAAGGGAGTGGTACGAGCTGGTGCAGTGGCAGTGGTTGATGGTAGGGAAGAGGTAGTGCATGGTGGGGAGTGTGGTTGCTCATCTTCTTCCTATGGAAAAGAACCTTCCTCTTGGATGATTGGAATATCAGGAATAAAGGTTCCCATTATTTTAGGCTTCTTGGGTGGTCTTTTCCCCTCTATTGTCTTCCTCATGTACACCATTTGCTTCAGTTGCCGCTCTGAGGTATGTTTTATTTTCCTTGATCTTGTGACAGGTGGAGACTTGGGAGCCTCTTTCAAAGAACCAGCAATAGTACCACTATCTATCTCACTCTCAAGGTCATATTCTAGCTCCCTATGAGTTAATTCCACACCTTGTTGCTACAATTGAGCTATTTGATCATCTAGCCACTTCTTAGTTCCCAATTGTTCCACACAATCCAATCCCTTGTATGGAAAAGTGACTTGTAGAAGGTACATAAGATAAGAGATCATATTGAACTCTTGGGTCTTCTTTATGACAACAAATTGTCTATGCAAGCTATCACTAATGATCTTCACCTAGTGAAACTCGGCTTCTCCTCGAAGGATCTCTTCTACGAAGTAGAACACTCATCGAAGAGTGAGGAAGTGGGTAGGCCCATCACCCTTCTCAACAATGTTACAAGGTCATTAGCCTCTTCCATGGAATCAATTATGTACAAATTCTAGGGCACTTTGTTGGCACTAACCCTCTTCTCAATCAGCCATGTTTGATTGATAGTTCTCTTGTAGCTTGTGGGGTCTACTTTCCAAACATTCATTGCATATTCTTTCTTTGTCTCTTCCATCTTGTCAAATAGGGGGATGCCAAATGTATTTCCAATTGACATGGGAGTCAGGTCAGCCAACATTCTTCCATCTACAATAATTATCCTCCTGGTTTGTGCATGGTAACATTCTTGGCATGCAAAGACAAACTCCAGGTTGATCAAGGCTGAAGGAAAGCCTTCTACCTTTGCAATTCCACTCTTCTTTATCCTTAGAGCCTCTTTAGTTTTAGGATTAGCCAGGACCTATTGTCTGAACTCATCAATGTTGTCATGGCCTAGGTCTGTGTCTATTACTTTGTTCCAATTTAATGTGATTTTTTAGGTGTATTCGACCTCGTGGAATTTGTACTTCATTTTGGCCTTCTCTTCTTTCCCTCTTGGAGCTTTAGCACTCATCTTTCCTTTGCTAGTTTTATTTGTTGGTTTCTCTACTAATTCCATAAATCCAACACAAAGAACACATAGTAAGTTCCTTGAAAAATTAAGAGGTAAAAAATTAGTTAAATCATGCCAAAATGTCATTAAATACACACATACCTCAAAAAGATCATTCCATTCATCAAATTTTATCATTTTATGCTCATTTGTAAAGTTTGCAGACTTGTGGGTTAGGAGCTATAAGTTTTTTCCTAGCAAAAGCTACCAAGGTAAAGGCCATTAGAAACGGCTTAGGGGGGACAAAGTTCCTCAAACAAAGTTCCGATGAGGAATTCTCGCAAAGTCTCAACATCGAGTATATTTAATGAAAACTCATTAGGAATGTGGGGAAATATGGATTAGAGCATTTTGAAGTTACTTTCCTTAGTCAGAGTGGCTTTTAGGCTCGTGCAGAAGTGAATGAAGTGGAAGTCATTAGTTGGATTACCATTTGCATTCTATCATTTGAACAATGGCTTCAGGCAAGTGGTGTTCCACAAGCGGAGTTCCATAGGGTGGAACCCACAAAGGTTTTTTACCAGGTCAATTCCATTTAAATGCTTTTGGGCACATGGAGAAAATGATGTCTTAGTCACCCTACTTCAGAATTTTATCATTTATGAATTGCAAAAATTTGGAGTGCACGTGCCACTCATGCAGGCGTCGCAGATCATTCGGTAATAAAGGACAGCTTCGAAAGGACAAAAATCCACATGTAGAATTTCACATGCTTAGACCTATAAATAGCAAAAAAAATCAGATTTAAATGTATTGAAAACAACAAATTAACTAAACCCTATCAAGCACCATGAAGCACAAACTAGAATGAAAATTCAAATAAACAAAGGAAATGCAAACCAATTTTCAAACTAGACTTGATTGACCTCCATGGCTCTTCTCCACCTGCATAAGAATGCAATATTTTGAAGGTTGATTGTTGGATGAATGTTGGTTGCTCAATTCAGTAGCATAACATTGACATGGGGATGATAGATGAATGACAATAGATAGAAATGGATGAAAGACTCAAGAATGACTTTGACAGCATAAGGATACTTGAAGAATCAACCCCCCAAATGGCTTATGAGAGAGTTTATTTATAGGAAATGTCTAATTTCGATTGACGGTTGAGATTGAATGTCAATAAGATGTCTAAATCAATGGCCAAAATTGAAAGTTGTAGTATGGACTAGGGTTAGGTCAAAATTAGGGAAATGACAAGAAATGAATGGCTAAGATTGAATTATAAGATAATTCAATCAAGGGCTGAAATTAAATGAGATGTCAAGAGATAAGATTTGATTTGGAAGATAAGATTGGCACGGACAAAGAGGTGATAGGAGAAATTAAATAATTAAAATTATTTAATCTAGGTGACCAATGAATAATTAAATAATTAAAATAATTATTTAATTATAGAGGAATGTGACAAAGGGAATCATTTTGAATTAAATAATGATTTAATTCAAAATTCAAGAGAGTGGACCAAATTAAATAAATAAAATTTATTTAATTTATGAGAGAAGAGGCTAATGAATAATTAAAAATAATTATTTAATTATAGTGGAATGGACAAAAATTAAATAAATAAGAATTTATTTAATTTTAGAAAGAAGAGGACTTAATTAGTGATGTAATTAAATAAATAAAATTTATTTAATTAATCAAGCAAGAAATAAAAGTAGGAATGAATTAATTAAATAATTAAAATTATTTAATTAATAGAAGACATGACTTTAGAAAATAATTAAATAATTAAAAATTATTTAATTAGCAAAGACAAAAGGGGAAATGATAGAGAATTTAGAAATCACAAGCCTAGGACAATTTTTAGTGTCTACATTTTGCCCCTCTTTGAGATGATGTTCGAGATAATGAGATTTGTGTTGAGTAACATCATTTCAAAGAAGCTAAGGTATGTATAGAGGAAAATGGATGATGACAAAAGATAGGATGATGATGAAATAAGAGTGGGATGATGATGCCCCCTCGAGAGGATAGGCGGGTTGAAAGAACATGGGTATGCTCTCGAAATGAAATGATAAGGAGGGACAAGATGCATGATGTAAGATAGGAAGTAGATGAAGGAGATGAATGATACATTATGCTACAAGAAAGTGAGCAACCATGATGTTTGATGTAACACTAGACATGATGCACCAAGGTATAAAGACCAAGGTGACGATGTGTCTTGTGCCCCAGAGTAATACAACCTTGTCTAAATACAAGATATGAATATTAGCTGGAATGAGTTGGATTCGATGCAAATGCAAGACAAAAATGATAACACACACAAGCAAGCAAGCATGCATGCACAAATGATACAAAAACAAACAAGGTATTGCCCCTGTCAAGCTGCAAACTAGTGATTAATTGATTGATTGATTTTGATGATTGAAAGTGTTGTCATTGTGGGGAAAGACATATCCCTAGATCAACACAAGGATGATTGACTATTTGACTGATTGACTTTGATTGATTGGTTTATGACAAGATTAGGATCAAGACCAAAGGATGTGATTGGATAATTTGTCAAGATTGATTGACTTGATTGGTATGGACTAAGGATTGACTTGCATTTGGATTATTGCTTGACATTTTATAATTTTTATTTTTTTTTGGATTTTTGACATTTTATGATTTTTTTTGGATTTTTGACATTTTTGGATTTTTTTTGGATTTTTGACATGTTATGATTTTTTTTGGATTTTTTTGAAATATTTTGAGCTGTCAATGGATGAAAATTTGGGTAGCCTTTGTGCTAGATACCAATGACAAGGGGAAAACCAAGTCTAGGTGCAAGGAGATAAATGGGATTAATGGATGAAATGGATGTATGCATAAGAGAGAAAGGATGTGATCTCCAAAGACTATGTCTCATAGGAATAGCATGCTCCATTCTAGGTACAATAGTTAAGATTTTTCATGACAAAGCTTATGACAATAAGATAATGATATGCCTGTTTGGAAGGGATGAGGTATGCCAAGAGATATCCAAAGAATGTCTCAACACTTTTCCCCTATATCTTCAACAAGATCAAAAGGAGAAGGGTGGATAAATGGACTGAAAATGACTAAAGATGGTAGGTAGGAAGAAAATGATATGACATGAAAATGATAGGTTGGATAGATTAGACATTGTGCCCCCAAGTGTAAGTGACATAGAAGATCAACCTACACATGACGCCTGTTTGCCAGGTTTTCATCATGGTACTTATCCAGGGTGCCTGTTTACCGGGTTTTCACCGTTCAACAAAAGGATTTCTCTTTAATTTTCTTTTTTGACTCTTTGTTTTTTTTTACTTTTTTACTTTTGGATAAGAAAAGGGGAATATGGATAAGAGGGACTCAAGTGTCTAGTTCCATGAAAGGTGATAGTCCCACGAGGGATGGATGTCATTGCATGGACCATGTCAAATGCCATTATGCCCATAGATGTTGGTAAGGGATGACATGAAATGGAGATAGAGTAGGTAGATGATGGATTACGATGTGTATTATGCAGGAAAATGGTGGATTATATGGGAATTATGCAAAAGATGAATGGGGAGGCTTAGCCAAAGGCATGGACCATAGGGATGTGATGGGGAAGATATGTAGGATAGTGGATGGGGGGTGATGAGATGGAGGTATAAGGGATTTTTGTGAAATGGAAGGGAACCATGACCAATGGTTGCACACATTGTGATAAACATTGAAGCTTTTGATGTGGACGGGGTGTAGGAAGCAATGGAGATGTTTGCTTAGGAGATGGTGGATGAAGGGCTTTAGGCACCCACATAGACTTAGTATTTTTATGACTTTTATTTGTCTTGTGGGCTTTAGGAATTTTAGATTCTTCAATGGAATGTGTATTTTGGATGGAAGTGGATGGTTGGGATTTTTGTGATGTGGATGACTCATTTGACTTGATTTCTTTTTGCTTAGGTACCCAAACCATTATGTTTTTAGGCTTTTCTTTTGGAGGTATGGGCTTATATAGCTTTTTATATGTACTTGGCTTTGAATTTTTGCAATTGTAGGCTAAGGCATTAGGACCATTAGAATTTTTGACTTTATGTATAGAGGCATCCAAGTTTTTATTTTGGAATCCCTTGGCTTTGGTGGAATGAGTGGAAGCTTTATGTTTAGACAATGTGTGCATTGATTGGTCATGATTAAGATGTTTAAAGGATTTATGGATAAATGGATAAGAGGATTGAATGGTAGGGATATTAGGTATTGGGAGTAATGGTGGTAAAGTGGATGGAGGGAGATTAGGAGTTGGAAGAAATGGTGGTAGAGTGGATGGAGGGAAGTGTATGGTCACATGCTTTTGACATTTGTAGGATGACGGTGGTGGAATGGCAACATATGTTTTAGGCGTATGATAGGCTTTATGATGGAAAGTGGACTTAGGATGCATGGAGGAAATACCAACATCTTGAGATTGGTGTCCTTGGGGTGTATGTCCAAGGCCATAAGAGTGTGAAGGGACTTTGACGTGGATGGGCCCCAAAATACCTTGTTCATGAAGATCTAAACCTTTACCTTGGTGGTTCATGTTTTGGAGTATGCAATGGACAATAAGACTAGGTGTAGGTGGAACACTAGACACAAGTTCCTTATTGGATGGAGAAAATGAAGCAAGGGAAGATAATGGTTGTTGTTGTTCTGAGGAACATTCATGAATGATGGTGGAAAGACCAATAGGATATGATGGAGGACTTGCAATGGGGTCGATAGTGGGTGATGGAGGATCATTAGGATCTTGATTAGCATTGTGTTCACTTAGATCCAAGGAATTTGTTTGATCTTCTATGTGTGCTTGGGAGGCACTTGTGTCATCAAGGGAAGTGGATGTTGATGGATCATGGATAGGACTACATGGAGATGAATTTGGAATATCTTGCTCATGGATGGGTATAGGATCAAGTTGCTCATGGATAGGCTCTTCATCATTATGGATATCATCTTGATCATAAAAAAGATATAGATTATGGATAGGTTGGATGACAATGATTTGATCTTGATTAAGACTAGGGCTTGATGTTTCCACATGCTTAGGATTAGGCTCTTGACATACATCTTGGGTTGCTTGAATGGACGTGCAAGGAGATGACTCTTGAATGGGATTGACATGTTCTAGATGGTCAACAACATAGGAGCATGAAAGAGGGTGACTTGGACTTACGACGAAAGACTCTTGACTTGGCTCAAGGGGTTGAGGATGACATGGTTAACTTGAAGGACTTGGCATGATGTTTGAGGACTCTTTTGTATGTTCAAGTATATGTGTTGAATGACATGGTGGAAATTGATTACTTTCTTGTAGCCCTTGGGTGACATCCTTTGTAGGTGGATTGGTGGATTTATGTAATGCCATCAATTTATGTTTTAAATATCTAAATGTAAGGCATTGATTTGAAGGAGGATTAGATGATGGTGGGGGTAATGAAGAGTTTGATGTGTCAGAAGGTGGAGATGCCAATGGATTAGGACTAGGACATGGTGGATTAGGGATAGGCATTTGATTGGATGGTGGTAAGGGTGTATGGACTAGATTGGTGTTCCCCTTGTCAAAGGTGGCATTAAGACTTAAAGGATCTTGATGTTGTTGCCAAGGTGGACTTGGGATCCTATATTCTTGTTGTGATATGGGTGGATATGTTGATGTGGAATTGACATGGAAGGTAAATGAGTTTTGTTGGCATGATGATGAAGGTGACACATAGGATTGTGGTGGAATGTCTTGAGGTTGGAATGGTGTTTTGACTTTTTGTGTTATGATTTGTTGTTGTGATGATGATGAAGGGGTTGAATAGGATAACGACTATTGAAAGGTTGATTGCTATGGATAAGGGTTGACATTGGAAGAGTTGTGATAGTTTGATGAAGGGGAAAGTTGATATGTGGATGGATGAGGTTGATATGATGATATAGGTGACACATAGGATTGATGTGAAATTTGTTGATGTGGTGATTGGACTTGATAATGTGCTTGTTGGACTTGACAATTGGCCATGAGGTATTGGATTTGTGCTATGAGTTGTTGCATTTGAGGTGATTGGTTTGTTTGAAGTTGTTGGATAATGTTATGGGCGCTTTGAATGATTTGTTGGGTTAAAGGTGTTTGACTTGTTTGAGCTACGTGAAGCAAGTGCTTGTGCTATGTCTTCCAATGTTCGCATGGTGTAAAATGATGTTGATTGGATTAAAGAGATGATGATGTGGAATGATGAGATTGTATGATTTGGATGATGTGGCAAATGTTTATTGGAAGTTTGACTTGGGCAATATCAAACACAAGATCTCACATGTAAATGCATGAACACACACACCAAGCACAATGATAAGTTTGTCTTCCAAGATTAAATGTTATGATTAAGCAAACACTTGAATACACAACAAAAAGCCTAATGCTAGTCAAGTGGGGTATGGCCAATTAGGTCTCAAGTGAGTTTTCACAAGGTTGACTAGGTATAATTTGGAAGCAAAATATTGCCAATAAGCTAGGAGAAAGGGGTAACCCACCCTTCACTGTCACTTCCCAAAGGTATAAAGTTCTTTGGGGCTTAGCCTAGAGTGACAAGATTTCAACTCCCAAAGGAGCGTGTCTTTGGATTCACTCGATTGAGGTCGTCCCTTGGAGGGGTGTGTGCTCCAAGTAGGCCTCCTAAGAAGGGTATGATAAAATCAAACCAAGTGAGGTGTTATGGAGGACACACACACTTGATTCACACTCACAATGATTAATTTCCCTTTAGAAAATTGAAATGTGTGTAAAATAGTTCAAACACTTGTTCTTTTTAACCCCAAGTCAAGATGTGTGATTGAAGAAAATGGTTCTTTTAGCCCAATTTCAATGATGTGACAATCAAAAAAGATTTATTTTAGACCCCAAAATCCAAATGTGTGACAAACAAGATGTTCTTTTTAAGCCCAAATTGAAGTGTTTTGACAAGAATGATTAAGAGATGAAAGATGGAATGTGTGCACCTAGAATTTCTTTAGCTCCAAATATTTTTCCACTTGATCCAATGTGTCCTTTGAAGTGTTTATTTTCTGCACATGCACAAAACCAAAAACAAAGCCAAAACCCTAACAAGATAATTGATCACTACTATTATGGGGTTAGCTAGTCAAGACAAATTTGATTTTTGGAAATGTTTTTGATAGCAAAATGAAAAATACAGAGAATAAAGCATGTCTAAAATCTCAAGAGGTTTCCAAAAATGTAAATAAATCAGAAAAATTTGCTATTTTGCACCTGAAATTAATTTTTTATGAAAAATCATAAAAAAATTATAAAAAATACAAAACAGCTCCAAAAATTCTGATTTTTCTACTGAATTCGTATACTATCATTCCAAATCTGTAAAAAAAAATTGTGATCAGATCTGCAACCGTTTGTGAGATATAGGTAAATATGTGTGAAACCCTAATTTTAAAAGATATGTTGTTTGACTAATAATTTCGCATCCAAATTTAAAAGATAAAGAACAGACCCCTATTAAAATTTAGAGAGCTTTCAAGAAATGTAAACATATTTGAAAAATTCGATAATTTTCTCTCAAAATTAATTTTTCATGAAAAATAGAAAAAAAATTATAAAATATTCAAACTAGCTATGAAAAATCTGATTTTTGGAATGAAAGCTTTAGACATTGTTTTCAACTTGCTAAATTTTTTTTGTGAAAAAATAAATAGCCGTTTGAAAGTTATGGTTGAATCTTTAGAAACTAGGGCTTTATCCACAATGATGTCAAACCTGCAACAAAAAGCAAACAAAACCTGCAACAAAAGAATCCAACTCCAAGATTTCTCAAAATGTGTTAAAATATGTTGGGTTCACCAATGTAAATAGGGAAAAATTCAGATTTAAATGTATTGAAAACAACAAATTAACTAAATCCTATCAAGCACCATGAAGCACAAACTAGAATGAAAATGCAAATAAACAAAGGAAATGCAAACCAATTTTCAAACTAGACTTGATTGACCTCCATGGCTCTTCTCCACCTGCACATAAGAATGCAATATTTTGAAGGTTGATTATTGGATGAATGTTGGTTGCTCAGTTGAGTAGCATAACATTGACATGGGGATGATAGATGAATGACAATAGATAGAAATGGTTGAAAGACTTAAGAATGATTTTGACAGCATAAGGATACTTGAAGAATCAACCCCCCAAATGGCTTATGAGAGAGTTTATTTATAGGAAATGTCTAATTTTGATTGACGATTGAGATTGAATGTTAATAAGATGTCTAAATCAATGGCCAAAATTGAAAGTTGTAGTATGGACTAGGGTTAGGTCAAAATTAGGGAAATGACAAGAAATGAATGGCTAAGATTGAATTATAAGATAATTCAATCAAGGGCTGAAATTAAATGAGATGTCAAGAGATAAGATTTGATTTGGAAGATAAGATTGGCACGGACAAAGAGGTGATAGGAGAAATTAAATAATTAAAATTATTTAATCTAGGTGACCAATGAATAATTAAATAATTAAAATAATTATTTAATTATAGAGGAATGTGACAAAGGGAATCATTTTGAATTAAATAATGATTTAATTCAAAATTCAAGAGAGTGGACCAAATTAAATAAATAAAATTTATTTAATTTATGAGAGAAGAGGCTAATGAATAATTAAAAATAATTATTTAATTATAGTGGAAAATGGACAAAAATTAAATAAATAAGAATTTATTTAATTTTAGAAAGAAGAGGACTTAATTAGTGACGTAATTAAATAAATAAAATTTATTTAATTAATCAAGCAAGAAATAAAAGTAGGAATGAATTAATTAAATAATTAAAATTATTTAATTAATAGAAGACATGACTTTAGAAAATAATTAAATAATTAAAAATTATTTAATTAGCAAAGACAAAAGGGGAAATGATAGAGAATTTAGAAATCGCAAGCCTGGGACAATTTTTAGTGTCTACAAGACCTGTAGAGGAATTTCAACTTAAGGTTTTCATTCTCATTTCAAAGGGCCATTGTGAAATCATTTAAGTTCATGTTGACATCATTAGAGGTTGGTTTTAGGTGCTCGTAGAAAGTTGGAGGGCAAAGGTCACTATGCGGGGCACTGTGTATGGTTTGTCATTGGAAATGACTTAGGTGAGGTGGACTTTCGATGAAAACATCCCACAAGGGTGAACCCACAATAGTACCTTGACTTAGAAACTTTTAGTGTTTGGTCAATGTATGCAAACATAGTTGGGGTGGAAGTTGCCGAGTGAGAAGCCACATGTGATTTTCCATTTGAACAAATGCAATAGGTATGTCTTCCCACTCATGGCATCTCGTAGAGGAAACTCCACAAAATTCTTAGACTTAGATATTTTCAAGATTTTTCTTTTGTTTGGCGTCAATTGGTGCCAGTGGAAATGATTGGTGCAGAGATCGTAGGGTGGGAAGCCATCATGGCTTCACCATTAGCAACGACTAGGGAAGAATGGAGTTCCACCTATGAACATCTGTAGGGGAAATCCCATGAGGCTTTGCATCTAAGAATTCATCACTTTGAAACTTAGACAATGTGACACATAGGAACAAATGAAGTGAAAGCCTCAAGGGCCCTTATCGCTTGAGAATAGCCATTTGGAGATAGACTTCCCAAAATGAGAATCCGAGTTACTTTGGAACTAGGTTTCACTATTTTATAATGAACTAGTGCAAAAAAGATCTAGGCACATAATATTTGATGAATTTGATGATGCAGAGGTGAGAAGGGAGGTTAAATACATACCTTTTTCTATGCAAATGGAGTAGGTCATCGAGGCTCAAGCTTTCAAATTCTCTCACGTGCGCAGCTATATACTTTGCTCTTGAAATTCAAAAATGCAGGTGAAAATGATGTGTTGGGAGAGGCCTATTTATAGGAAAATCACCATCAATGAGGGTATTAATTGCAAAACTTCAAAGTCCGTGTGGTAGGTGCTAATGTGAAAACATGACAATTGGAGGCTACCATGTTGAAGTCCGTGTGGAAGAATGGGGTGCAGGAGTAGTACGTGAAAATTCCATCATGGAAGGGCATATGGGAAAGGCCATAACTAACATTGGAGAAAACATGCAAGTCCATAGGTAGAAACTTGTAGGAAGAAACTCGTAGATGGTGAAAGATGGAACGGCTTTTGCAGGGTGAAAACCCACAGTAAATTTTTTGAAAATACCTAAAACCTCTTGAAACATTAGGAAATGACTTGAGCATGATGGAATTTGCAATTTTTAAGGCACATGATCAACCTAAGTCCAAAATAGGGGCACAAAAATTGAGGCAAATGTGAAATGAACCAACAAAAGAAAAAAATGAAAAGAAGGGGTCCCCAGTCTAGGCAAGGCATGTGTGTAGGAGGTACAAAAAATGGTGAATCTATTGGGGAACAATCTTGAGCATTCCAAGGATGAGGATTCATCCAAAACCTAGAATCTCTAGTTTCATAGACTAGAAACAAGCATCATAAAGTGGACTCAAGGCTCAAAGGAGAATAAAATCCTTAGTTGAATCAGGTCAAAAATATCTTAGAAGTATGTGTCCAATGAATTCATTCTCCTCCCTTAGAAACTATAGAAGCAAGTGACCAATCAAGAAAGACAAGATACGTGAAAAATCCAAATCTAAAAGTAACCTAGACATTGCCTTGTTGCCAATCAGGCATCCATAGCCCTGATGGAGTTATCACTGCAATCCCCACGAACATTGCTCTATTTCCAACCAGGCATCCATAGCCCCAATAGAGTTGTCCACACACCCTCACAGTTGCTTTTTTTTTAATGTTTTCTTTTCTTTTCTTTTATTTTATTTTCTTTTCTCTTTTCTTTCTTTTATACTTTCTTGCTTAACCGAATAAGTAGCAAAGCTTATAGTGGGGTTTGGAAATTGAAGTGGTCACTGGAGCAAACTTAATATTTTCACTTGTTTAGGCTTCATGATAATCTTCCGTATAGTTCATCAGAAGCATTAAAGAAGTGTGTTATGTGAATTTCGAGATGAGTGTGAAAGGATTCAAACAAGGGTTTGCTTCTAGGTCAAGCAAGAGTTTAGTAGAAGAGATCTGATTCATGGAAGAAAACAAAAATATTTGATAACTCATGAAGACTTATACACAGAACAATTGGGAGCATGCAACAAAGCATCCCCTTTGATCAAGCCAAGCACAACCACCACATCAAGGCCAAACAACACCATCAACAAAAATAAAAGGTTGACAAAACAAGCAAAAGCAAAGTGAAACAAAGCAGAAAGAAAAAATACCTACTTTAACTATGTACATGGGTGAGCTTATAGAATAGCTCAGGCGAGAAAATAGTGCTTCAAGTATTTCCCATTGACCAGAAATGAGACATCTTCTCCAATAAGTATTTTCAAGCGAAAGGCATTATCTCCCAGAATTTTAGAAATTTGAAAGGGGCCAAGCCAAAGCTTGTCAAATTTATCATGTCCCCCTTTCTTTTCATGAGCCTTATCCTAACATAAAAATAGGTCATAAATTCTAAAGGCCTTTACTTTGGCTTTGTGATCAAACCATATTTTGACTATGCCCCGATGTCTAGCAAAGTTTTCTATAGCTTCATCTCATTTTTCCTCTAAGTGGAGTAGCTTAGCTAGACGGGCTTTGAGATGTTCTCCCTCTTTGTAATTGATGTTGATAAATTGCAATGTGGGGATCTTGAGGTGGATTGGGAAAATGGGTTCTAAACCATAGATGAGGTGGTATGGGGAATCTCCTAAGGCTGCTTTGTGTTGAGTACAGTCTGGCCATAGAGAAAACTATAACTAGGTGTGACAATATCTCTGGTTCTTATCTAGCAACTTATGGATGACGGTCAACAATTTTTTGTTGGTAGATTCAACTAACTTGTTACCTTGGGGATAGTAATTTGATGAAAATTTTAGCATAATTCTAAAATCCCAACCCACAAATTTAAGGGAAGCAAAAGTTGGACCATTATCACATACTAATGGAAAGAGGCATCCAAATCGATTGATAATGTAACTTTCAAGAAAATTAATCACTACCTTAGTTGTGCATTTCCTAGAAGAAATAGCCTTTGTCCAACTAGTACAATAGTCAATTGTGGTTAGAATGTACTTGTGACCCACAAAGGATGGTGGGTTTATTGGACCAATGAAGTTGAGTCCCCATTGGGAAAATGGTCTTACCTCGACAACTGGTTGTAGTGGGATAGCATCATACCTCTCCCTGGTGGAAACCGTCTGGAAAACATGGCAGGATCAAACATGATTATGGATATCTTTAAACAATGTTGGCCAATAATATCCAACTTGTAGAATCTGGCAAGTCATTGAAGGACCTAATCCATGCCCCATTCTGAATTTATCATGAAATTCCTTCAACACTTCAGCTACTTTAGTTTTTCCTAGGCATCTAAGGTAGACCCCTTAATTATTATTCTTATATAGCATGACACCCTTCAACATATAATTGTTGCTTTTCAGCTGCAGAGCTCATTTCTGGACACCTTACAAGCATGATGGGCATTTGTGGTTCAATAGAAAATACACAATATCATCGTACGATTCATCTAGAGAAACATCTTCCAAGTGGTATTGTTGGACCAATAAGTTCTAGTTCTTTCTTTTCCATTGTACATGTAAGAGCCTGTCCTTGAAATAATTTCATTAGTTGGATCTCCATATCATACTCTTGTAGCAATGTAACCCATTTGGCTCATCATTCCCTTGGTTCATTTTGCATCAACAATATCTTAATAGTAGGGTCTAGGACAATGGCATATACCTTGTTTCTTAGGATGTAGTTCCTGAACTTCTTGTTTTTGAGGACTAGGGTGTATGCCTACTTCTCAACACTGGTGTAACACAATTCAACATCCTTCAAAGGAGCACTCATAAAGGAAATAGGATGTTGACTTCTAGTGTCATCCTTTTGTGTTAGCATGCTAGAACATGAGTGATCTGAGGCGAATGAATATATATAAAAAGGCTTAGAGTAGTCAAGACTGACTAGCATAGGAGTATCTATAATAGCTCTCTTTATTTTTGCAAAGGCTTGCTTGGCTTCTAGTGTCCACTCTACCTTATCATTTTTCTTAAGCATAGCATTCAGTGGCTTCACGATTTCTACAAACCCAGTGATGAACTTCCTGAAAAATTTAATTTTACCAAAAAAGGATTTCATTTCTTTCTTACTTGCTAGGGGAAAAATCTTTAGGATGGCTTGAATGTGTTCTAGATCAATTGATATACCCTTTTTTGAAATCACATGCCCTAGGAGTTTTCCCTTAGTCACCCCAAAGATGCACTTCTTTGGGTTCAATGAAATGTTGAACTCTCTACATTTCTTAAATAGTTTGCATAGATTGGAGACATGATCCCCTCTCTTCTTTGAGAATACTGTAAGGTCATCTATGTAGATGATGATGGATTTACCAATGAGGTCTTTGAAAGCTATGTCCATCGCATGTTGCAATGTTTCCCCTGCGTTGATCAAACTGAACGACATCCTTTTGTATGCAAATGTACCCAACTTTATAGTGAAGGTCATCTTGTGCTTGTCCTCATATTGTACCATCACTTGGTTGTAACCCGAGTAGCCATCGAGAAATGAAATCATTTGTGAACCATTGACAATCTGTAATACTTCATCTAGGGAAGGAATTGTATAATTATCCTTCTTGGATGCTCAGTTTAAATTACTGAAGTCCATGCACAACCTGATCTCCCCATTTTTTTCTGACTGGAACCAAGTTGGTCACCCATGTGGAGTTTCATACTAGAAAATGATATGTGTCAATAATAGCTTCTTAAATTCTTTAAAAATAATCAATTCCAACAATGCATTGATTGGTCATTGTCGTTGCCTGAATGGCTTCACATCTGGCTTGAGGGGAATAGTGTGAGTGATGATCAAGGTATTTTACATCTTGAGGTCCTCATATCCCCAAGCTATTACATCATGGTATGTATGTAAGGCATCAATGATTCCTTTCTCTTCTTCTAGGGTGCAAACCTAGCCAATAAAAACATTCTTTATATCTTTCGGGATACCTAGATTATGTGCATCACATTGGCTATCTATTGAATCCTTCTTGGTTAGCTGGTCTTGATCCCTTATATGATCAAGGTCAAAGACCCTTTCTAATTAAACCATACCCCTAGGTATTGTATTGATTTTTAAATTGATAACCCTTTCTATATCAAGCTCTACCTCTTCGAGTTCTACCTCATCTATGATTTGGGAGGAAAACACATCTGAATTGGTAATGAAGTTGAGAATATGCTTATTATCCTTGAACACTTGGAAGTTGGTCACATTTTTGGGCATTAACGGGGTGGGAGTGAGTTCTACTATGAATTTCTTTAGGATATTTAATGATAAAGGTTGTAGGGTGATAGCCACTTGTGCTAAGGAATCAACGGTTTGGTTTTTTACCTCAGGGAATTAGCTAGATATTAAATGTGTTAAAACTCTCTTTGAGGTTCCATACTCTATGCCTATAGCTAGTTAACCTTTGATCATGACATGATTATAATTTTCTGACCTACTTGAAAACTAGTTTAGAGTCTCCAAATACTTGTAACATTTTAACTCTCTTTCTTAAGGCCATAAGCAACCCATGAACTAATGCCTCATGCTCCGCTACATTATTGGTACAATAAAATTGCAATCTATGTGTGGAAAAGTAATTCTTACCCGAGGGACTAATTATCTTGAAGCCAACTCTCACTCCTTGCTTGGATTTAGATCCATCAAAGAACAACATTCAAAACTTGGAAGAGCATTTTCATTTGGATTTGAGAGAACATACCTCATTTTTGGGCAAGGCATCCATCCCGTCACCCTTGGACTATTTATATTCAAACTAGTTTAATCTTGTTGCTCCTTCAAAACCTCTTTTGGAGTGATGTACCCTTGATGCGATCCACTACTATTTGGCATGAGTAGCACTCGACCACAGAATGGGTTGCATCATGGATTCTACACCAACTAGGTAGCAAGAGTTCCTTGAAATTCATTTTGGATCCTAGCCTGAGTTGATCTTGCACACACTTGTGCATGAATTCCCAAAAAACATAAAAAAACACTAGATTTCTATCTTCCTAAAAATCTTCATTATTAGATTCAATCAATGCTTTCATGCTATTAGGAAGGGTAGCCAAGTTGGGAGAGGTGTGGGACAACACAAGGACTTCTTCTACCTCATCTTACTCACCTTCATATGTGATTGGAAGGTAATTTCCTAACTCTATTTCCATGAACAATACTTAATTTGTTTTGTTATATTCAGTGATCATGAACCACATCTTGGGATCATGTTCGATTCAGATCTGATCGGGCATCCCTTTCCAAGGTAGCCACATATGTGAATAATCAGTTGAAGTATACCCATTGAGGGTTCAGTTGAAGTCTCTTCCCAATATAATATCATAGGTGTTGGGAATGTCTGCAACTTGGATATCAATGACTTGCTACATCTTAGGGTCTGCTAAAATTTACATAAGGATTCTATTTAGCTCTCCCACCATGTTGACCTCAGTCTTATCAAGCTAGGTCACCTTATGCTTGGAGGGGGTCAGAGTTATTCCTAGTGCTTGGAAGACTACAAATGACATGACATTAGTAGAGGCTCCTAAATCTAGTAGGAAATTATGTATATTTTTTCCAAATATGTGAACAGTCAGTAGGAAAGGAGGGGTCTCCAACCTTCCTTGGAACAGTCCCACAGTGGAATTGACTTGGGCCACCTAGACCTTATCCTTTTCATTGCCTTTATCCTTTGTTTGAATCATATTTTTTTCCTTGATTGGTTGCTTATCCAATTGCTTATTTTACTGGGTGGCTAATCAAGCTTCTTTACTTGGATCTCTCTAACTACCAGCTCACTGCTAGATGTATCAAATGAGACTCTCTTTGTAGCTTCCTCTTGGGTTGGTTTTAATGGGGAAATCCCATTTAATGATCAAAAGAAGGCATTCCTAATGGAGGATACTCGTAGCAGCTCAAAAGCTGATAGGCTCACTTTTACCTTCTTCAATTCTTCTACTACATATTATCCCATCTATTCAACATTCACTTTGTATGAACTACCTTGGGTGGGATTAATAGGTTTTTCTTTAGTAGAACCAGTCTACCTATTCCTATTGAAGTACTGAGCAATGACCCTAGGATAAGGTGGGTTGTTGCTAGCATTTGGGTCAGGTGGCATGTTGAAGTTATTGGGTGATATGGAGGTCATAAAGGGACCACCAAATTGTCTATTTCTCAAGTTATAAGGGGTTGAATGTTGGTGGAACATATGAACCTCTTACTCTCATTGTTCTTCATCATCTTTAGGTCCATTACCTATTGAATAAAACATTTGTGATAGAGTTCCTTCATCACATACCTCATTCGATTTGCCTCCCTTTTCTGTAGCCTCTTTCTCAGGCTCATTCTTGTCTCCTTTAGGGAAGGGCGCTTGGTTGATGACCAAGATGGAATCATATGGCTATGAAGGTACTATTTCTCTATAGCTTGAATTTTCAAAAACATTTTACACTTCCACTTAAAAGATTACAATAGAAATTTGAAACTCTAGACAATCGAGCTCAAAATTCCTATTAGTTTGATGGCTCCTACACCATCCAGATAACACCACCTCAACCAAATATACTCCACTTCCTGACTTATTTGGATTGTTGGGTGGGTTAAGAGGTGTAGGAACCCCACCATTGTTGGGTCTAGTATTCCATGTTCTATTATTCCTTTGGGACTATCTTCTTTCAAAGTCTTAACCAAAATGTTGACCTCATTCATAATTTTTCCCTAGAGTCGCACCTAAATCTCGGTTGTCTCTATGGTAGCTAGCTTGGATGCTTCTTTGAGATGCTTACAGTTGATTGTTTTGGTTTCTCAAGTAAGTAACCTTAGTGCACAACTTCTTCACTTGCTCAACCAATTCATCAATTCATTCCTTGTCTAAATTGGTCTATGTTGGTAGTGATTTTTGGAGGAAAATATGATGTGTTGTAGGCAAATTTTGTTGAACAGCTGAAGATTCGAAGTTTGGTAGGTACAATGGTATGTGGGGCTATTGTGAATATGTCTATTGATTTGAAGTCTATAGATAACTAGGCATTAATGATGCCTAATTTAATGGTGGCCCTAGATGTGACATGATGGGAAGCTAAGGAATATGATTCATCAGTGGAATTTGGTGAGCCAAGGCATAGTTGAGTCCCTAGATTTGTTCTAGACTAGTAGTAGGTCCCAATGAAGGTAACCGACCAGCCAAATGCTTCCCCAAATCTATGCTTGCCTTAACTGCTTCCACATAAGCATCTACCAAATGTGCATGGGGTTGGTGCATCTGCTTAACTAAGGTTGATGTGAGATTGTCTAAGGTATCATAATACACAGGTATTGCTAAAGCATCATTAACCACATAAGGATGCTGCAACCTTTTATATGATAAATGAAATATGTTGTTTAATGAGTTGATTGGATCATTGACTTCCCTTTTGACTAACATGAATTGCTGATATAAGTGTGTATGACTGACTGGGATTTTTAATTTCTACAAAAATGTGTCCTTCATGAGGTTCCAAGAGGTGATGGAACCTATAGGTAAATGTATGTACCAATAGAATGATTCATCTCCTAATGAATAAGGGAAGATCCTACATGCAACATCTTCATGTTCAATTTGCATGTCCTTGAGGGCATTTTGGAAAATTTTGATGTGTTCTTCAACTATCCTCTGAGGATTGTTTGGGTGGAATTTGGAGCAGAAACTGTCTAGATTTTTGGGCATGTCATGGTCGTCATTAATGGACAATGGTGATGGATTGTTACCCAACTAATCCATTGGTGGAGGTGGGGGTGGTAATGGCTAAGTTGTAGCAACTTGTAGCTGAGGTGTGGAAGTTGTAACAATGCTTTGGATGTGGCTAGTAAATAGAGAAAAGGCTAGCTGGAGTGAAGGAAAAGAGGGAGATGGAGGGGATGGAGGTCAAGAGGGTGGTGTTGATGCTGAAACTTTCCCTTTCTTGGCTCTCCTAGCCTTGCTAGGGGTCTTTAAATCTTGGAATTCTCCCTTATTTGGTGTGGATCTAGTTACCCTATGGAATCTTTATGGAGAGAATGAATCGATTCGATCCAACTTCGTCCAACAACCCTCCCTCGAGTGCTAGTTCTATTGATGGGTGTTTTTCACTTCTCAACATAGATAGAACATAAATGCTCTATCTCTCTTGAAAGATAATTCCCTACAAATAAGTTTCAGAAAATATCCCAAGGTCTCTCAGATGTCGGATCATGACTATGCAAGAACAACTCAATGTTGATGTGTGATTTGCTGGTAATCACAAGGGGCCTTTATGGTTCACAAAGCTTGAATATTTTGGGTCTACAACAAAGTTTGAGAGTTCTATAAATTATGAACAGTGGTAGAAAGTTTTAAGACAACATCCTGAAACTTAGTTTAATCAGATTTGGCTATGTAGTGATGCTGGGAACTTATGTTTAATTTAGATTTTGAAAGAAAGGTAAAAAGGTGAAAGGGTTTAGAAGTCCTAAATCTAAAACTATGAACATTAAAAATGGCTGATATTACAGTAGACAAACTTCCCAAACTGATTTTTGCTTGACTAAGAATCATCTACAGTATAACAAAACTAGTGCAATCTTCTAAGGTTCTTTGCATATTTTCAAACTATGTCATTCACCTATTTAGCATGAATAAATAGTTGAACTTAGGTGTAGCACATAAAGGAGGTCAGACTAGCTGTACACAACAATTTATCATCAATAAATTAAAAAAAGCATGAGTTGGAAGTGCATCAAATACCACAACATACAATCACCATTAAAGTCAAACATGAACTAGAAAATTGCAAATGAGCTAGACAATAAATGAACAAGTTGGAATAAACATTTTGAGGGTGAATCATTAAAACATAATGGGAAAACTCAAAGAAACCATCAACTTCAATGCTTTTCTTTATATATTACAGCAAAGTGTCTTTACACAACAACTCATCTCTCTCTTTGAAAATGAAAGGATGCCCCTACTTATAGTTTTCAAAAAGTACAATGAATGGTCATGATCAATTTACAATGAATATTCCAGATTCATTCCAACTTAGGGTTTTCACATCACCCAATATGAGTACAAAATTTATAATATAAAATAGGTTATTTTGTCTTTTTCCTATTTTTTCCTCTAGCCTATTTTTTCTTTTAGTTGGAAACTACAAATATTTCTCATCTATTATAATATTCCCAACATCCTATTGCAAAATAGCATATTGAACAAAATTCTTTAGGACTGCCAAAAGTTTGTCCTGATCAAGGAAGTTGGATTTGGAAATGCAGAAGGCGATCCTCTTGAATTCCTTCATCATCTCATCATGATGCCTTATACATATATCTCTTTCTTTGATCATTTGTTTCGACTCCAAGAAATCCCACACAACAATATCCATAAAAAATTCCAACAAAGTGTTGTCAGATCCTTGTTCTACTCTTTTGTGAAACTCTTGTTTAACCATTTCTCAATCCAATTATTGGGCTAGCATCTTATAGCTTGTTACCAACTCCAGGAGGTTATTAATTTTGGCTAGATGAGCAACAACATGGGCATGAATGGTGTCCAACTCAATCAAGGATTTCTCTAGAATCCTTTTCCTAAAGTCGAGATTAAATAACCAAGGCTTGGGTAACCAGTGATCTTCCTTCGGCAAGGCTAACTCTTTCTTCCAAACCTTTGTAGATAGCCCTAGAATTCTCTTTATCCTAGGATATGTCTTATCGTAAAAACCAAGGAAGTCTTTACATACCTCGACCTCCTTATCAACCTATTTTTGTAGTATAAAATAGTGATTGTGCATTTTTATTGCATAATGGATTCCTTTGTCACCCATGTCCATGACTCTTTTGAACCAGTTTGATATGGACTTGATCTAGTTCTTCATCCTTTCCATTTTTTTTACACCTTATTTTGATAGTAGGGCTGGTGTTAGTGATTCCATTGGGGCCTCTTCCCCATGTTAGAACCAAAATTCAACCCCAAAATTTCATCAATTTTTTCCACCTCAATATGACCACTCTATTTTACACCATATGCATCAATCCTCAAAATCATCATTTTATCTAAATAAACCTAAAATATTCTCCCTAATCCATTCCAATAAATAATTATTATTCAAAATTACCCTCCCCATAATCATTTCCTTAAGTCCACTACTAGGAACTCATTTCACCAAAACAATGCCATTTCAAGGAGACTTACATTGTAGTCTCCTAAAAAAATTGATAACGAAGCCAACACAAAATATCGGTGAGACCACCATGCTTTGAAATAATATATTCTAATGTCTCTCCAACAACCTAAAAAGAAACATTTCAAAGAGACCTGGGTATTTCAGAGTAAAAAGTCATCTTGTCTCTCTGACAAATTATAGTACAGAGAAATGTTGATATTTTAAGGATGTTGAATCATTTTGGCATTCAGGTATCATAAAAACATCTCTCGTACATAAATTATTATTATGCAAAAAATGATGAACAATTTTCAAAAGAAAGGAAAGCACGGACATGATGCAATTTCAAAGAGACAACAAAGTATCAAGCTGAGTAGTGTCAAAGTCTCTTCGACGCTTTGAAAAACAACTGGAAGTAAAATAATGAAGAGATGAGCTTGCATCAAGAAGAAATTAAGGAAAGTCTCTTCAATTACTCTAATAACAAAAAAGGAACACAGAAAAAATAACACCAAAGAGATAATTTTGAGAAAACCATGCGGTATCGAAGAGAAATAAAAAGTCTCTTTGAAACTCCAAAATGAGGCATAAAGAGATATCAAAGAGAGGAGCTCATATCAGGGAGACATTGATGAAAGTCTCTTCGAAACTCCAATAATCAAAGAGAGGATGACTTTTGAAGGGACATTGGTATGTCAAAGGGAGATGATCCTAAGTCTCTTCGAAACTTTGATGATGAAGAAAGAAAGAGTGTAAGAGAGTGATGAAACCCAATATAAATTTTATGAAAAGACTAAGTGATGTCAAAGAGAAATAACCACATGTCTCTTCATAACTCCGAAAAGGGAACAACAACAAAATTATGTTGATGAGAGAACAAGGTATCAAAGAAAGAATGACTAAAGTCTCTTCGATGCGATGAAAAATATTTTTCATTCGGATGACATGACTAGTGAAGCATTCAAAGAGATAACTGACATTAATGATTATCACTAATTAGCAAGTTGGCGCAAGTGAAATTTATGAACTAGAGATGGTAGAAGTGTGCCAAATCTTGAACATATCTCACTCATAAGATCTCAAAATTTTAAAATCATTTGGAGCTAAAAATTTGAGGATGCGGGATCAAACGATAGTGAGAAGTTTGGAGAAGGTGACATTGGTCCAAGTAAGTATCTTGAACTCAGCTAAATATTTTATTGATTTTTTCCTAAATTACAATAGAACTAGGGTTGTAAAACATAGAAGAAACACCAAAGAGACCAAAAACAAAGAGACAAACCTAAAACGAGACCATTGAACCAAGATTTAATTGAGAAATGTCCTGGTTCTATTCCAAAGGCCAGATGAGTAGCCCAACTAAACCCTTCAGTTGAGAAGTTGGAAGTTAAACATAAGAACTTAGGAGATGTATGGACTCCTTAATGAGGGTACAACCTATTCATATACCATTACAGAAAGAAATATAGGCATGGGCCTGTGTCAAACCCATGGAACATGAACTTTGGAAAGCTTGGTAGGTCCAAATGTATTTGTCAATGTAGAGTTAATTAAAGTGTTGGCCAAAATGTACAACCCCAAGACGAGGTCAATTCATTCATGAGATGGGTCACAGTTTATCCTCATCACTAGAGATTACATTTCCATGGTCTTTCAGTTGGAAACTTCTAAGAAAATGACATTAAGAGTTAGGGATCTTTTAGAAGAATATCATACCATGGATACGAGCTATAAGAGGTGGAAATTACCCTTACATAGACCTTGTGATGTTGGAAATCAACTTAGAATATTTTCTAGCAACGAAAGACCTACATTTTCTATTAATTTTTTTGAGGAATACTATCAATATTCTTATTATTCAATTGGACAGGTCTTAGGAATTGATGTCCCTATAGATTTGACCATTGCTCCTATGGTTCTAGCTACAAATTTTCAAATCTAGGATGCTAGATCATTTGACTATGTAGAATACTTATCAATGAGGCACAAGCAATGGGGATGTGGGGATATGAGTTGAGAATCAAAGACATGGATGATGATGAGAATATAAGGTGAGTATAGATGTGGACCTCGATTTGGGATAGTAGATATGGGAGGTCCCATTATTTGTTCTTTGAAGAGTATTTCGTGAAGCCCCTATACAAAATGTTTGGCCACCACTACAACTATAATTTTTCTCCTAAAGTACAAAAGTTTATTAGGCCTAAAGAGATAAACCCAACAGGAAAAGTGAACCATAATTGGGGGATTGGTATGCATATGAGGAATGTACTATGATAAGAGTATATGGGTTTGAGGATACACCATTCCTCCTTCCTAAGATAGTTCCAAATAGTGTTACATATCTTGAAATAATAAGGCAATTAACTTACTTTGATTATATGCACCTTAAAAGTTATGGCAAACAATCCCTCATGCCTTCCACTCTGTGTTTTAGTGACTTCACTATAATTTTTGACAAGGGATATGATTCAGTTGATAGAAAAATAGACTACTACAACATGCCATTTGGTAACAAGAGGGAAAGTTTTGACCCTAAACATTTTATCCACAATGTTGAGATGACACAAAAGTTAAAAAGATATGAACATGTGTTCTTTTTAGATGATGTGAACAGGAACTATGATGAATCTTAGGAAACAATGAGAAAATATACATACAATAAGATAGTAATGGTAGAAGCATGGAGGAAAGGTGATGACCCATTATACACAGATGTCTTTCATGACATACAAGATCCAAAGAAAAGAGTGGAGCAGTAGATTTTACATGAAGAATAATTGATCCAAGATATACCCCTCATAGCTTTTGAAAGGAGGAGAGATGCTCATTCTAGGAGGCAAGCTGAAAACATAATGCCTTTGAGTCACTCATCACCACAACCAACTCTTGAGGTTAGTTTTTCAGTTGACACTCCTATCATGGTTGAAGATGACATTGAAGAGAAGGATGAGGTTACTCATATTATTGCTCCTACCATACCCCACTATGAACTACCACTAGAAAGAAGTGTAATTTCATTTGAGGCCTTAGACAAGATTTTTGATGATGTTAGGAATCAAGAAAGCAAGGAGTTGATATCAGATGATGCATTTTTTCAGACCCCAAAGTTCAAATCATTCATCTATGAATACAATGGGAAGATGATAAGAGAAAGAGTAAATGAAATTAGCCCTGAGCAAGAAGCCAGTGCCTTGAAAGAGTTGCAAGAAGAAGTTGACATGGAGATGAAAGGTATCACCCCTGGGAGAGGAAGAAAGTTACTACAAAAAGTTGGAGTTATGCCACTCCTTGGATGTGATATTAGCTTGGAAAAAGTCTTTGAAAACTTCATGAAAAGGGAAAATAAAACCTTACAGCTAACTAATGAGGCCAGTGACAAAATCTATACTGGTTTAGGGTATAATCCAAATAATGTTACTTTGTAGATTTGGTCCCTTTACCCACTATGGAAAAGGCCTTCGCTTATTGATAAACCTAAGCAAGTATTTGGACATATTTTAGTGTAAAGAGTAGGGGATATAGACCCTATTGAGATAGCAAAACTAAATGTCAATGTTGTTAAATTTACCAAGGCTCAAGTGGATAAATTGATAAGAGATAACAAAGGGCTTGTTGCCAAGAATGAGAGATTGAAGCAGGAGATAATTAACTACAAAGACAAGCAACCTTCCTCTTCTGGTCTCTATTCTCCATTAATATATTATGAAAGGAAATTACTCAAGGCTATGTCTGAAACTACATATTGGAAACGAAAGCATGAAATATATCAGAAGAAAAATGAGGAGTTGAGAAAAGAACTAAAGACCAATAAATTTAAGATGGATTTATAATTGGTATGCATGAGATTTGACAAAAAATTTAAACATATTGATAAGGTTTGGATCATCCATAGGAAGACACTCACATCCCACCAAGAACATGGTAGGTTACACAACAGGATGAAAGAGGTGGAGGATCAAATAAAAGCTAAAGAGGATGGTGGAAAATAAATACTCCTAGAGCACCAAGAATTGGTGACAATGCATGATCATTTCCGCAACATATTAAAACAAGAAATGGATGATTTCAACCAACCTTTGAGTATGGATTTTCCAAACTTATTCGATGAAGGAGAGTTGAAAGATAAAGATGCATGGAAAGATGAAATTTCTCAGTTTTTGCCAATGATTGTAGATGAAATTAATGATGAAGAAGGGGTGATAGATAAAGCACATATACAATTGGGTGAATCTTTGATCTCAAGTATGCTATGAAATATATCATCAATAATGTTGATACTTATACAAAAATGAGATACATTGAACATTTATCAAAGGTTAATTTGTTTATTACATGAGCCAAGTAAGGAGTATAGGATTATCAAAGTCTCAAAGTATCTGATGTATTATCATGGAGCATGGAGCTTGGGTAGATCTTCAATGATAATGAGTTCTTGATGGAGATTAATGGATAATGGTGCATCATGGATTATTTGCAAACTTATCATTTTCTATGTTTATGTTTAATTCAGTTATTAGCATTTAGTTATGAATTTATCTAAATTTTTGTAAAGGGCCTGAAGCTTGTATCTTCTTGCATATATAAAGGGAAACAAAGGCCAATAGAAAGATATTAGATTATGATTATTGGTAGAATAGCAACCAAACTAGCATACACATTTTACAACATTAAAAGAACTTGTACTATATAATTTATCATTTTTGAAGTAAATACAATGGAAAAGAAGATTTAAATTGTGTGGCTAAGTTATAGTGTCAATTGTTTATTGTTATTATCTGATTATTTGGATTTATCCATTTTAGTGCTTTCTTGTTATTTAAATTGGTGTCTCAAAGCTCAATTTATTAGGACACACTTGTTGTCCTTGTGTGGTTTAATTAATTAGTCTCTCAAATAATTTAAAATCCTTTTAGTTAATCACAGCAACCTATAAGTACTATTTGGATCGATAAGAAGAGCCCTATAACCAATAAAATTATCATACTCTCTCCAATTTGGTTCTATCTTGTTATTCAAATCAGAAACATATTTGGTTTTTTGGGGCACACTTGCTACTTTTGTGTGATTTAGTTAACTAGTTCATTTAAGAGGATTAAAATTCCTATTAATTAGTCATAGTAACCTAATAAGAATAATTTGGATCGATAATAAGAGTTTGATAATTACATTTTTGCACATTTACACAAGGTGTAAATAATCACAAGTGTCAAGCAATTCAAATTGTATCCAATAAGTTAGTCACACATCACCCACCTCTTGACATTAACCCAATAGGATTAGGCACTAGTCATTACACATTCCATTATAGAAACCTCAAAAATCTCATTCATATCTTCACATCTTAAATTTAACATTAGGAGTAGGAGTAGTAAACAAGCCTTCATCTATTCCACTTTATGCCATTGTGGGTAGATACTTAAAACCAACCACGTCACAAAAATTTCTAAATCTGCATTAAGTCATCAAGGTTCACCCACCTAGGTTTAGCAGAGCTTGAGGTGCAAAGATTCATCAACCATATAGGTTAACTTTGTTCGTTAGTTCAAAATTTTTGTAAGTTTAATCATAGAGCCTGGCATCCTCTTAGGATTTACAACCTACATTTTTGAGACCTAACATATTGGCGACTCTGCTAAGGAACACTTAGGAAGAATTTACTTTCATCCATTCCATTTTAAAGGTCAATATAAGCCTTTTCATTACAGAGTCATAGGCATTCACATTTATGTAAGCACCCAATCACCTAACTAAATAAGAGTCTTCGCTAGGATAAAAAAAAATAGGTCTTTTAGATCTTAACTTTCCTACTTATGAAGAAGTAGGTGGCGAATCTATCAAACTTTTATGACCAATAAGATAAACATCAGATCAGAAAGATTAGATCATAGACATTAGAGAATTACCATATCACACAAAATGGATGGTAGAAGATCATTGCACAAAGGAAGTCCAAAGAAAAACAATGGTAGGTGGAAAAACAAACATGGATCTCCAACTTCAAAAGTTGGCACAAATAAGAATGAAATAGTATCTAATCAATCAAATATCATATATAGTGATAAGGAGAACACATCCGAGCAACCCTTCACAGTGCATAATAATCCTTTTCACAATGATGAAGGATACCAACCAGTGCCACCTGAGAAAAACAATCTAACTAATAGTATTCTCCATTTTAAACCTAATCCTCAACAAGCAGATGAAATTGATGCACATATAGAGGAAGAAAGAATCTGAAACCAAAAGGATTATGACTACAATATTTCATTATAGTAGGGAGGAGAAACCCAATATGGATTCATGGATCATTACACCCCTTCCAAAAACCATGTTGATCATACTACCATTACCAACATGACAAACCAGGAGTTGGAATGATATATAGAGAAAATGGAGGAGAAAATTAGGAGGAAAGAAATAATAAAATGAAGAGAAGAAGTAGCCCAGTGATTTCTTTAGGTCAATCTCCAGTCATCAAAAAAGGGACCCAAATATATACCCCCTCATAAGTAGGGAGGGAATTCCAACCCCACCAATTCACAGGGATCATCTCAGAATATAGGTGCTCTAAGTACTTCAAAAGCACCTTACAATATAACTAGGAATCCAAACCATAATGTGCACCATAATGTCACACTAAAAACCTCACAACCATTGAATACTAACACCATTTCACAATCCATGAACAATACTTATCCACCTCCTATCCAATAGCATGTTCCACCCCACCAATATTATGTACCTTAGCCAAATATGCATAGCAGTATGTACTCCCACCAAAACATCCAATAGAATGTCCATAAGCCTCAATATGGATTTCAATACTACCCTCACCAACCTAACCAAAATCCCTATTCACAAGGACTCCCAAATGTAAATAGGTATAGAAAATTGGATTTATTTGGATATCCAACATGCCCAAGCCCAATTGGTAGTGATTGAAGAAATGCAATCACAGCTGAAGAACACATAAGAAATTTTAATGCATCCATACAAGACTTTGGTATAGAATATGAAGAAGTTCTCATGAGTCTATTCATGATGTCTTTAACTGAAGAAGCTAGAGATTGGTTTAGCAATCTACATGATGCCTCAATCACTTCCTCAACAAATTTAAAGAATCAATTCATAAAAAAATATGGAAATCATTGTGCCCCAGATTTTTCCCTACATGAATTAATGAGTATCCAAAAACATCAGAATGAATCTATTTTTGATTTCAATCAAAGATTTCCCAAAATAAACAACAAGATACCACATGGATCTAAACTAACTGATTCTATGACCCTATCCCTTTATTTAAAAACATTTGACCCAAAAACTAAATATGAGATCAGAAACAAATTTCCTAATACCCTAGTAGAAGCCCAGAAAGCTGCTATAAATATTGAGAATAATAGAAATGCCGCAAGCATGGCTAGTAAAGGAGACAATATTAGAATCCCACAAAATCCCAACAACTACCAAAGTAGGCAAGAAAACCAATATAGGAATGAAATACCAAGATTACTTGACATGCCATATAACACCAACTAGAAGGATGGGAGGTCAGTTGATAACAATCACAAACAAAACTAAAAAGATACCCTAGATCATTTGAAAAATTTTGGAGCACACATGGTGGAAAATAAACCATGGTGTTTGGCATGCAATGGGCCCCATGCACCAGAATATTGCATATTAGCTCAAACCTTAAAAGAGAGCGAATGGTCCCAAGAAGAGGATAGAGATGATCATACCATAAATATGTTAGGATGGGGGCCTCATCAAATTGATGATGAATACTCATATTCTGAGGAAGGGTATCAATATGATGTCATTAATCAAAGGTACAACGTTAATATGGGAAAATAAGTCTTCTCTGATCATGAAGAGGATGAGGAGAAAACTACCTATACCTCTCTTACAACACCACAATTCTAGTTTAGGACACCAACTGAAGAAGAAAAGAGGGCTATTACAACTGCAGTAGAAAAAGCTAAAAGAAATGGTTATAACTTAAGAAACAGACCTGTGGATACATAACAAGGGACACCCATGAGTGTTTTCATAAAAGAACAACACAAAGAAAATTCCCTAAATAATCAAAAGAAAGGGGAGAAAGGAAAATTCCAAAAGGATTTACCAAAAGAAAACATAAAAGTTGAATAAGAGAAGGTGAACGATAATGTTAAAACTCAACCTAAAGGAAAGAAAGCTATCAAACGAAAGAAAATAGAGCAAGTGATGATTGTCCCATCATTTGATATTGCACAAGAATTAACTCAAATCAAGATGATAGTGCTACTAATGGAAATGATGAGGATTGAAGAGTACAAAGATACTGCTCTTAAATTGATTTCCAAGTAGAAAAATTAGAATAAAGACAAGAGCAATACAGTAATCAATATTGAACAAGAAACCACAATAGCACTAGAGGTTTACTTGGGTGATACCCTTAGAAAAAATCCCTCCCAAGTAGATCTATTCTACACCACATTATTGATTAATAACAAAGTGGTAAAAAATTGTATGATTGACTTAGGGGTAGCAATCAACATCATGCCTATGGTTGTCATGAAGGAACTAGGCTTATGGGTAAACACTACCTATGGAAAATGTCAAGCCATGAATATTAGGTCAGTCCCAATAGTCAGAGTGATATGGGATGCGGAGTTGAAACTAGCATCATACCTTGAGGCAACATATAGAATTGATATCACTATGGTAGATACTCCTTATTATGAAATGTTGTTGTCTAGATAATGGACTACACTAGTAGGTGGGAATGTCCAATTAGACCTGTCATATGCCACCATACTAGTAAATGGGAGAGAATTCAAGATGTATAGAGAACCCAATTCATAACATGTTATAGAACATTTTTATCCTAACCAAGTAAACTATTTCTGTGATGTGGATCTTGGGAATTTTAGGATAAAAAAATCACAACTAGAATTGCAAAATATAGAACCGATTAGTAGAGAATCCCAACATGATGATATTGGTATATGGTAGATGTATTTTGATGGGGTATGCAGTAAAAATGGGAATGGAGTTGGGATAGTGTTTATTTCACCCTCTGGCAAGACATTTAAATATTCATTCTTATTGACATTTGAATGTACCAACAATATAGTTGAATATGAAGCACTGCTGCTAGGTTTGAACATTTCTATGCGACATGGGATTAAGTTGTTGGTAGTATTTGGAGATTCTGAGGTGATTATCTCTCAAGTCAAAGACAAGTACTTGTCAAAAAACAAGAGACTAAAACAATACATAAATTCATTTTGGGACTCCATTGAATTATTTGATGCATTCTCAATAGAATTAATTGAAAGGTCTAAGGACATAATGGTAGATTTCTTGGCTAACATAGCTCTCAAACAAGATGATATTACATTAGCATGAATTGTTGAAGTTGAATTCAAAACAAGACCTGCTATTTGATATAATATATACAACTAGCAGGTATTGAATGATGATGAAGATCTGATTAAATTCCTCCATTGTATTGATCAATATGAATCTTAGGAGATAGACTTCAATGCATTTGTAGAAAAGGTAGATGGAAAATAAATAGTCTTTGGGTAGGAAGTGGTACAACTCAAGACTAACAAAATTCCAAAATGGTTGGTGGCATTAGAAAGAGTATTTGAAAAAAATGATAGGTTCAATCTAAATCCTACACTTGTTAAATAGGAGGATGTTGAAGAAATTAACCTTGAAACAAAACTTACCCCAAGAAAGTACACATTGGCAAAAGGATCAGTCCCAAAGTAAGAGAGATGCTTATAATCCTACTCTAGAAATATAAACAGTTTTTTTCCTAGTCATATGATGACCTCAAAGCATATAGAGAAGATATATTTCAACATTAAATCCTGATGCTAAACATTTTAGGAAAAAGCAATGACCCATAAACCTGACTTTGGCACCAAAAATGTCGAAAGAGATTATGAAGTTTAGGGATGGAGGCATCATGAAACCAATCAAACATTCCTCTTGGGTATCTAGCTTGGTACCCATGAGAAAGAAGAATGGAGATATAAGACTTTGTGTGGACTTTAGAAATCTAAATATGGCATCACTCAAAGACAATTACCCTCTACCAAACATGGAGGCAATGTTGTAGAGAGTGACTAGATGTGAGCTTCTATCTATGATGGATGGTTTATCAGGGTATAATCAGGTAAAATTCAAGGAGTTAGAGCAGTATAAAACTTCTTTCACCATGCCTTAGGGAACATATGTTTATGTAAGAATGCCTTTTGGTCTTACCAATTTTGGAGAAACATTCCAAAGGGCAATGGATGTGGCCTATGCAGACTTGATCAATGTTATAATGGTGGTATATCAGGATAATTTGACAACATATTCTAAGAAGGCCAAAGATAATTGTGCACATTTAGATAATATCTTCATCAGAGCACTAAAACATGGCATCTCCCTAAACCCAAAAAAATTGTCATTTTGTTGTCATAGAGGGAAAATTATTAGGGCACATTGTCTCAAATGATGGAGTATGAATTGATCTAGAAAGGGTGGAAGCTATTGACAAAATCCCCATCCCTAAGACTATGAAAGCTATTCAGTCCTTCTTTGGACATATCAACTTTGTTCAGAGATTTATTTCAGACTTTGTAGAGATTGTGAAACCAATCTTGAAGATGCTAAAAAAGGGTGAAAAAATTGATTGGATAGAGGAAACCATTGATGGTTTTGTTTCAATTAAAAGAGCTATCAAAGAAGCATCTATACTAAAATCCCTCGAATTGGACAAACCCTTCTAGATATTCTCCTTTGCATCATTCCACACCATAGAAGTTGGGATTTTACAAAAGAACAATGATGGAGATGAACAACCTATTTCATTCTTTAGTAAGTCATTACAAGGAGCAGAGTTGAAGTATGATATCACCAAGAAACAAACTTACGCCCTAGTAAAAGTAGTTAAAGAATTTATGCCTTATTTGGTGGGGGAAAAAGTCATTGCCTATGTTCCAAATGCTACAGTGAAAGATATATTTTCAAAAACACAGGTGACTAGAAGAAGGTGTTACTGGATTAAATATATCCAAGAGTTCAACATTAACATCCAAATCACTAAATTAGTGAGAGGGTAGAGACTAGAAAAGTTGATGGCTAAGTCAAACCTAGAAGTTGCACAAATTTGTATTATAGAAGGGGAAGAAAGTTGGGTATCAAGCACAAAAAACACACCATGGTACACTGATATTGCAGACTACCTTAAACATATGAAATATCCAAAAGGATTGAATGATAACCATAGTAGAACCTTGAAGCTTCATGCTTCAAAATATGTTTTCATGGATGGAGATTTATAATGGAAAATAGGGATGGTGTGTTGTTATTGTGCTTAGATGAAGTGCAAGAAAAACATGCTATGAGAGGAATGCATGAGGGTGTATGTGGAGGGCATTTCTCAACAAAAACTACTTCCCACAAGATACTAAGAGAAGGTTATTATTGGCCCAAAGTCTTTATTGATGCTTACAACCATATAAGAAAATGTGAAGCATGCAAAAATTTCTCTAGAAAATTGAAGTATCAAGGAGCATTACCACTAAGACCTATGTAGATGGAAGCCCCATTTCATCAATGGGGAATTGATTTTATAGGTGAGATTGCAGATAAATCTAGTGGCAGGCATAAGTGGATCCTAGTAGCCATTGAATAATTTACAAAATCGATAGAAGCCATGTTGGATGTTGTGGTTTTGTTGCTGATATGTGGTTGTCATTGATGTCAACACTATTAGCATTGATGTATTGAAGGATGTATATGTCGAGGATATTGAGAAAATTGTTAAAGAAAGAGTTGTAGGTTGCCAGTGGAACACTGAAGTTCATTAAGGTGTCTTGCTCAGTACATTGATGATCAATCATTGTGGACTAAAGGGTTTATTGCTGAGAGTATCTAGTTTATCCACTAAAAGTTTTAGAGGTTCGCGTGAAGTTTTGATCATGTTATGAACAGTTGTGTTTTGACAGTTTTTATGTGGTTTCAGTTAGTATTCCTAAGAGAAGTTTATGTGATTCTAGTAATTTCAGTTGTTTTGGATGTTTCTCTTTTGGTTCTTTTTTCTTGTGGATGCTTCTAGATCATTCTCTATCTTTGTTGCATGTCCGCGTTGATCAGTGTGCTCGTGGTCGAAGATTTTTCTCATGTGTGTTTGGGTTTTCATGTTCTTGGCTGACATGGTGCTTGTAACATGTTTTGGGTCCTTGCAAGTTAAAATTTGAATGTTTGGTGTGCTCGAGGAGGTTGTTTTAAGTCTTCATTACATTATGGCCGATGATGTTTGACTCACATTAAAAATTTACTTATAAATTTGGGCTGACATTGTGTATATGTTTTATATTTCATATTCTATTTTGGCTGATGAAGTTGTTGATGTAAATCCATGTTGCAGATATATAAGAATGATTGTTTGTGTGAAGTAAAAGTGTGTTTGAGAGTAGAGGAAGAGGAAATTTGTGAATAGTGATCTAATCATTCGGTTGCAGAGAAGAGTGTGAAGAAGTTTGAGCGAAGTGTGAAGGAGTATTTATGTGCATAACCAGAACTATAATTAGGATTTTGTAGAAGCTATTTTCTAAGTTCATACCATGCGGATCTAATTTGTATTTTTGTAAGACAATGCATCTTCTTTGGGAGGTGAGCCCTCTTGTATTTGAGCAGTGAGCTCTAGGTAGTGTGCCTGAATGCATGTGCATTCCCATTATTCTACTCTATACTTTTAATAGGGTATAATATTGTGGACTGACATCCACCATGGTTTTTCCCCTAATAGGGTTTCCATGTAAAGAAATATTGGTCTTCTTTTTGTTTATGATGTGTTGATTGTTTGTGGTTTATTGTTCATGCATTAGATCTGAGATTAAGTTAAGTTTGAAAAGTTTAAATAATCTATGACAACTGATTCACCCCCCCTTTTAGTTGTTTGTCCTTGTTTTTCCAACAATTGGTATCAGAGCAGGTTCTTTTGAAGAATTTTAAATGCTTGAGGTGATCTGAGATGGCATCATACAAGAAGGATAGCCCTAGATTTGATGGAACAAACTACTCGCTATGGAAAGCCAGAATGGAGTGTCATTTGAGGTGTATTGGTGAACCCTTCTAGAAGATTACAAAGACCAAATATTTTATTCCTCAGAATGGTCCTTCCACTTCTGATGAGGTTAAAGAGGCTGAGATTAACATCAGGGCTATTGAAGCTTTGTTGAGTGCTCTGACAGATTCAGAAATGACAAATGTAATAGGTCTAAAGATAGCTCATATATTTGGATGAAGCTAGAGACTTTGTATGAAGGAGATGTACATGTGAAGGTCGCTAAGCGACAAATTTTGAAAGGAAAGTATGAAAATTTGAAGATGGGCAATGATGAAAATATTTCTTCTTTTATGCAAAGAGTAAATGAACTTGTGATGGGTATAAGATGTGCCGGTTGTACCTTGGATGAACAAGAAATTGTAGCTAAAGTGATCAGATCATTGTCTCCTTCTTACAAGTCAAAGGCTCATGCTATTGAAGAGTTTAGATTAGTAACAAATGTGACAAGGGATATGTTGATTGGTAAACTTGTTGCCTTTGAGTTGAGTGAATTTGGTGATTCTACCCCTAAGACTGAATTTGCATTTAAGGCTTCTATATCTAGAAGAAACATGCAAAGATATGATTCAAGAGAAAGTTCTAGAAAGACATTCTAGAATGAGGAAGAGATGAAAAAACTAGAAGATGAAGAAAGAGAGGTTGAAGAGCTAGAAGCACTAATTGTGAAGAAAGAAAGCAAAGGACAAGGTAAGTATAAAGGAAAGTTTCCTATTAAATGTTTCTCTTGTAGTAAAATAGGTCATTTTGCTTCAAGGTGTCCTGAAAGAGTTCCTAGGTCTAAACCTAACAAACCTAGATTTCAAAAGAAGTGTTATTTTGCTAAAGAAGGTGTGACTAATGAAGAATCTTATAAAGAAAATGGAAATGAAGATGAATGGGTTTTCATTGCTATCAAGGAAAATGGTCTAGTGGCTACTAAATCTGCTAAAGTTGAGAAAGCTCTTGGAGCCTGAATTGAAGAAAAGGATGAGTGAGTTATTGATAGTGGATGCTCACATCATATGACTAGTGAAAAAAGAAAATTTATAAGTCTAGATAAATATGATGGTGGGGTTGTAAGATTTGGAGATAACAATGCTGGTGTGATTCGTGGTAGAGGATCTATTTGTCTTGGTGGTAAACATAACAATGATGATGTCCTTTATGTTGAAGGATTAAAGCATAACTTGTTGAGTGTTGCATAGATGGTGGACATGGGTTATGATCTTTAGTTCAAAGATGGAAGATGCAAGATACTTGGAAGTTTTGGAAATATGATTGCTTCAGGTACAAAGACGAGGTAATATTTTTCACCTGAGTGCTGGTAATGTAAGTTGTTTAATTTATCAAGTAGGTGAAAGTTGGTTGTGGCATAGGAGGCTATGTCATGTGAATTTTGATAACATTTTCAAGGTAAGCTCCACTCAAGCAGTAAGAGATCTACCTAAGCTAGTGAAGCCAGCTAATACAATATGTAAGGAATGTTAGATGGGTAAACATACTAGAGTTTATTTTCAAAGTAAAAAGCATTATTCTAATGGAGTACTGGAGTTGGTGCATCTTGATCTATGTGGTCCCTCCAGAATCAGAAGTCTACAAGGAGAAAGGTATTTTATGCTACTTATTGATTATTACTCTAGGATGATATGGGTTTCTTTCTTAAGAGAAAAATGTGAAGCATTAGAGAAGTTCAAAATTTTCAAAGCTATGGCAGAGAATGAGACAGGTCGAAAGATAAAATTCCTAAGGTCAGATAGAGGTGGTGAGTTCACCTCCAAGGAGTTCAATTCTTTCTATGAAGAGCATGGAATCAAAAGACAATTATCTTCTCCCTGAACCCCTCAACAAAATGGAGTTGTAGAGATAAAGAACAAAACAATTTTGGATGCTACTAGAACAATGATGATTGAAGGAAATGTTCCTCACATATATTGGAGAGAAGTTGTAAACACTATTGTGTACACTTTAAATTGGGCAAATGTTAATGGTAGTTCTGGTAAGACTCCTTTTGAGCTATGGTTTGGTTATAAGCCTATTGTTAAATACTTCAATATTTTTGGAAGCAAGTGCTACATTAAGAGAGATGAGGACATAGGAAATTTGTATTGAAGGAGCGATGAAGGAATATTTCTAGGTTACTCTACCAAGAGCAAGGCTTACTAGTGCTATAATAGAATATTGAGAAAAATGGTTGAAAGTGAAAATTTCAGAGTTGATGAGGACTCTACTAGATCATCTAGATACTATGGATATGATTCAGATGACCAGCAATATAGTTCAGACAAAGGGAAGAATGCTCAGACACATAATCAAGTTCAAATTGTTTTGGTAAATCAAGAAAGTCAGGAAAGAGAGACAAGTGGAAGTGCAAAATAAAGAACAAAAGAACCATAAGTGCGAGTGAATCCTAACACTCTGAGGTATTTGATATTGAATCATTCAAATAATCAAATTATAGGAGACAAGAATAAAGGTGTGCAAACTAGAAGAAGGATTGCAGAAGAGTATTGTCTAATTTCCAAGACTGAAACTAAAAATGTCAATGAAGCTTGCAATGATGAATACTGGATGGAAGCTATGAAGGAAGAACTAATGCAGATTAAAAAGAATGATACATGGATTCTTGTTCCCATACCTAAAGAAAAAAATGTGATTGGTACTAAATGGGTCTCTCGAAATAAGCTAAATGAAAAAAGTGAAGTGGTCCAGAATAAAGCAAGACTAGTATGTAAAGGTTATTCGCAAATGGAAGGTATTGATTTTGAAGAAACCTTTGCCCCTATTGCCAGAATTGAAGATGTAAGATTATTTCTTGCTTATGCTACATATAAGAACTATAAAGTCTATCAAATGGATGTGAAGTCAACTTTTCTAAATGGTGAGTTACAAGAAGTATATGTTGAACAGTCAGATGGATTTCAACTAACTGACAAGGAAGACATGGTTTGTCGATTGAAGAAAGCTTTGTATGGACTCAAGTAAGCTCCTAGAGCCTAGTATGCTAGACTAGATAAATACTTACTAAATTTTGGATTCAATAAAGGTACTACTAAAAACAACTTGTATTTTAAGTTGGATCATGATAAAGAGTTGATTATTGAATTCTTTGTTGATGACATTATTTTTGGAGGAGATGATGATTTATGTATGAAGTTTGTTGATGAAATGAAAAGTGAGTTTGAAATGAGTATGATTGGAGAGATGAAGTTCTTTCTAGAATTTCATGTCATTTAGTTAGACAATGGGATTTTCATATCTCAGTCCAAATATGTGAGAGAGTTCCTGAATAAGTTTTGCATGGAAGACTCAAAGCCTATTGGTACACCCATGGTAACTAGATGCAAGTTAAAACAAAATGATGACTCTCCTAAGGAAAATCAAAAAATATACATGTCAATGATTAGTGGATTGCTCTACTTAACCTAGACCAAACCAGACATCATGAATGTTGTGTGTATGGTTGCTAGATTTTAGGTTGATCCAAAATAATCTCATGTGACTATTGTAAAGAGAATTTTTAGATATCTGAAAGGAACAGTTGATTTTGGGCTTTGGTATCCTAAAGATGATGATCTTACCTTGAGTGCATATACTGATGCAGATTGGGTAGGAGATTTAGATGACAGGAAAAACTTACTATTGGTGGCGCCTTCTTCCTAGGGAAGAAGCTTGTGTCTTGGTTGAGCAAAAAGTAGAATTTCATTTCCCTATCTACTACTGAGGCAAAGTATATTGTTGCTGCAAATAATTGTACTCAAGTGATGTGGATGAAACGGATGTTGAAAGATATTAGAGTAGTATATGATGAGCCCATTTCCATATACTATGACAGCTTAAGTGCAATAAACATATCAAAGAATCCAGTGCTATGCTCTAATACCAAGCACATATCAATCATTTTTCACTTTTTGAGGGAGAAAGTGAGTGTGAAAGAAGTCAAACTAGAGTATGTTCCTACCAAAGAACATATTATAGACATTTTCACCAAGTCATTTCCAAAGGATACTTTGGAATATCTTAGAGGGATGCTAGGGGTGATTACCCCTCCTGATATGAACTAGAGATGCATTTACTTGCATCAATCCATATGCTTCAAAGCTATATTCTAATCTGGATTGATGTTTCCATGGCTACTACTCAGGCAGAGTAGTCAGATGTGCAGATATGTGGTTTAGAGCTTGTATGTGGAAAGATAATGTTTATCTTTTCCATTGATGTCAAAGGGAGAGAAGAGTCATGTGAAAAACTATGAATTATCTAGGGAGAAGAGCCTTATGGGGTGAAGATCATGTAGAAGAAGTTGAGAAGAGTCAAAATCTAAGGGGGAGTATGTGCTGATTGAGAGTTGTGTTGATCGTGTTTTTCACATCATGTGTTTCCATCAATACCAAAGGGGGAGATTGTTGGATGCTGTGGTTGTGTTGCTGATATGTGGTTGTCATTAATGTCAACACTATTAGCATTGATGTATTGAAGGTTTTATATGTCGAGGATATTGAGAAAATTGTTAAAGAAAGAGTTGCAGGTTGGCAGAGGAATAGTGAATTTCATGAAGGTATCTTGATCAGTACGTTGATGATCAATCATTGTGGAATAAAGGGCTTATTACTGAGAGTATCTAGTTTATCCACCAGAATTTTTAGAGGTCCACGTGAAGTTTTGATTGTGTTATGAACAATTGTGTTCTGACAGTTTTTCTATGGTTTCAATTAGTATTCTTGAGAGAAGTTTATGTGATTCTAGTAATTTCAGTTGTTGTGGATGTTTCTCTATTGGTTCTTGTTGCTTGTGGATGCTTCTAGATCATTCTCTATCTTTTTTGCATGTGCACATTGATCGGTGTGCTCATGGTCTAAGTTTTTTCTCATGTGTGTTTGGGTTTTAATGTTCTTGGCCAACATGGTGGTTGTAACATGTTGAGGATCCTTGGAGGTTAAAATTTGAATGTTTGGAATGCTTGAGGAGGTTGTTTTAAGTCTTCATTACATTGTGGCTAATGGTGTTTGATTCACATTAAAAATTTACTTGTAAATTTGGGCCGACATTGTGTATATGTTTTATATTTCATATTCTATTTTGGTCGACGAAGTTGTTGATGTAAATCCATGTTGTGGATATATAAGAACGGTTATTTGTGTGAAGTAAAAGTGTGTGTGACAGAAGAGGAAGAGAAAATGTGTGAATAGTGATCTAATATTCATTCAATTGTAGAGCAGAGTGTGAAGAAGTTTGAGTGAATTGTGAAGGAGTATTTATGTGCTTAATTGGAATTGTAATCAAGCTTTTGTAGAAGCTATTTTCTCAATTCATACCCTACGGATCTAATCCATATTTCTATAAGATAGTGTGTCTTTTTTGGGCAGTGATCCCTCTTGTATTTGAGTAGTGAGCTCTAGGTAGTGTGTCTGAATTCATGTGCATTCCCATTATTCTTCTCTATACTTTTAACAGGATATAATATTGTGGACTAACATCCACCATGGTTTTTCCCCTAATAGGGTTTCCACGTTAAAAAATATTGGTTTTCTCTATGTTTCTAATGTGTTGATTGTTTATGATCTATTGTTCATGCATCAAATCTGAGATTAAGTTTGAAAGTTTAAATAATTTGTGAGAATTGATTCACCCCCCCTCTTAGTTGTATGTCCTTGTTTTTCCAACAAGCCATACCAACAAAGTAGGATACTAGCAAGGTTGTAATAAATTTTCTATTGGAAAACATCTTCACCAAATTTGGAGTTTCTGTAAGGCTAATAACAAACAATGGTATGTGCTTTAGATCAGAGGAATTCAAAAGGTTCTATGAATCATATGGTATAATGATTTGATATGCTTCACCATATCACCCCCAAGAAAATGGATAGGTTGAGTCCAACAATAAAAATATTATGAAGATAATCAAGAGGATGTTGGACACTAATAAAAAGGCATGGGACTCTAAGCTAAGATTAGTAGTATGGGCAGAGAAGATCACAATAAAGAAGGCTACCAAAAATTCTCTCTTTGAACTAGTATGTGGGACCCAAGCTAGGATTCCTTTACAAAACCTTTTAATAGTATACAAGTTTATATTACAAGAGGACTTAGACATTCTAGAACCCATGGAGGATAGAATGGAACAGTTGGAAGAATTGGATGAAGTCATGCATCTAGCACAAGATCACAATCAAAAGTTGCAGTCACAGATAAAGTATCTATTTGATAAGAGAGCAAAAGAAAGAAAATTTCAAATAAGGGATATGGTTCTCATATGGAATGCTAGGGGGCAGGAGAAAGGAAAGCATCCAAAATTTGAAGCCTTATGGCTTGGACCATTTATCATCACTGAAAAGTGTGGGGAAGACTCATAGTTTGTGCAAAACATGACAAGAGAAAGTCAAGAATTGCCAGTGCATGGAAAATTCTTGAAGCATTTCTTTTATTAAAAAAATATATTATTCCATGCAAAATAGTTTTAGGATTCCCTTTTCTTTTACCACCCCATCCATGGTCTGCATCCTAGAGTAGTTTTGGATTCTTGCAGTGACCTCACTGTCATTCATCCCCAATCAGAGCCACTGTTGGAACCAAAATTCAACCCCAAATTTTCATCAATTTTTGCCACCTTAGTATGACCACTCTATTTTACACCATATGCATCCATCCTCAAAACCATCATTTTATCTAAATAAGCCTAAAATATTCTCCCTATTGCATTCCAATAAAAAAATATTATTCAAAATCACCCTCCCCATAGTCATTGCCTTAAGTCCACTACTAGGAACTCATTTCACCAAAACAATGCCATTTCAAGGAGAACTACATTAAATTCTCCCCAAAAAAATTATAATGAAGCCAACATAAAATAACAGTGAGACCACCATGCTTTGAAGTAACATATTTGGATGTCTCTCCAATAGCCTAAGAAGCAACATTTCAAAGACCTGGGTATTTCAAAGTAGAAAGTCATCTTGTCTCTGTAACAAATTATAGTACAAAGAAATGTTGATATTTTAAGGATGTTGAATCATCTTGGCATCCAGGAAACATAAAAACATCTCTCAGACATAAATGATTATTATGCAATAAATGATGAACAATTGTCAAAAGCAATGAAAGAACAAACATGATGCAATTTCAAAGAGACAACGGAGTATTGGGATGAGTAGTTTCAAAGTATCTTCGATACTCCAAAAAATAGCTAGAAGTAAAATACTGAAGAGATGAGCTTACATCGAGAAGACATTGAAGAAAGTCTCTTCGATTACTCTGATCATGAAAAAGGAACGCGATAAAAATAACACCCAAGAGATGATTTCAAGGAGACCATGCGGTAGTGAAGAGAAATAACAAGTGTCTTTGAAACTCCTAAATTAGGCATAAAGAGATATCAAAGAGAGGAGCTCATTTCAGGGAGACATTGATGAAAGTATCTTTGAAACTCTGATAATCAAAGAGAAGATGGATTTTGAAGGGACATTGGTATGTCGAAGGGAGATGATCCCAAGTCTCTCTGAAACTCCGATGATGAAGAAGGAAAGAGTGTAAGAGAGCGATTAAACCCAATATAAAGTTTACAAAAAGACTATGTGATCTCAAAGAGTAATAACCAACTATCTCTTTGAAACTCTAAAAATGTAACAATGATAAAAGCATGTCAATGAGGGAACAGGGTATCGAAGAAAGAATGACTAAAGTCTCTTTGATACAAAAAAAATATTTCTCATTCAGTTGACATGACTAGTGAAGAATTCGAAGAGATAACTAACATTAATGATTATCACTGATTAGCAAGTTGGTGCAAGTGACATTTATGAACTAGAGATGGTAGAAGTGTTCCAAATCCTCAATATATATCACTCATAAGATCTCTGAATTTCAATCATTTGGAGTTAAAAAATTGAGGATGTGGGATCAAGTGATAGTGAGAAGTTTGGAGAAGGTGACATTATTCAAAGTAAGTATTCTAGACTCAACTATTTTTTTATTGAAGCTTGACCAAATTATAGTAGAACTAGGGTTGTAAAACATGGAAGAAACACTAGAGAGATAGAAAACTGAAACAAGACCATTGAACCAAGATTTAATTGAGCAATGTCTCGGTTCTGGTCTAAAGGTTAGATGAGTAAAGCCCAACTAAACCCTTCAGTTGAGAATTTTGAAGATAAACATAAGAACTTAGGAGATGTATGGACTCCTCGATGAGGGTACGACCTATTCATATATCATTATAGAAAGAAATATAGGAACAGGCTTGTGTCGAACCCATGGAACATGAACTTGGGAAAGATGGTAGTACCAAATGTATTTGTCATTGTAGAGTTAATTAAAGTGTTGGAAAAAATGTACAACCCTAAGATGAGGTCAATTCATTCACGAGATGGGTCATAGTTTATCCTCATCACTAGAGATTACATTTCCATGGTATTTTAGTTGGACACTTCTCAGAAAATGCCATTAAGATTCATGGATCTTCTAGACGAATATCATACCATAGATATAAGATATAAGAGGTGGAAATTACCATTACATAGACCCCATGATGCTAGAAATCAACTTAAGATACTTTTTAGCAATGAAATATCTCCATTTATTATGGATTTATTTGAGGAATACTATCAATATAATTATAATTCAGCTGGATAGGTCTTGGGAATTGATGTCCCTACAGAAATTACCATTTCTCCTATGGTTATAGTTGTAGATGTTCAAATCTAGGATGCTAGGTCATTTGAATATGCAGAATACTTATTACAGGTTATAAATTCTTCATTTGCTGCCATAAAAAACAACAATGATTCAATTAATTTTAGATAATACTCCTTTCTTATCATATGATTCTATATGAGGGACAAGAAATGGGGATGTGGAGAGATGAGTTTAGAGTCAAAGAAATGGATGATGATGAGAATATAAGGCAAGTACAAATGTGGAATTATATTTGGGATAGATGTGGGAGGTCCCATTATTTGTACATTGAAGAGTATTTCGTGAAGCCCCTATACAAAATTTTTGGCCACCATTGTGACTATAATTTATCTCTTGAAGTATAAAAAATTCTTAGGCCCAAAGAGAGAAACCCCATAGGAAAAGTGAACCATAATTGGGGGGATTGGTATATGTATGAGGATTATACTATGATAAGAGTATATGGGTTGGAGGCTACACCAGTTCTCCTACCTAAGACAATTCTAGAAAAAGTTGCCTATCTTGAAATAATAAGGCAATTGGCTTACTTTGATTATATGCACCTTAAAAGTTATGGAAAATAATCCCTCATTCCTTCCACTCTATGTTTTGGTGACTTCACTATCATTTTTGACAAGGGATATGATTCAGTTGGTAGAAAAATACACTATTACAACATGCCACTTGGGAACAAGATGGAAAGTTTTGATCCTAAAATTTTTATTCACAATGCTAGGATGACACAAAAGTTAAAAAGATACAAACATGTGTTCTTTGTAGATGATGTGATTGGGAATTGTGATGGAACTCAGGAAACAATGAGAAAATCTACATAGAATATGATAGTAATGGCATAAGCATGGAGGAAAGGCTATGACCCATTATACACATATTCCTTTAATGACATACAAGATCCCATGGAATGAGTGGAGCAATTGATTTTACATGAAGAAGAATTGATCAAAGATATACCCCCCATAGCTTTTGAAAGGAGGAGAGATGCTCATTCTAGGAGGCAAGCTAAAAAACATAATGCCTTTGAGTCACTCATCACCACATCCCACTCTTGAGGTCAATTTTTTAGTTGACACTCCTATCATGGTTGAAGATGACACTGAAGAGGAGGATGAGGTTACTCAAATTACTACTCCTACCATACCTTAGTATGAACTACAACCGAAATGAAGTGTAATTTCATTTGAGGCCTCAAAAAAGCTTTCAAATGATGTTAGGCACCAGGAAAGCCGAGAGTTCATATTAGATGATGCATTCATTTGGACCCCAAAGTTCAAATTTTAAGAGTTGAAGATATTATCTCAACACCCAAGACCACTTGCAAAAATAATGAAAACCTTCTACAAGAGGATATGGAAGAAAATGAGCTTTCTTGATATTAAGACCTATCAAATGATGAGGTATGAAGTATATTACAAATGTGTACAATGAACTTCCTTATATAGGAAAGGTTGAATGTAGTAATGAACATGATGTTGAAAAATGTCATAATCTTATGACATGAGACAACCAACAAACTAATCACCTAGGAAATTATGCATTAGCTAGATAAGATAAGTTCTAGAAAAGCCAACTAAGACTTCTAGAAAGAATATTATGTCCTAAGTAAACTTATGTAAGTATAATTAAATAATTAATCACACTAACACTCCCCCATAAGTGCAACTTAGGGAGAAGATTATTATGTAAATGATGCAAAGATGGGTCCCAACAACTAGGCCATGTTAGGTACCCATGCACAAATGAAAAAAGAAATCTCTCAAAACCAGAGAAAAGGAGAAAACCCAATGGGAAAAAACTCCTCTCCAAAAGAGAGAAAATAAAGAAAAGAAACAAGTCATGTGAGGAAGGATGGAGGACTCCATGATATATATATATATATATATATATATATATATATATATATATATATATATATATTACAAAATCCCCCCCGTAGGAGGGAAAGAAAGAGACTACATAGCTCCCCCATAATGAAGTAACTCCAAAACCATTGAAGAATGTTTGAAGAAAAAAGAGAATCAAATGTTTGCAAACAATGTATCTCCCCTTGGGAAGAAAAGGATCCAATGGCCGATGTTGAAGAAACTCCATCTCCAAGAAGAAGCAAGAGGGAAGCAGTATGAAGCATGAAATATTTGAAGATGTGTCAAGAGCCTCTAAAAATTCCTCAAAAAAATCAAGTGTTACCCCAATCAAGGAGGAAGATAAAGAATTTGGAGACTCAAGAGAAACCTCCAAAGATGAATTATTAAGAAGGAGAGAAACCCCCTCAAACAAGTTCTCTAAATCTGCTGAAGAAGTCTAAAATACCATATCTGATAACCCTATCATGAAACCATCATGTATGTGCAAATCTGGAAAACCACTAGTATCTTGCTCATCTGAAGTCTAACTCAAATCTGAAGAAACAGGAGGAGATGCAATCTCATTACATGGCTCATGAATGGAAAGTTTTAACCAATGAGAAAATTAGTAGATCTTTTCCTAATGATTGGCCTTACCCAGAACAAGTTTCTTATTATCCAGATCTTGAATGTAGATTGAATCTAGAGTAAACTAAATTGATTTACCAGTCTATGTTATTTGATATACTGAAAGAAGATTGTGCTTAATATCAGGAATACAAAGCATATTATCAAAGCTTCCATGTTGGACATCAATAACCCCTTTACTAAATACATCAAGATACACATCATTGGCCATCAAGATCTTCATAAGTGAAGTATGGCTCAAAGATGAAAACCTATCATGTTGGACTGATATATGATAGGAGGCTATAAAATCAAGAATCCAATTTTTAGACCTCTCAACTTGTTTGACAACAAGGGCATGTCCTTTCAATTTATAATCATCTATCATATCACTTCTATTTATAATGCCTACATTACTAGTGTGTGTAGTAGATGTCGATTGAGAAGAAGAAGATGGTGAAATTTTAGACTTAGAAGGAAAATAAATGTTGTGTTCCTTTAAGAGTTGCCTCATTTCATCTAACTCTTTCTTGTAACAAGTTTTTTCACCATGCCCTAGTTTTTTACAATAACCAAATTTACTCTTATCCTTCTTAGGTTTTTCCTCTTTTGAAGAGGTGGGAGGTTCTTTAGATTCTGCCTTAGGTTTGAACTTTTTCTTTCCTTTATCCTTAGATGTTGATTATGCAACTAAAGAATGATTCTTAGTATGTGTATCAAATTGACTAAGTTTTTCTTGTTCTCTAGTCAACCTATCACGAAATGTCTCAAATGATGGCATTACAAAAGAATCGCCTAAACCATCCATTGTTGCATAGAAGGAAGTAGAAAAGTATGCAAATGAACCTTTCAACTTAGACAAAATAAAAAATATGCACTCTTTATCAATTTTCTCCTTGCCACATCCTACCAATTGAGATCTTAGTGATTTGAATTTTACCAAGTAGTCTTCAATGGTGGAAAATGCATCTATAGAAAGTGAAGCCAATTTAGCCTCCAACTGCATGGAAGGTGTATACATCTAAAAATGGTCATGGTTAATCAAGCTTGTTAATTAATTAAATATGAATTATTTAATTAATCTTCTAAAGTCATCTACATATAAATAACTTTAATTATTTATTTATATTGCTCACTTTTATAATTCTTCTACCTTAATTAAATAAATAAGTTTATTTAATTATTACCATCTTCCATCTTCCTCTTAATTAAATTAAATAAATTTTATAATTTGTTGAAATTAATTATCATATTATTCATAATTTGAATGTTTAAATTCAAATAATGGAATATTTCTCCAAACACCTTCTTCATCTCACAGGTAAATTAAATGTTACAAATATTTAATTTAACACCTTTTTTTACTCCACTCATAATTAAATATTTTTAATATTTAATTACTTTCCATTTTCATCTCTCACACATAATTAAATATTAATTATTTAATTATGAAAACTTCTAAATTCATTGCCACATGTAATTAAATAAATTTATTTATTTAATTATGGGATTTATCTTCAACTAACTCCTCAAATGGAAACTTTCCTTCAATTTTGAATGGAAGAGTTTGTGTATAAAGAAACATTTTCCAACCTTCCATCTTTTTTCTCAACTTGCAAATTCTCTCACCGTTCATCTTGACAAGCTTGATTTCAACCATTGATCACATTATCCAATCAGAATCTTTCAAAAACTCTATAAATACCCCTGTGAATCCAAGCATTGGTTACACATGCGCATTAGAGATAGGAGATTAGCATTTTAGCATCGTCATTATCAGCTTTAGCATTCATAATTGCATAATTTTACATTCTAGCAATCATGTTTAGTTTAAGCATGTTAATCATATCTTAGCATAGCATGCATTCATCTTTAATCTTGTTCTCTAGGAAAACTATTTGTTGAACCTAGCACATGATCTGAGAGCAAACTGGAATCGACAAAAACACTAGAGATAGAGGACAATGGGACGTCATTGAAGAAACTATTGTTATTAAGAGTTTGATTTAGTTTTTAATTAGTTTTCTTCAATATGTCTTATTGGTGTGTTTGATTTATTTTTAATCTACATTTGATACACTTAATTTCAACCACACATTTCTGGCACCCACCATGGGGCATTTACCCCATTTTTTATAGGATTTCACATTCTGGAGTTTAGATTTCCATAAAATTTTGTATTTTAGCACTTTCGTGGGTTATTTTAGTGTATCCAGGACTTCTTTCAGTGCTTTTGTAGGTCTTTCGGCACATTTGGGAACTATTTCAGCACATCTGACAATTACTTTAGCACATCTAAGGAATAGAATAACGCATGCATTTAGGTCACTTTATCAAAATTATCAAAGAATTTTCAGATTAGCACATTTAGGATTTCTTTTAGCGCATTTAGGATTTCTTTTAGTGCATTTAAGGTTTTTTTCAGCACTTATGATGTCTATTTTAGCACATTAACTATTTGTTTTAGCACATATGTATGATCTTTTAGTGCATGCAGGTTGTAACTAATTTTTTTTTTGAGTCTAACGCCTTCTGTAGATAGATCTTTTTTCTAGTTAAAAAGAAGTAACCCTAGGGTAGACACATCAATTCAAAATGAACCAATCCTAGGATAGACATGGAATTTAAAAAGAAGCAATCCTAGGGTAGTCACCACACATTGATTTTGTGGTTAAAATGAATCCCATGCTTGTTGTGAAGCAATATCTTCACATAGATTAAATCATTGTCATTTAGGCTCTAAAAAGAACACTGTCTGCTTTGTCTATGGCAATAGGTCTATGCTCTCCCCTTAACTATGTGATCAGAATACCAAACTTTCCTTTTCTATTTTTGTAATTTTAATGCTTTATTACATCCTTTAGAGGGCCTTCTCTTGTGGGAAAAAGCACTCACCCAAGAGGAACAACCTAAGTGGGAACAACTAAAGCCAAGTTTTCCAACCCACTATAATAAAAAGCAAATTCGAGGAAAGTCTGCAATTTGACAGTAGTGTGCAAGATAACCATCCCTAAATCCTTTGTTCTAAAGGTTGGGAGGTCTTGTGAGGGATTTCATCATTTTCTACACCAAACAGAGACCCTTACTAAGAACCTAGTGTAGAAGCCAACCGTGTTATTTTTTGAACATCCTAATAATCACAGTGCAAGGGGAGGGAAGAATCTGCCCCCAAGATACTCACCATATAATTTTCAAAGACTGTTTGCTTAGGGGATTTGGTATCCACTTTTTTCACTCTGAGTATTTGCTTGGAAAAGACAAAAACATGGGTGCCCCTTCGGGGGTGACATGAATATGTGAGTCAATGTAGTTCTAAGATGCGGTCTATGGTTATTATGATGACCTACTTGAGTACTAAGAGTGAGTCTTCTTGAATTTTCTATTATATGCAAAACCTGTGAAAACAATTTTTAATTTTTTTTTTTAACATAAACTTGATGTTTAGTATAGGGATTAAAAACATCTATTTTCAGAATGTTTGTTGTGTTTTCAATCACATTAATTCAAATAAAAGATCATCCAAAATGAGCATGCAAAAATTTAGCTGAAATTGTTCAAAACTGTTTGGAAAACTACATTAGAAAACTATTTTAGTGCATATCTAGGACACAGGGTAGCACATCTAAGGTTTGTTGTAGTGCATTTGACTATTTCTTTAGCGCATATTCTTGTTTCTACAATGCATATAGGGCACAAATTAGCGCATCTGTCAGTTTCTAGAATTGTTACTTTTGACAGATCTAAGTTTGTAACATCTTGGTCCAATAGCATTTTGACACTTCTCTCATGCTTAGAGAGTGGAAATTAACCAATTTTATTAAGAAATCAATTGCCTCAAGAAACCTAAGAAACATTTAGGTTACAATAAAAAATTGCAACATAGAATTTTTTTGTATAAAAGTTGAAACATCTTGCTCCATTACCATGAGTTTGTCCATAGGTACCAAGATTTTGCTAGGGGATTTACTGATGAATACACTATAGAGCCTTTTATTCATGAGCCTATTTCCAAAGAAGAGATCTATCACAACGACACAATCACAATCAACCTCTCAACTTCGATTATCTACTGCAACCTTCTATTGAATATCCAACACATCACAGTCAAATCCTTCAGTGAGTTTAATTAGGCTATTTGATATACTTATCATTCTTCAAAAACAAGGATCAAATCTTAAAAGTGCACCTTTCAAAAAAATTTATGATTATTGATTCAACTTCCCCAACAGGATTCTGACATCCTTCATCATTGGAAGCCACAATCAAGAATTAGGAACATCTTTGATCATATCATAAGATTTTCATCTTATCGGATCAAAACACCATCATTCTCACACTTATCAAACTGTGATCTAAGTTTAGAAGAACATTTCAAAATCATATGCCTATTTTTACCAGATCTCAATACAATAAGCTAAAAGAGGATATTCAACAAGAATATCATACCTAAAAAACTCAAGAAGAAGGTGAGAGTAGTAATACCCTTTATAGTGTGTCATAATCCCCTTTTCAACAACAACATGTATAACAGAGATGAAAATCCATTTCCTTACAACAAATACAGGGACATGATCAAAACTCTTGTAGATAGTGATGACGAACGAGATGAAGAACATCACCTTAAAGAGGCCGAGAAACATCTCAAATTTCACAAAGCCTTAGAAAATATTTTAGAGCACAACAAAGAGAAATATTTCCTGTATTTGGTTGACAAAGGAGCTAAATTGCCTCATGATTTTGATACTGAGAACTTAAAGAGAAGTCTTGATGAAACACCCTTGTTTGATCTTAGTGCCTTGTCTCAATAGATTAAAGCACTACAAGGACAAATTAAATACATGCAAGGGGGAACCATAATGAAGAAATATGCTATAGATGATATTTGTCTTTACCCTTTTGATTGTAGTCTTAACATGATCCCATTTCCCAAACATTGCGAAGTTCCAAATTTTGATCGTTATAATGGGAAATCGGATCCAATCGATCATATTAGAGACTTCTGAAATATGACTTTAGAGTTTTCCCATGAGGATACATACTTGATGCATTTGTTTCCTAGGAGTCTTGGAGGCCAATCTATGGAATGGCTATCGAAAATCACAGTGCCTGTCAAGACATTTGAGGAATTGATTAACAAGTTCATATCACAATATTCCTACAACATACAACATCAAATAACCATGATTGATCTCTGCAAGGCTAAACAAAAACTTGGTGAACCATTCATTACATTTCTTCAGAGATGGAGAATATTGCTTGCTAGATATCCATGTCATGTTCCTGAAAAGGAAAAGATCACCACTTTCATAAAAAACTTAGATCAAGAGATGAGCTATCATCTTAATCTTCATTGTCCTCCCTTTTTTTCAGAAATTGATTGAAAATTCCATCACTGTTGAAGGTTCCTTAATCTAGGGAGGGGTACTTAAAATTGATAAGGAAAATCCTACACTAGCCCATTTGACTACAAAATCTAACATAAATTTCTAATGAAATATGTATAATTTGATGTATTATTGGGTGCTTGTAAAATTTGATGTGTAATTTTCAATTTTTTAAAATTTTATCCTTGACGTTCGTCGAAATTTTGACAAACCTAGGTTTGGTCAAAATTTTGACTAGTAGTTTTGTTGAAATTTTGACAAACATGAAAAATAAGAAAAAAAAAAAATTGTGGCTGACATAAAGAAAAGTGAGTTTGTTGATTTATTGAGACAGTGTTTTGCTCTACTTGAGACAGTGTGTGGATAACTAAGGATGATTTTCTTGGGAAAAATCAGAAAAAATTCAAAAAGATATCGCCAGGTTGAGGGTAGTCATTGTCTTTTTGCAGAATTTAGTTGTGAAGTCAGATTTGTAGTTCCAGATTTGAAAATCATATTTTAAAGCAACATCTCATCAGATTTCATTTTTAGAAGTTTAGGGTTTTCATAATTTCATGTCCAGATTTTGTTGTGTGGAATCTCCATAAGATCACAACCAAGGAACAGATTCTTGTGACTATAATTATGTGATCCATAACTCTATTGGTCATGTGGCATAATTATTCTATAACAAATAAAGGATGTATTCATGTGTGACCCAATTTTAATGTGGCTATGTTGTGATAGAAATGGAGGCACTCATATAATGTAGTTAATTTAGGTTGTATAATGTAGGTGTCAATCATCATTGGGTGCATTCAGGTTGTCTCAAGTTTAACAGGTTACGATGTAATTATAGCATGATCCAAGAGTGATTGCCTCTTGTTGCAATAAAGAGCCTATAACTCTAGTTGATATGCAGAGTGGTTGTGTTATATCAATTATGTAGTTCATTCAAGCACAACCCATGTTTAATGGGCTATTCTAGAGAGTGATCAATATTTTCTAAACCTTATGAATGTTACTTAAAAGTGTATAGCTTAAACTACAAACCAAGTTTGTTACATACTTGAATGCAATCTTGGGTTACCACAAACTATAATAATGTGATCTACTAATAACCATTATGGAAAGTATTAAAGCAAGACCCATGCTATATAGGATACATTTCTCTAATCAGGTTTACATACCTTAATGATCAAACACAAGCTTCCCACACAATCTAGGATACAATCCAAGATCATACCACAACTTTGTGAAGACAACTAATTTTCTAACCCAAGATTTAAGGTTATTTTTTAATACCAACAGAAGAATTGGTAAGATCATGATTAGGGTACAAACCCTAGGCCTTCGTAGAAATATAAACAATAACTCTAGTGGATTAGTGAGGTTGCAATACCAGAAAGATTGAGATATTATACCTAATAACAAAATCTTGCAATCTAAAGATTGTAGCTAGTAACAAGCACATTATGTAGCTTAGTGACATTTGTAAATGCAATCTATTGTAAGAAGAATGGTAGTCACTTGAGATGTGATAGTCAAAAAGAGGCTGAGCAGTGACAAGATAATAAACCTCAAACCTTGCATAGTAAAGTGGAGATTTTAATAGTGAGTTTCCTTACCCCTTTGCTGACCTTAAGGGTTTTTCAAATACTTTTGGTACTATTAGACAAGGCAAATGCAATCAGGGAATGTCTATCCAAATGAAGTAACAGTGGTAATCATAGGTTCAATGTTTCTTCTTAGCCATTAATGTATAATGGAGGTAATGGATTGCATGTTTGAGCAGTGTTTTGAGACTCATCAAATATGAGAGAATAGTGAATAATACCTTGTGGACTCTGAAGTAGTATCAATAAGGTTGAAGGATCTTAAGATCTACAATACCATGAAACAATGAGTCCCCTGTAGTAAGTAGGCAGCCTATAGGGCATAGTTTGATTTTATAGAAGGATGCTCATGAAAGGAATCTTCAAGTGATAGTGAGTGAGTTGTTTGAGATTGCAGTTGAGGGTGCAATACCCAGTCTTAAAGGAAGTTAGTAAAGTAGTAAATGTGCAAGAAAATTAAATCGTACACAAAAAACAATTCACAATGTTATCTTGCATAATTCCTTGAGTTTGAAGACAAAAATATCATTGTATCTTGATGAAAGTGGTGACCTTAATGGTCAATCACTGGCAACCATGATTTTAAAACATGCTATTATGCTTATGGAGGAAACATTTTAAGCAAGGCAGTGAATTTTGGTTTGGAACAATGGTAGGTATGAAGGACTTGCTTTATATGCATACTATGCAGTCTAGCTTAAGACAACGTTCTTAGAAGAGATTGAAGGTGGATTATGAAACTCAAGGGTTACCATGAAAATGATTAAAACAAAGACTAAGATCTATTTAAAAGCTAGGGTCATGAAGATATTAAAGATGTCACATGCAAAACCCTATTAGTTGGAGTAATGAATACAGTGTCAAAGAGGATAGTGTGCTGGGGCAGATTTAGGAGATCTCCACATTATCTAATTATAGGGAAATACATCATTTATTTATTTTTTTAATTAAAAAAAATCATTCTAAACCTATATAGGATACATTGATACTTCAAAATCCTCTGAAGGAATTTGAGATTATGCAAATATATGTCAAGTAAATACCTAGATTACAAATAGTAGTAGGAACAATGTAAGATTTGTTGAGCAGAGCAGGAATGAGATAAGCAGCAATGAATCATATGCCTCCTTTCATGCATATCTCCTCATTGTTCTCTATCATTCTTTACTGAAACACTTCTCCATTTTGGCGGTCTATGCTTGAAAAGAATGTTTTGATGAAGGTTTTAGAGTATGTTTATTAAAATGAAAACTCCATTTTGGTGGGCTACGCTTGAAAATAAGATTTTGACAAAAGTTTTAGGGTATGTTTATTAAAGTTTTAGAGTATTTTGGAGGGCTATATTCTTGATTCTTTAAATAATTTATTCAAATGGATTGTGACTAAATAAATGACTAACTATTTATTCATTTTTATTTGTGTGACTAAATAATTTTTAATCAATAACCAAACTAGTAATTTATTTACTCATTTGTAGCTGAGTTGCAAAAAAGAGCAGAATTTAGATATTTTTAGTTGTTGTGACTAAAATTTTTAGTCACAGTCATTTATTTTCCAAATTCTACTAGTGTGTACTTCCTTGTGCGATTAGGGCTCTCTCAATCTTGAGGGCCCTAGGGGTAAGCTTTTCATAAAAAGTGACACATTGCATCTTTAACTAAAAGGATAAATCCATATTGACATTAGCAATGATGATTCTAACTTGTTTGTCCTTAGGAATGGGTCACTTGCTCTTACTAGCTCACTACCTCCATCGTTGTAGGAAGTTTTTGATCAAGTTCAATTTTTTGATTTTAGGAGTCTAACGATTGGAAATCATAGTAAAATCAAAATTTAATAAGTTTTGGAATTAGCATTTTAAAGTGTTTTTTGGGGTCATTAACTTAGACTATCTTCTCTTTTGTAGGGGTGGTTGCATGCCAAATTTTTTTGGTGTAAAATATCAGAATTATTAATTTTGTTACTGTCTATGAATAAAAATTATTGGAGTGTGAGTTTGATAGTTTTTGAAGATTTAAATAGTCAAACTTGGTAAAGAAAAATCATGTCAGATAATATTAGTCCAGAACAAAATGAAGAGACACTTGATAGATTTTGAGCTAGATTGAAAAGAAAGGGTGATGGGAAATGTTATTGTCCTTGCAATAATTGCAAGGGCTTAAAGATGAGATGACTTTTAATCACAATAGCTGAGAAACATTGTAGGAAACATGGTCACATTGAAGAGGGGCATGACTATCGTCTATTGGTAAGTTGTTCATTATATGTGTTTATATTGATTGAATTTGTAAATGTTTATATCGTTTTAAATTTATATATATATATATAATCACTTGATCATGATCATGGTTTATTTGTGTCTGTCATTATTATAAAGGTGGGGAACCCTAGGGAAGATGATATGGATTATCATGGCCCGGAGAATGTGGTTTTGCAAGCGGACGAACATGGAGCTATGAATATCAAAGATGAAGTTAATGATCCTATGGAAGAAGATGATCATGAGCCAAAAAACACAGTTGAAGATGATGGTACAAATACATTGATCCATGACACATTTAGTGGTAGAGCTGCTCATGATGATCGAGATAACTTTGATGATGTTCATGATTTACTTGTACTTGAGAAGGCATACGAGCCCCTTTATGAAGGATCCCAAACAACTCTTCTCTTTGTTGTATTGTTGCTGTTGAACTTGAAGGTTATGAATGGTTTATCAAACATAACAATCTCACAGATGTTAAGGTATGTTATAAATGTCATCTTTTTTCATCTATTTTAATTGTTGTTAGTTCATCACTAGTAAATAAAGGATGAAATATGTACCATTAATATTATTTATATTAAAAAATTATTTTTTGTTGTAGATTGATTGGTGAATTTTTTGTTACCACCATCAAATATTTTACGTCGCTCATACCGAGATTTATCTAGCATTATGAAAGATATCAGAATGGAGTATCAAGCAATAGATGCATGTCCCAATGATCATATTATATATCATAAACAACATGAATTTCCAACAGAATGCCTGGAATGTCATATTAGTAGATATCAAATAGATCAACTAACAAAAAAGGTGCCTTGCAAGGTTGTTCGTTATATTCCCATTATTCGTTATATTCCCATTATTCCACGTTTGCAACGATTATTTAGGTGTGAAAGCTTAGCGTAATTTATGGATTACCATGCATGGAATAGAAGTGGAGATGACATTCTTCGAATGTCTGTGGATGGTTCTAAATTTAGGGACATGGAGGAAAAATGGCCACACTTTAAAGAATAACCTCGTAATCTCAGGTTTTCATTGGGAGTGGACGGTGTCAATCCATTTGGAGAGTTGAGATCTATTTACTCAGTGTGGCCTATTTTTGTTATCAACAATAAAATTCCTCCATGGATGTTAATAAAGAGGGAGCACACAATTTTGTCAATGATTGTTCTAGGTATTTGTTTACATCAATTTTATTTAACATAATAGCATCTCATTTGTCTTATTTGTTGCATAATGACTTATATTTTTTTCATTCAATAGTCATGTACATTAATTTATATATATTGTAGTAACATGGTTATAATAATTATGTAATGTTTATGTTCATTCAACTAGGTAAGTACCAAGTTAAAGATATGAATGTATATATCAAGCCTCTTATCAATGAGTTACTAAAGTTATGGAATGGCATCACTATGTATGATGTCTCTAGACCAATAGGACAAAGTCAATTTCAATTCCATGCAATGCTTGTATCGACAATTCATGATGCCCTAGGGATAAACCATTTTTGTGGTATGTTATAATGTTCAACTGCACTTTAACAATATTTAATTTTATGAAGTAGATATCATGCATGTTTTTAAAATAATCTATTCATTATATATAATTATAAAATTGACATATTTAATCCAATTATATATGATCTTGCAGGTCTTCAAATAAAGAGAAAATTTGCATGTCCAATTTGTGGTCCAAAGATGAAATCTCTCATTCAACAAGTTTAGGAAAGCAGGTGTTTGATGAGTATATACAACTTCCTCCATAGAAATCATAAGTATCGAACTACTGAAAAATATCTTTTCAATGGGAAAGAAGAGACTACATCAAAACCACGAAGACTGACACTCCTATGGAAGTTGGAATATAATAGAATTAATCATCAAGGCTTATACATCGGATCAAATTGTTTTATCTATCATATATGATATGTTTTGAATTTATATTTTTATATTGTGTTGTGTTTACTCATGTTGTAATTGACAATGATTGTTGCTGCTAATTTGTTTAACTTATATGCTTCATGAAGGTCGTCAAGGCATTAATGGTCAGCTTCCACAAGGACTGAAAAGTTATCCTAGACAATTAAGTAGGTTGCCCTACTATGAGTAGATACAAATTGTGCATTTGTTTGATACAATGCATATCAGAAAGAATATAACAAAAACATCATAGAAAATATTAGATGGAAGGCATGATAAAGAAAAAATTGTCAAAATTTGTAGTGACATTCAGGAAGCCAATCATGCAATGAAAAAGGTCATTCAATTAAATAGCGATGGAGACCAAATTAATATAAGTTCCTTCCTTGGTTATTAAAAAAGAAACAAAGCAGTGCTATAAAAGAAGTCATACGAAAAATTTGATTTCCCACAGGATTTGTTGTGAACATAAACAATATAATAACAAAGAAAGGTGAATTTGGGTCAAGGATGAAAACGCATGATTGGCATACCTTCATTAAGGTAATTATTCTAGTATATTATGTACACTTGTATAATGCATGTACTTTTTAGTGTATTATGTTTACTACTTTTGAAAAAATAATGAAAAGATCATTTTATAATTGTTGCAATACGTTCTACCTCTATCTCTTCCAGACAACTTTGACAACAATGTCAAGGAAGTTATATATGATCTTGGAAAATACATGAGGTAAGCAGCGATATTTGTTCAATTCATTGTATACATCTTATAATTTCCATTTGTTTTACTTGTTATGTAATATACTGTATATTTTTGTTAAATCTCATTAATATATTTGTGCCTTGAATCACTTGTAGATGGCAGTCATCCAAAGAAATCCATAAAGGAGATATAAATTATTGGAAGAGAAAAATTCTTCGTCTAATGTGTGACATGCAAAATTGTCTACCTTCGACATTTTTCAATGCACAAGAACACTACCTCATACACTAAGTTGAGGAGATTGAATTGTGTGGACCTGTACATACAAGGTCAATGTGGATGGTTGAGAGGCACTTGAAATTTTTGAAGGCTTTGGTTAGACAAAGAGAACATTCTGAGGGTTCTATGGTGGAGGGATATATGGTATACCAGACTATGATGTACATTAGTGAATATCTTCCTAAGTTTGCTGAAAAGATCCATGTAGATCACATTTGGGATCCCAACTCCATTAACAAATTCAAAGGGGAGTACCTGATAGGGAAAGGTAGATTGAGGAAAGTGAGAGGTAATTATAAGATGGTCATGGAGATTAATTGGAATACATTTTACATATGGTTTTATGTATATTGTAATTTACTCTTAATTTTAATCTTCAATATACATCAAGTATAAATTAAGGTTGTATAATGTGGTATTTAACTAATTATACGTCATTTGTGAATTTTAATTTTTTTTGATACGGTTGGTCGAGAGTGGGATGCACTACATTTGTAAGTTGCAAAAAATCTTGATTGGATAATGGTATAGATTGAACGATGTCAACAATTTGGTCCCGCATTAACATGGGAAGGTGTGGCTTCATTGGTTAAAGAAGCTCATTGTAATGGAGATTTCAATATTACACAAAGGGAAATTGATTTAGCATATGGTTTAAGAGATAAACAGATACGTATAAATATATTAATCACCCATTTTATTTAATTATTTTCAATTATATTGATGTATATATATGTTGAGATTGTTTTCTTTGCATACATTCGGCCAAGAATAAATATGTTTATCAACTGACGATATTGCAATAATTTTTACATGTTTGACATATTGCAAGTGAGACACCACAAGGCTATGTGGTGCAATGGTCATAAATTTTGAATCAAAATGTTGGATGACATGAAAAAAACTTGTGATTTTGGTATAACTACAGTCTTTCAGGTGACTAATGTTTCATCTAGAAGCGATATACATCTAGAAGTCTCAGAAAATTGATACTATGGGATTTTGGATGATATACTTGAGTGTGACTTTAAGTCCTTTAGATTAATTTTGTTCTTCGTCCTATGGTACATGCTACGATTGAATGAAAATGATCCTAATAGAACTGTTATTAAACATGATAATGGATTTACCATGGTTAATACAAGGTCAATCAAACGAGCTGGAAATAAGCCCTATGTTTTTCCAAGCCAATGTGAGCAGGTATTCTACTCAGAGGTTCTAGGTAAACTGGGTTGGTCATTTATTGTTAGACATGATCCAAGAGGAAGGCCAATAAAGTATAATGTGGTGGAAGAAGAAGATATTGAAGAACTAGAAGATGATGTAGATGATGATCAGGATCAACAGTTAGTTGATGATGTCCCTGATGAAGATGTTGAACATGAGGAACTAGATCATGAAGATGATATCCGTGTGGATGATGACATTATCAAAACTAATATCGATGAAAATGATGATGATATGACCAATCCTTACAATGTCGAATCTGGATTAGATGATACAGACAAAAAATTGTATGAAGAAGAAGATCAATGACATTGAAATGTATGAGTTATGCGATTATATTATCTATTTGATATTAATTTCTTGATATAACTATATTTGAATTATGTGGTTACATAATTAATTCATGATGTTTTTAATTTTTATGCCATTACATAATTAATTTAATGATGTACTTTTTAATGTTTGAAAGGTCAAAAAATTAAAACATTTCAATAGTGATGTTAACAACCTTGAAATTAGTTTGTTTTATGTTTCATGTGATCGTAAAAGATTAAAAAGACAATTGTAGAGGTGGTTGTTTAGTGGTTGACATGTAAAGTCCTTTAAAAGGCATAAAGTGATCATTGTAATGGTTGTTGATGGTTGAGGATTTAAAATACAAACTCTTGACATTCAAAAATTTGTGTTTTCCTTCAAAATTTCTATATTTTTCCTATTATGTAGCACTGTATGGTCACATGTAGCCATATTTTGATGTGAAATCAATTCCAGGTCATGAAGATACGTGTTAGCTTTGATTTGAATCTGATTTGAGGGCTTAAGGCATTGATTTGAGTTAGAAAGCTTCATTTCTTTGCATACAGCCCGATTACCCTATTTTTGAGGGTTTTGTAGTCCAAACATGATATAAAGGGGCTCTTACATTTTTTGTGATTATTATAGCTTGTGTAAGAGGCCCCATGGATACTGTTGTAATTGTAGGATGCATGAATAGGGCGTAGGATGAGAAATAAAGAAGGTATAGTTGTTGTCCTCAAGAGTTTTGTGAAGAAAAGCATGTGAAATGAGATGTACTTTTTGGCTTGATGCTTGTTTGCTCCTTCATTTTCTATAAGAAGGATTTCAAGGCCAGAAGTATGGGTTATCAAGTTAGATATTTTTTGGTCGATTCTAGGTAGAGTTGCAGAGCAAATTGTAAAGTTTGATGGTTCTAAGGAAAAGACAATTTAGGTTTTGAGTCATTCTGTAGTAGGTTTTGAATTCATGGGGATTTGATGTTTTATGATAGTAATGGCATTTGAATTGAAATGATTAATTCAAACTCATGTCTCTCCATTGTACATGCATATCTAAATTTTGAATAAGATAATCAAGGGTTGTCTAGTTCATCTCACTGTTGTGGTGTGTATGATTTCTGTTTTGGCTTTAATTCAAGGAATTAATTAAAATGCTTGAATGGGATTGTAGGTGGATATGTTCTGTATAAGGATTTGATAAGTAGTATTGGGTTATAATTCATGTTGATGAAATTGTAAAGCAATGCTCTCAAGGATCTTATATGTTATGTGTTAAATCTTTCATAAACCCATAGATGTTTATGAATTTGACTCCCTCAATGGATATATGGCACTGATCTAAGTTGTAATAATTTGTATGGTTCATTATTTTGTTTGTTTTTATCTAGCGCTTGCTACAAATTGCAAATCAATGACTATTTTACACTGTGGAATGTGTTGTAGTTATCTCATGCTTCCAATAGTTGATATTACTAATGAACAACCAATTCTATTTAGTATTATGCTATTATGTTGAGCTATTAAATGAGATTATCTATTGTTGTTAATGTTGTTTATGATAATGGTGTAGAGGTTGTAAATGCATTAAGGGATCACCCTCCCGGGTCTTGCAGAGCCCAAAGTGTAGGAGGTCTTTAAAATCCTTGTCAGTTGGTCCAAGTCCTTCGATCTTCCCTTGATTGGAATTGGAAATTCCATAGGTAAATTAGAAGATCACCAACCTGGTTATAGTAAAAACAAACAACAGGTAGAGGGGAGAGAGATAGAGGGATTCAATGAGAGAGAGAGGGAGGGAGTGGGAGAGAG
>VDFB02353493.1:139008807-139021615 GCA_007258455.2 Sequoia sempervirens
GTGGGAGAGAGATAGAGGGTTAAGGGTTAAGGGTAGTGTTGGTTGTTTTTACTGTAACCAGGTTGGTCTTCTAATCTACCTATGGAATTTCTAATTCCAATCAAGGGTAGCTCGAAGGACCTAGACCAACTGACAAGGACATTAAAAGCCTCCTACACTTTGGGATCTACAAAACCCGGGAGGGTGATCCCTTAATGCGTTTACAACCTTTGCACCATTATCATAAACAACATTAATATACAACAGATGATCTCATTCAATAGCTCAACACAATAGGATAATACCAAATAGAATTGGTTGTTCATCAGTATTATCAACTATTTGGAGCATGAGATAACTACAACACATTTCACAGTATAAGATAGTCATTGATTTGCAACTTTTAGCAAGATCCAAGTAAAGGAAAATAAATATTGAATCATACAAATAAACACAACTTAGATCAGTGCCATATATCCATTGTAGGAGTCAAATTCATAAGTATCTAAGGGTTTATGACAGATTTAACACAACATATAAGATCCCTAATAACATTGCATTACAAAATTATCAATATGCATTCTAACCCAATACTACTTATCAAATCCTTATATAGAACATATCCACCTATAATCCCATTCAATAATTTTAATTAATCCCTTGAATTATAGCTAAAATAAGGATTATACCCACCACAACAGTGAGATGAATGAAACAACCCTTAGTCATCTTATTCAAAATTTAGATATGCATGTACAATGGAGAGACATGAGTTTGAATTTATCATTTCAACTCAAATTCTAGTACTATTATACAACATTAAATCCCCATGAATTCAAAACCTATTACAAAATGACTCAAAACCTAAATTGTATTTCCCTTGAAACCATCAAACTTTACAATTTTCTCTGCAACTTCACCTAGACTCGACCCAAAATTATCTAACTTGCTAACCAATACTTCTGGCCTTGAAATCATTCTTATAGAAAATGAAGGAGCAAACAAGCATCGGGCTAGAAAGTACATGTGTCACCAGCCAAATGGAGCACCTGGTGATATTTCAAAAATTGTTACTAGCACATTGCACGAATGGCTCTAATCGCATTTGAAGCAAATTCAAATATTAGCTGTCGATCCTGTTAGAACTGTAAAATTTTGAAAATTTTATAGTTGTTTGTACTCATGAGTTTCCAAAGAAGTCCATACCATAAGCCTAAAAATCCACTTTGCATAACATTTTTGGCCATATTTTATCATTTGGTACCATGGAATTCATCTAACCCTGAGTACTTCAATGTATAAATCATATCGGCAAGAGATGATACAGGTCTCACTGATCCATGAAGCATTTTATACTAACGTGTGTCTTTTGCAGTCTATCGGCAAGACATCGAGAATGTCTTACCGATAAAATTTCATTTGGCAATATATGTCAAGCAGACACAATTTACAGTCTCAGCGAATGAAAGATCCTATCGGCAAGATAGTATGCATCGAGGTGAGTCATATCAATCCTATTTGTGTCTTACTGATCGAAGACATAGAGACATATCAACGAGACAACAATCGTCAGGATAAGTCATATCAAGCTCATATGTGTCTTACCGACTGAAGCACAAAGAATATATCACCCAGACAAGATCCATCGGTGTAATGTCCTGGAGCATTCATTCTGTCTTTCCGATAAAGCAATGCTTGATTTTGTCGTTGTCATCGATATGAATTCATGGAGTCTTGTCGACCCCCTAGGACATAGTGACAAGATTTCATTGGTAAGGGACTTGGTGATATGTTTGATCATCAGCAAGACTGGCATCATCAGAGAGAGATAGGAAGCTCATGCCAAATGAAGTTCCATCGACAAGAAACTATTATGTTTCGGGGATCAAAAAGAAAACTAAAGGAAACATCTCAGTAAGACTTGAGTAGTCGGAGGAATGTTTGCCGACCCCTAAAGTCACAATGATACTCAAGACTGAAGGCACAGAGCGTTGGGGAGACTCAAGACGTCAGTGTGAATACATGACTCCATAGTGACATGATTTATTGACTGTCGGGAAAACTCATAGCATCGATGAGATTGCAGGAAACCAAAGCGATATATAATATGTGGTATTTGGAGAGACTCAAGGTGTCAGTGAAACTACAGGACATCATATAAGATGTCTGGTGAACATTTGAAAAGGCCCAAATGAAATAATTGCCTGAGATTTGAATACAAATGGACGTGACTCTTCGTGATGCTGATATATAAAACCCATTTTTGACAGCAAAGAAGAGGGAGAAAGGGAGAAAAAATATAGTAGGATATAGAATGTTGAGAATTTTGAGACTATGATGCATGTCTAAAACAATGGAGATTTCAATTGAATTTATTTGATGTGATGACATTTTTCTGGTTTTAGTTGTTTGTTGTATTAATTAAAAGTATTGTTGAAGTTGTCTCCAAGGTTGATGTTTTCTAATTGTTTAAACTGATATATCAAGAATTTTTTTCAGTTTATCAGTGCACACTTGTTGTATCTGTATGATTGGATTAATTGGTTCTTTCAAGGAAAGATTAAGTCCTTTTAGTTAGTCATAGTAATTAGGAAATTTCATTTGGATCATTAAGAACTCAATAATCACATTCTTGCATGTTTATACTAGTTGTAAACTTAAAATTGTATGCCAAACCATTTAAGTATCTTCCAAAAAGAAGTTATTATTTCAGATTATCATTTGAACTCCGTATACCCAATAAGGCACTAGTCTCTACCATTCTACTATTTAATTTCATTCATTTTTACATATGAACATATTAGATTTTTTCCTTGATATTGCTTATATAATTTATACCAAATTAAAACTCATTTATCCATTCTTATTTTCCAGTGTGGGTAAATTGCTTTAGGAAATAAAAATTAGTCAAATCTACTTCATTGTTATAGGTACACCCACCTAGGTCTGGCAACACCTAAAGAGTAGAAGGTCTAAATCATTTGGCCTTGTCTATTACCCTGAAACGTATCAAGAGTTTGGCAACCTCTTGAGGTATTTTTCCTGCATTTTTGAGAGCTAACAAATTGGCGACTCTGCTGGGGAAGTTATTGCAGGATATCCAGTTGAAGACTATAATATAGAGTCATTGAAGAAATATTCATAGTTTGAGAAGTTTCAGAAAGAGTGATTATGTTGGGGATACAATCAAGATATTTCATCTTTTCTCACTTTTAACAAAGTGAGTGGTGAATCTGACAAGAATATTGCATCTATTCAACATGAATGGTAGAAGATCCCAATACAAAGGAGGTCCTATTAGAGGTCCTAGAGGCAACAATAAGTGGACACATAGGGATGATAAGGCTGATAAGGGTAAGAAGATAAATGAGGACATGTGCATAATGAACAAAGAAAAATAATCAAGACCACATTGTGAGACATATGACCGTTATGATACATGGAGAGATAATTCAAGTGCAGAACCTTGTACCCCTGAAGAACAAAGAAATCCTTTTTATAAGCCTCAGAAATAGGTGGAATTTGAGGCTAAACTCGAGGCTGAAAGAGTCATGTATCAACATGAAAATGATCAAAGAATGGAGGGTAACCAAAATGATCCCATTGATAATGTAATCCCTCATGAAAATTTTGAGTTCTTGACTCACAAAGAAATAGACGTACAGTTGGAGTTCTAGAGACAAGAAGTAGAAAGAGAAAAAGCAGAACTAGAACAACAGCAGCTCCAAAAGATGAAGGAACTCCAAGATTTTAAATTGCAGGAAGCTCAAATTAAAGCTCAGACAACTGGTTTTTCAAAGTATATACTACCTCATAAGCAAGGAAACAATTATGCAGGGCCTTCATATCAGCCAAAGGTTCCTCAGAATCAGATGGGAAATCAATAAAAATAGCCAAACTATCCACTGTATACTACATCACAACATACAAATGCGCAACCACCTCATGGTCAACAATATGTGCCATATCTTCATACACAATACAACAATCCAATGTACCAGTATCAGCACGTGCATAACCCTCCCCCTCAGCAATACACAACAATGATCAAACAATTTGATTTCACAGGGTTTCAGTTATACCCTTACCCTATGGATAGCAATTGGAGAAGTCTTGTTCCTAAGTTTATAGCGAGTAGTGCAATTACTGTTGAAGATCATTTTAGGAATTTTAATGCTTTTGTCCAAGACTTGGATATATCATATGAAGATTTACATATGAGGTTGTTCATGATGTCACTCACTGAAGAAGCTAGGGATTGGTTCAATAGCCTACCAACAGCGTCTGTTGATTCTATCCAAGAATTTCATGATCGATTTCTTGAATAGTATGGAAATTCGTGTGCACTAGATGTCGCTTTACATGAATTAGTACGGATTCAAAAAAATCAGAATGAGTCAATTTATGATTTTAATCAGAGATTCAACAAATTGCAAAATAACATACCACCTGGGTCAAAGTTTCCAGACTATGCAACATTGAGTATTTATTTGAATGCATTCGATCCAAAAATAGGGTATGAACTAAGAAATAGGTTTCCAAGAGATTTAGCTAAATCCCAAAAGATAGCACTGACCATTGAAAACAATAGGAAAGCTACTGGGATGATTAGTAAAAGAGATAATCCTAGGGTTCCTCAGCAAGTCAATAATTACTAGTACAAAGAGGAGAACACATACAAAAATGAGAGGCCTCGGTTACATGACATGCCTTACAATACAAATTGGAAGGATGGAAAACCTGTAATAGATAGTCCCAAGAACAAAGAAACACCTGATCCATTAAGGAAGAAGGGGGCATATATGGTCAATAATAATCTTTGGTGTGAAGATTGTGATGGGTCACATTCACTAGACCACTGTGTTCTAGCCCAAGAAATGTAGGAAGAAGGAATTTTAGTGGGTAATAGTGGAGAAGATCACACAGTGTATTTGACTTCAAATACTTTTCACCCTATTGAGGAGGAATATTTATCTTCAGAAGATGAAGGTTGTGAGTACGATGTTTCAAATCAATGGTGCAATGTCCACATGACTGACAACAAGTTTTTTCTGATTCTAAAGAAAGTTATGCAAAACAATACTTTGATGAGGTGCCTACTCAATGCAATGTAAGGAGACCCACTGATGAGGAAATAAATAGGTTAACCATTGATGTGGTTGAACAAGCAAAGAGAAAGTATTGGTTAAGAAATAGGACAGTGAATGAAAAAGAAGGTGTTCCCAGGGGAATATTTGTGAGAGACAAAGAAGTAACGCCAGGAGTTTTAAAGAAAACAGAAAATAAACAACATGATAAGAATGAATAGAAGCCTATCTAGAAGGAAGAAAACAAAGAAGAAGCATCAGAGCAAAAGAAAACAATTAAGGTGGAGGGTCCTTATTTTGAATTCTCTCAGGCTTTATCCTAGGTAAAAATGTATGTCCCACTGCTTGAGATGATGAGAATTAAGGAATATAGAGATAGTGCGATACAATTGATATCAAATGGAAATGAGAAAAGTGAAAATTCTGAAAATAAAATGGCTATTAAAGAATTTAATAAACAAGAAAAGGTGATTGTCCCATAAGTGTGTCTAAATGATTTATTGGTAAATTCTCACAAGTTGAACCTTTTTTCACCATGCTGCTTATAAATAACAAACTATTGAGGAATTGCATGATAGACTCTAGTGCTGCTATCAATATCATGCCAATGGGAGTTATGAAATAGCTAGGCATGTGGGTAGAAACTAATGGAGGGAAGTGTTATGCAATGGATAGCAGGCCTGTTCCAGTAGTAGGTGTTATGAAATATGTTGAAGTCAAACTAGCTACTTATCCTTAGGTGGCCTACAATATAGATATAATTGTAATTGATACCCCTCCTCACTTTGGGATGCTTTTATCAAGACAATGGACAACAATAGTTGGGGGAAACATCCGATTTGATTTGTCTTATGCAACAATTCTAGTGAATGGCCAGGAAGTTAAGTTGTACAGGGAGCCAAGGATGAACCCAATCATAGATTGTGTACCTCAAGATCAAGTCAATTGCTTTTGTGATATGGATCTTGGGAGTTTTAAGATAGAACCAGCCCAGCCAGAATTATTCAATGTTGACCCAATTTATAAGCATGTTGCAAAAAACTATGATGGCGTGTGGAAAATGTACTTTGATGGAACTTGCAGCCAAGAAGGTAATGGAGCAGGAATAGTGTTTGTTTCTCCTGAAGGAGTTACTTTTAAATATTCATTTTTTTTGGCATTTGAATGCATAAATAATATACTAGAGTATGAAGCTTTACTAACATGATTGAATATGGTTGTAAAACATAAGATCAAGATGCTAGCTATTCTAGGGGATTCTGAGCTAGTTGTTTCTCAAGTTAAATCAAAATATGCAGAAAAACACAAAAGGTTGAAGTAATATAGGAATGTTGTATGGGACACAATTGAGTTGTTTGATGCTTTCTCAATTGAGTGGATTGATAGGTCGAAAAACATAATGGCTGAATTTTTATCCAATGTAGCACTAAGAAGAGATGACTTCACATTGGTTGGAGTGTCTCAAATTGAGTTCAAAGCAAGACCCGCTGTGCCTGACAATATATACAATTGGCAGGTTTTTAATGACGATACTGACCTCTTGAAATTTCTTCACTGTATAGATCAATATGAAGCTCAAGAAGTTGATTTCAATGCCTTTATTGAAGAAGTAGATGGAAAGCAGACAATATTTGGGAAAGAGGTCTTACAGCTTAAAACTAATAAGCTTCCCAAAGGGCTAGTAGCATTGGAAAGGGTATATGATGGAAATGATAGGTCCCTCATGAAACAAATACCAATCAAGAGAGAGGATATTGAAGAGGTCAATTTAGGGACTGAACTGGCACCAAAAAAGGTATACATTGGAAAGAAAATAAGCTCAACAATTCAAAGAATGTTGATTGCACTATTGAGAAAATATAAACATGTGTTTGCATGGTCTTGTGAAGATCTCAAAGCATATAGGGAAGACTTGTTTCAACATGAAATCCTGTTGAAGCTAGATGCAAAGTCATTTAGGCAAAGACAAAGACCTATCAACCCAACATTGGAACCAAAAATGCAAGAGGAATTGGTAAAGCTTAGAGATGGGGGTATCATCAAACCAATCAGGCATTCAATATGGGTTTCAAACTTGGTTCCTGTGAGGAAGAAGAACGGGGATATTAGATTATGTGTGGACTTCAGAAATATAAATGTGGCATCTCTCAAGGATAATTATCCTCTTCCTAATATGGAGGTTGTACTACATAAAGTAACAAGGTGTGAGTTGTTATTTATGATGGATGGGTTCTCTAGTTACAACCAGGTCAAAGTCAAAGAATCTGAGCAGTACAAGACAACCTTTACAACTCCATGGGGAACGTATGTTTATGTGAGAATGCCATTCGGTCTCACAAATGCAGGTGCAACCTTTCAAAGAGCTATGGATGTAGAATTTGTATACTTGATTAATACTATCATGGTGGTATATCAGGATGACCTTACTGCTTATTCAAAAAGGACTGAAGATCATGTAGAACATCTGGAAAAGGTATTTATTAAAGCTTTAGAATATGGTATTAGTCTGAACCCTAAAAAATGTCATTTTGTAGTCACAGAAGGTAAACTCTTAGGACATATTGTGTCAAAGGAGGGGAATAGAATAGATCCTGAGAGGGTTGAGGCCATAGATAAAGTTCCTATTCCCAAAACTATCAAGGCCATCTAGTCATTTTTTGGACAGATCAATTTTGTTAGGAGATTTGTGTCTAATTTTTCTGAAATTGTTAAGCCCATATCAAAGATGCTGAGGAAGGGAAAAAAGGTAGATTGGACTGTAGAAGCATTAGAAGCTCTTAGATCAATCAAAAAGGCCATGAAGGAAGCCCATGTCCTTAAGTCTCCAGATTTTGCAAAACCCTTTAAAATATTTTCATTTGCTTCATTGCATACTATAGTTGTTGTCATGTTACAGAAGAATGAGGAAGGTCATGAGCAGCCTGTGTCCTTTTTCAGCAAGTCATTGTAGGGATCAGAATTGAAATATGATATAATAGAAAAACAAGCATTTGTATTGGTGAAAGCCACAAAGGCTTTTAGATTGTATCTTGTTGGAGCTAAGGTGATTGCTTATGTCCCTCATGCAATTGTTAAAGATATTTTGACATAGTCAGAGGTAACTAGAAAGAGATGGAGGTGGATTAATAAAATTCAAGAATTCAATATGGAAATACAAATCACCAAATTAGTAAGAGTCATGGTTTGGCCAAGCTAATGGTAGAAAGAAATATTTAAGCAAATCAAATCTGTAATGTAGAAGATGAAGGAAATGCAGTTGCAAGTATTGATCATACTCCTTGGTATACAAACATCATGTATTACCTCAGATACATGAAGTGTCCTGAAGGATTAAGTGATAATTAGAGAAGAACCTTGAAGCTGCAAGCGTCCAAATATGTGTTCATGGGAGGTGATTTGTTTTGGAAAAATAGGGATGAGATGTTGTTGCTATGTCTAGATGAGTCACAGGCCAAGCACGTTATAAGAGAAATGCATTAAGGGGTCAAGGCCATTATTCAACAAAGACAACTACACAAAATTCTCAAGGTAGGTTATTATTGGCCAAAAGTCTTTAATGATTCTTTTTTCATATGTAAGAAGATGTGAAGCATGCCAGAAGTTCTTGAGGAAAATGAAGTATCAGGGAGCTTTACCACTCAGAACTTTGCAGGTTGAAGCCCCTTTTCATCAGTGGGGAATTGATTTTATTGGGGAGATACAAGAGAAATCAAGTGGAGGACATAAGTGGATACTGGTAGCTACTGATTACTTCACCAAATGGGTAGAGGCAGCCCCAAGCAAGCAAGCAACAAGTAAATTTTTGATCAATTTTTTAATAGATAACATTATTACCAGATTTGGTACACCATTAAGATTGATTATAGATAATGGGATGTGTTTCCGATCTGATGAGTTTAGAGATTTTTGCAGTACATATGGTATCACTGTTTCTTATGCAGCTCCTTACCATCTGCAAGCTAATGGTCAGGCAGAGTCTAGCAACAAAAGCCTTCTGAAAATCATAAGGAGAATTCTAGGTGGGAATAAAAAGGCTTGGGATTCAAAATTGATGTTGGTTGTGTGGGCTGATAGGATAACTGTGAAAAAGGCAATTGGAAAATCCCCATTTGAATTGGTATATGGAATACAAGCTAGGATGCCTTTACAAAATTTGTTACCAGTTTACAAATTTATCCTTCAGGAAGATATAGATATTCCAAAACCAATGGAGGAAAGAATGGAACAACTGGCAGAGCTTGATGAAATAAGAAGATTAGCTCAAAACCAGAATGTGAAGTTGTAGGCACAAATGAAGTATTTATTTGATAAAAGAGCAAAAGATAGAAAATTCAAAGAAAATGATCTAGTGTTACTGTGGAATGCAAGGTGTCAGGAGAAGGGAAAACATGGGAAATTTGAAGCTTTGTGGCTGGGACCCTTTGTTGTTGTTGGCAAGAAAGGAAAAGATTCGTATTACTTGCAAAATATGACTAGTGAAGAACAAGAGTTTCCTATACATGGGAAATTCTTGAAGCATTTTTTCTCTTGAGAAATATAGAGGATTAAGGGTTTCCAATGCATGGACAATTCTTGACATTCCTCTCAAAAAATTTCTTTTCCATGCATAGTAGTCTAGGGAATAAAAGGAACAAAAATTGCCAATACATGGACAATCTTGAATTTCCTTCTTTTAAAATATATCTTTCCATGTACAGTAGTATAGGGTCATGTTCATCTCCATTTCCATTCATTCCATCTTATTCACTGGTCCATAACCTTGAAAGTTTGGTCTGCTCACCGAGAAATCTGAATCCTTGCAATGATCTCACAATCATTCATCCCCAGATGGAGCGACTGTTAGAACTGTAAAATTTTGAAAATTTTATAGTTGTTTGTACTCATGAGTTTCGAAAGAAGTCCATACCATAAGCCTAAAAATCAGCTTTGCATAACATTTTTGCCCATATTTTATCATTTGGTCCCATGGAATTCATCTAACCTTGAGTATTTCAATGTATAAATCATATTGGAAAGAGATGATATAGGTCTCACCGATCCATGAAGCATTTTATACTAACTTGTGTCTTTTGCAGTCTATCGAAAAGACATCGGGAATGTCTTACCAATAAAATTTCATTTGGAAATACATGTCAGGCATACACAATTTATAGTCTCAGTGAATGAAAGATCCTATTGGCAAGACAATATGCATCAAGGTGAGTCATATCGAGCCTATTTGTGTCTTACCGATCAAAGACAGAGATATATCAGTGAGACAAAAATCATCGGGATAAGTCATATCGAGCTCATATGTGTCTTACTGACTAAAGCACAATGAATATATCTCCCAGACAGGAGTCGTCAGTGTAATGTCCCGGAGCATTCATTTTGTCTTGCTGATAAAGAAATGGTTGATTCCGTCATTGTCATCGATATGAAGTCATGGAGTCTTCTCGACCCCCTAGGTCACAATGATAGGATTTCATTGGTAAAGGACTTGGTGATATGTTTGATCATCAGTGAGACTGGCATCATAGGAGAGAGATAGGAAGCTCATGCCGAATGAAATTCCATCGGCAAGAAACTATTATGTTTCGGTGATCAGAAAGCAAACTGAAGGAAACATCTCAGTAAGACTTGAGTAGTCGAAGGAATGTTTTCCAACCCCTAAAGTCACAACGATACTCAAGACTAAAGGCACAGAGCATCGGGGAGACTCAAGATGTCAGTGTGACTGCATGACTCCATAGCAACATATGATTTATTGATTGTCGGGAAAACTCATAGCATTGATGAGACTACAGGACACCAAAGTGATATATAATATGTGGTAGTTGGAGAGACTCAAGGCATCAGTGAAACTACAGGATGTCATAGTGGATGTTTGGTGAATGTTTGAAAAGGCCTGAATGAAATAATTACCTGAGATTTGAATACGAATGGATGCGACTCTTTGTGATGTTGATATATAAAACCCATTTTTGACAACAGGGAAGAGGGAGAAAGGGAGAAAAAATATAGTAGGATACAGAATGTTGAGAATTTTGAGACTATGATGAATGTCTAAACCAATGGAGATTTCAATTGAATTTATTTGATGTGATGACATTTTTCTGGTTTCAGTTGTTTGTTGTATTAATTAAAAGTATTGTTGAAGTTGTCTCCAAGGTTGATGTTTTCTAATTGTTTAAATTGATATATCAAGGATATTTTTTAGTTTATTAGTTCACACTTGATGTATCTGTATGATTGGATTAATTGGTTCTTTCAAGGAAAGATTAAGTCCTTTTAGTTAGTCATAGTAATTAGGAAATTTCATTTGGATCATTAAGAAGAACTCAATAATCACATTCTTGCATGTTTATACTAGCTATAAACTTAAAATTGTATGCCAAACCATTTGAGTATCTGCCATACAGAAGTTATTCATTTTAGATTATCATTTGAACTTTGTATACCCAATAAGGCACTAGTCTCTACCATTCTACTATTTAATGTCATTCATTTTTACATATGAACATATTAGATTTTTTCCTTGATATTGTTTATACCAAATTAAAAATCATTTATCCATTCCTATTTTCCAGTGTGGGTAAATTGATTTAGGAAATAAAAATTGGTCAAGTCTGCTTCATTGTTATAGGTACAACCACGTAGGTCTGGCAACACCTGAAGAGTAGAAGGTCTAAATCATTTGGCCTTGTCTGTTACCCTGAAACATATCAAGAGATTGGCAACCTCTTGAGGTATTTTTCCTGCGTTTTTGAGAGCTAACAGATCCTTCACCTTGGTTAGACCATCGGATGAATTCCTTCAAAGCAAACTAACATAGTCTCCATCATGGCAATAAGGGGCCCACCATACTACTCGTTGCCAAGGAGATCCACATGGCACCCGCCCATGATAGCGCAATCAATAAAGACCTCGCAACTTTTGATCAGGGGATGATAGGAAACTGTGGATATCAACCATAAGCAATCATGTTCGTTCAACATAGTCGCCAACCTTGTTATTAACCATTGAGCACCTTTCTACCAAGATTATAACATCTCCGCTGATTTAAAACATGTGCATCTTATAATTGCTTTTGTAACCCACGACAATGTATTAAAAATGCATTAAAGTATTTATCATTCCTTCGGCTTCATCGGAGGAGACATGTGGCACTCGCCCATGATATCATGATCAACAAAGATAGTGTGGTGGGGTCATTGCAGGATGGTGAGGAATGACTAAGATCACACAATGATTGATCTATGGCCATACAAACTTGTCCCTCTACAAAATAAAAACATTTATTAGGGGAGAGGGCCTAGTAGTCGTGCGTGGTCCAAAAGTCGCACACTCAATCGTGATGATAATACCCAGTCTTACTACATATTTATACTATATATTGTGCGCAAATAAACAATCCAAATGTAAATAAATAAAAAACCAAATGTTGGTAAAAAATGGACCCATACTTGAACACATGAGAACCTCTAAATGTTATATGAAAAAAACATAAATACATTCATGAAGAAGTGAAATAAGTATTTTTTTGTTTCAAATAAAATATCATAACTCTCCACTATAAGTATATCATTTAAAAAATAAAATGCTTATTTAATAAAATAACACACTCATTTAAACAAGTATTGTTATCATAGTGAAAAAATATTTTTCTTATGTGTACAACAATTGGGGTAGCAATGTACAAGCATTGGATAATTTTATATTAATAGTTTGTCCTATCACAAATATAAAAGGTGAGCACAATA
>VDFB02353493.1:139021715-139432710 GCA_007258455.2 Sequoia sempervirens
TGGAATTGTTTAGATTGTGGTATGGATAGAGGAATTTGCCTCACCCTTTTTCAAATGGATGGATGTATGATATGGGGAAGCTGGTGGTACCAAATGTATTCCCTGATGTAGACTTGCTTAGGATAGTGGTTGCAAGATATGACCCTATTACACCGATAATTAGGGACAATGATGGAAAGGTTCTATTGAGCATTAACAAAGAAGAGGTCCAACATATTTTTGACTTGAATGAACCAAGCAAAGACTTGGTTCCTATCAACCTTGAGGAAATGAAGCAGGAGTATGCAAAGCTGAAATATTTTTTTAGAGTAAGGTTGCTTCCACCTCATCTGGCTAAGGCAGGAGGTTCAAAATTTCATATCAGCCCCAGTGACCAGGAACCTTTCAAATTAAATTGTTTTGCAAACCGTTTCCTGGCCACTTTCTATTCTTTATGTCATATTTTGGGTTTCAATCCTGGTATGGTAATTCCCATTGCTTATATCTTCATGGGGGTGCAAATACAACACGCTAACTTCTCTGTGACCTATAACTTCGCTTCTTTCTTGGCTAAGAGGATGCATAAAGGGTTGTCAAAGCTACAAAACAATGATATTGACACTCAATTCTTTTGGTATTCTATGCTAATGCATATGTTTTTGTTTAAGAATGTAGACTTTTTTCTCTGAGAGGATGAAATTAAGGCAATCGGTTGATGGAGAAAGATTGTCAGTACAGATATGGGCTGCAAATTTATCTTGTAATAAGGAAAGCACTAGTTATGTGCACTTTGATAATTGTTTTGCTTCCAGATAAGGGCTAGATTAATGGTGAATATAACTAGGATCCTTGAGGAATTACATGATTTCCTCAGGCCAAAGGAGAGGAATCCAGAATTGAAGGTTTACCATAACTCAGGTGACATTATCCCATACCCAGTCAGCACTATCTTGAGAGTATATGGTTTTCAGGGAGCCCCTCATATACTTCCATATAATGTGCAACCAAGAGTGGGATTTGTAGAAGTTATGTGGTAGATAGGTTGTATTCATGAGGACAACCTCACTGGAAGGGGTAAGGGACCATTTTTCCTAGATTATATAGTGGTGTCTGATTTTGTATTTTCAAAGGGAGGCTAGACGCATTTTGATAATTTCTTTAATGATTACCATTTGAGGTGTGGACCAAAGTGGCTGCATGATCTTAAGGGTTTATTTTCTCTTTTTAGACAAAGAATAAAAGTTAGAAAATTTGTGCATGAGCTCAATTTCCCTAAAGACTTGATTAGAAATGAATTTGATTTGAATAGACAAGATTTGAACAAGGAGAAATGGATAGCTTATGGTAAGCTACTAGATGTTGTGCACAAAATGGATCTGAAATATGATCCACTGTTGGAGTTCAGTCCCCACCATAAGAAAATTGATTTTTTGATGGGAAATTTCAAGGAAATTATGGGCACATTGAGGACAAAAAAGGTAAATTTATAATTGAGTCTGGGTGTACAAGAGCAAGGTGCCAGACCAATTGAAACAAGGCCACCATACCAGCCTATGGAAAGGTGGCCCATTTACAGGAGGAAAAAGGATAGTAGCAGTGATGAAGAAGTGGACAAAAAAGGAAAACAGATTATGAAAGTGCCTCCACAACCAAGTCCAAAATTCAAAGTGTCTGGGGCAATCAAAATTATTGATTTAGAATCATCACCAAAAGACAATCCCTCATCACCACCATCCGAGCCAAGCCCTAAGAGGAAAAAAATTGATCAACCACAGGAGGATTTGATGGATGAGATTATTGTTACTGATCAAGACATGGAAGTTGGTATGCCTTCCTCTACTAGGCCAGCTGAATTAGTTTTATTCTGATTTAGATATGAAAAGTAAAAGTGTACAAGATGCAAGAATGGAGGCATGCAAGGATTTTCTAGATGACAATACATTTGTAAAAACTCTTGTATTCTTGCAATTGGTATGGAGGATGAAGTTTGAAGAGTATCAAGATAAATGTAGGCAGATAAGAGAACTAAGGCCTGGCAAGTTAGACTAGGAGAATGATGAGGACGTAAAAGCTGAATTAATGGAAGAATTCAAGAACATCACTCTTGAAGAAGGAAGAAAACTAGTGAGTCAAGCTGGTGTATTAATTCTGCCTGAATGGGACATTATAGATGCAGTAGCCTTTAATGCTATTATGAAATCTAAGAATCCCTTTCAAGACTTTGAAGAAGAGGTCAAGGCAACATTGCAAAACTATGCTTTTAGTGAGGAATATGAAACTCTGGCAATTTGGGCATTGGCCCCACAAGGGAGAAAACCAGATGTTTTTGATATTAATCCAAATTTTAAGGGAGGATTAATAATAAAGAGAGCTTCAGAGACCTCAACCACTAAGGCCACTAATTTGACTGTGAATGTGGCCAAATTGGTTCAAAAGACCGCTGAAAGGGAGGAAGCTAAAAGGAAGAGATTAATGGAAAAATATAACCTTCTGATTGAGGAGTACAACAAGATGCAGCAGAAAAATGTTGAGTTGCAAACTAAAGTGGAGAGGTTTAGGTATAAGCATATTGGGGAGAAATCAAGTGCTCTAGGAACCAGTACATTACCTTCCATAGCAGGGTCAGTGCCTCCTACTTCTCCAATTGTTTCCACACTAGGATCTCCCAGTCAGAATCATGTCCTCGCCCTTTCTTTAGAGGAAGTTGAAGAACAAAGTGCTTTGTCGATCCTACAAAGAAGTAGCTCTTGCAAAAAATTGATGAATTGTAGTCATCATTAAACAAAAGCGAGGAGGGATCTCTCTTAAAGCAAAAGGAAATTGTTACTACTATTTTGAGGCATTTAAATGAAAAGGTTGATAGAAAATTGCTATCTATACATTCTTTATATTCTTTGTTGTTAGCAGCAATAAAGAATATTGATAGGGATCAGGAAGTAGCGATACCAATAATTGAAAATTGGATCCCTAGGGCTAGTGATCTGGATATCATCTATAAGGCCTCAAGGTTTGATATAAATAATGGGCCCCAATCATTAAAGCCTACTCATGTGTTAGTAAAATAATTACAAGGTTTTCAGACCTTACCAGATGACTTGAGTAGGAAGATTAGGGAGCTGGTGAAGAATTTCAATGATTGGGGTAACACATTGTTACCTGATATAATTGATGAGTAGGGGAAAATCAAGTCATTTCAACAATGGTAGGCTCAAGCAAGTGAGGCCATCAATGATCAAATCAATTCAATTTTTGATGAGTCAGACTATGATTTGTTGGTGAGTTGTATGGATAAAATCATTAGTACCAGCTCATTTTTGGAATCTTTTGAAAGGGATGCGAATCAGGTAGCAGTAAAATACACACCTTATAATACCAAGGTGGATGAGGTAATTAATTTTGACTAGTTGACTGATGATGAGTACCATAATTGGGTAACTAAATATTTGAATGAGGAGTAAATGGAGTGAACTACTAATAGGTGGCAGATCAAATGTTGCGGTTGCAATGGTTCTAGTTTTGTGTTGATGACTTTCTCGGTGCAGTTTTCTTGTAGTTTTTTGCATCAACGTTCCTCAACTGATATGATGAACAAGAATATTTTTCAAGGTGGTGGCTATTGTAACAAATTATGGAATATCACCAGGTGCTCCAATTGACTGGTGATAGGTGTACTTTTCGAGTTCTGTACAGGCTTCGTTCTCTCATTTTCGCGCAAGTAAAGGATTTCCTTGCTACGTAAGCGTGGGTTGTGTAAGTTAGATAATTTTGTCTTCACCCTAAGTGAAGGTGCTGAATTGTGTGTGTTTGATGGTTTTAGAGAAATGCAATTTAGGCTCTTGAGTCATTATGCAATGCGTTTTGGAGTTCATAGAGATTTAATGTTGTATAATAGTACTCAGTATTTGAGTTGAAAATGAGAAAATCTGCTTCATGTCTCCATTGTACATGCATATCTAAACTTTGAATGAAATAACTAAGGGTTGTTTTATCTATCTCACTGTTGTGGTGTGTATGATTCTATTTTAGCTTTAATTCAAGGAATTAATCAAAATCCTTGAATGGGATTATAGGCGGATATGTGTTGTATAAGGATTTGATAAGTAGTCCTGGGTTAGAATGCATGCTGATGAAATTGTAATGCAATATTGTCAGGGATCTTATATGTAATATATTAAATCTGTTATAAACCTCTAGATGCTTATGAATTTGACTCCTGCGATAGATATATGGCACTGATCTAAGTTGTAATTATTAGTGTATTTCAGTATTTGTTTGTCTTTTCCTAGAGCTTGCTACAAATTGCAAATCATTGACCATCTTATACAATGGATTGTGTTTAGTTATCTCACACTCTAGATAGTTGATATTGTCTATGAACAACCAATTCTAGTTGATATTATCTTATCGTGTTGAGCTATTAAGTGAGATGATATGCTATTGTTAATGTTGTTTATAATAATGGTGCAGAGGTTGTAAACATATTAAGGGATCACCCTCCCGGGTCTTGCAGAGCCCGAAGTGTAGGAGGATTTTAAAGTCCTCCTCTCGCCTGGTCCGTGTCCTTCCGCTGCTTCCTTCATTGAATTAGAGCAATTCCATAGGTAGATTAGAAGACAAAACTCGGCAGCATTTCTGTAAAAAGAACCAACATACATCGCCAACCACCAAACAACCAATTCCCTTACAACCTAATTTTAATCTTTGTATGAGCACATGAAACATAAACATACCTAATTTCTGGGCTATTGTTAATACTACCATTGAAAATGCTTTAATTTTAACCTTCTGGAACATTAAAAATACCAAATTAATTATGTACGCATAAAAAATTAAAACATCATGAATTAATTATGTAAATCCATAATAAATATAATTCTATCAAGAAATATATTATCAAATAGATAATATAATCTATAAATTATACATTTCAATGTTGATCTTCTTCTTCATCTAACTCTTTTGTCTATATCATCTCTGATCCAGATTCATAGATTGTATACATTGGTCATATCATCATCACAAATGATATCAGTTTCTATAATGTCACTGTATCCTCATAGCATGTCATCTTCATGAATATTCTTACATCATGGTCTGTGCCCTTCTCTTCTAAATTTCATCTTCTGCCGTGACATTATCAACTAACTGTTGATCTTGGTCATCATCTACATCATCTTCTAGTTCTTTGGTATCTTCTTCTTCCACCACATTATACTTTACCAACCTTCCTCTTGGATCATGTCTAACAACAAATGACCAACCCGGTTTACCTGGAACCTCTGAGTAAAATACTCTTACTCACATTGGCTTGGAGAACATAGGGCTCATTTCCAACTCTACTAACTAACCTTTGTATTAACTATGGTAACCCATCGCTGTCTACCAGCTTCTCTTAGACTATTTCACCCTAATCAGAGCCTATGTACCATAGGACAACGCATAAAAATTAATCTGAAGGACTTAAAGTCACACTTAAGTATATCATCCAAAAATCCCATAGTATCACTTTCTAAGACTTCGATGTATGTCAGCTTCTAGATGAAATATTAGTCACCTGAAAGACTACAGTTATAACAGAATCACAAGTTTTCTTAATGTCATCCAACATTTTGATTTGAAATTTATGACAATTGCACCACATAGCCTTGTGGTGTTTCACCTGCAATATGTCAAACATGTAAAAATTATTGCAATATCGTCAGTTGATAAACATATTTATTCTTGGTCAAATGTATGCAAAGAAAACAATCTCAACATATATATACATCAGTATACTTGAAAATAATTAAATAATATGGGTGATTAATATATTTATACATACCTGTTTATTTCTTAAACCATATGCTAATTCAATTTCCCTTTGTGTAACATTGGAATCTCCATTACGATGAGTTTCTTTAACCAATGAAGCCACACCTTCCCATGTTAATGCGTGACCAGATTGTTGACATCGTTCAATCCATACCGTCATCCAATCAAGATTGTTGGTGACATACAAATGTAGTGCATCCCACTCTCGACCAATTGTACCAAAAAAAATTGAAATTCACAAATGACGTATAATTAGTTAAATACAATAGTATATGACCTTAATTTATAATTGATGTATATTGAAGATTAAAAATTAAATAAGTACAATATACATAAAAAAAATATGTAAAATGTATTCCAATTAATCTTCATGACCATCTTATAATTACCTCACTTTCCTCAATCTACTTTTCCCCAATAGGTACTCCCCTTCGAATTTGTTAATGAAGTTGGAATCCCAAGTGTGATCTACATGGATCTTTGCTGCAAACTTAGGAAGATATTCACTAATGTACACCATGGTCTGGCATACCATATATCCCTCCACCATAGAACCCTCAGGATGTGCTCTTTGTCTAACCAAAGCCTTCAAAAATTTTAAGTGCCTCTCAACCATCCACATTGACCTTATGTGTACAGGTCCACGTAATTCAATCTCCTCAACTTGGTGTATGAGGTAGTGTTCTTGTGCATTAAAAAATGTTGAAGGTAGACACTTTTTCATTTCACACATTAGATGAAGAATTTTTCTCTTCCAATAATTTATATCTTCTTTATGGATTTCTTTAGATGATAGCCATCTACAAGTGATTCAAGGCGAAAATATATTAACGAGATTTAACAAAAATATAAAGTATATTACATAATAAGTAAAACAAATGGAAATTATAAGATGTATATAGTGAATTGAAAAAATCTCTCTACTTACCTTATGTATTTTCCAAGATCATATATAACTTGCTTAACATTGTTGTCAAAGTTGTCTAGGAGAGATAGAGGTAGAACGCACTGCAACAATTATAAAATGCTCTTTTCATTATTTTTCCAAAAGTAGTAAACACAATACACTGAAAAGTACATGCATTATAAAAGTGTATATAATATACCAGAATAATTACCTTAATGAAGGTATGCCAATCATGCATTTTCATCCTTGACCCAAATTCACCTTTCTTTGTTATTATATTGTTTATGTTCGCAACAAATCCTGTGGGAAATCAAATTTTGTGTATAACTTCTTTTATAGCATTGCTTTGCTGCTCTGTTAATAACCAAGGAAGGGAACTTATATTAATTTGGTCTCCATCACTATTTAATTGAATGGCATTTTTTATTGCATGATTGGCTTCCTGAATATCACTACAAATTTTGACAATTTTTTCTTTGCCATGCCTTCCATCCAATATTTTTTATAACGTTTATGTTATATTCTTTCTGATATGCATTGCATCAAACAAATGCACAATTTGTAGCTATTCATAGTAGGGCAACCTACTAAATTGTCTGGAATAACTTTTCAGTCCCTGTGGAAGCCGCCCATTAATGCCCTGGCGACCTTCATGAAGCATATAAGTTAAACAAATTAACAACAACAATCATTGTCAATTACAACAAGAGTAAGTATAACACAATATAAAAATATAAATTCAAAACATATCATATATGATAGATAAACAATTTGATCTGATGTATAACCTCGATGATTAATTCTATTATATTCCAACTTCTATAGGCGAGGTGACATTCTTCGTGATTTTGATGTAGTCTCCTCTTTCCCATTGAAAAGATATTTTTTAGTAGTTTGATACTCATGATTTCTATGGAGGAAGTGCCTATACTCATCAAACACCTACTTTACTAAACTTGTTGAATGACGAGATTTCATCTTTGGACCATAAATTGGACATGCAAATTTTTCCTTTGTTTGAAGACTTGCAAGATGATATATAATTAGATTAAATATGTGAATTTTTTTAATTATATATAATGAATAGATTATTTTAAAAACATGCATGATATCTACTTCATCAAATTAAATATTGTTAAAGTGCAGTCAAATGTTATAATATACCACAAAAATGTGTTAGCCCTGGGGCATCATGAATTATCCATACAAGCATTGCATGGAATTGAAATTGTCTTTGTCCTATTGGTCTAGAGACATCATACATAGTGACGCCATTCCATAACTTTAGTAAGTCATCGATAAGAGGCTCGATATATACATTCATATCTTTAACTTGGTACTTACCTAGTTGAATGAACATAAACATTACATAATTATTATAACCATTTTACTGCAATATATATAAATTAATGTACATGACTATTGAATGAAAAAAATATAAGTCATTATGCAACAAATAAGACAAATGAGATGCTACTACGTTAAAGAAAAATTGATGTAAACAAATACCTGGAACAATCATTGACAACATTATGTGCTCCCTCTTTATTGACATCCATGGAGAAATGTTATTGTTGATAAAAAAATAGGCCACACTGAGTAAATAGATCTCAACTCTCCAAATGGATTGACACCGTCCGCTCCCAATGAAATCCTGAGATTACGAGATTCTCCGGGCCGTGATAATCCATATCATCTGCCCTAGGGCACCCCACCTTTATAATAATGATAGACACAAATAAAACATGATCATGATCAAGTGATTATATATATATATAATGTTAAAATGATATAAACATTTACAAATTCAATCAATATAAACACATATAATGAACAACTTACCAATGGACAATAATCATGCCCCCCTTCAATCTGACCATGCTACCTACAATGTTCCTCAACTGTTGTGATTAAAAGTCATCTTGTCTTTAAACCCTTGCAATTATTGCAAGGACAAAAACATTTCCCATCACCCTTTCTTTTCAATCTATCCCACAATCTATCAAGTGTCTTTTCATTTTGTTCTGGTCTAATATTATCTGACATGATTTTTCTTTACCAAGCTTGACTATTTATATCTTCAAAAAATATCAAACTCACACTCCAATAATTTTTATTCATAGACAGGTAACATAATCTAATAATTATGATATTTTACACCCAAAAAATTTGGCATGCAACCACCCCTGCAAAAAAGAAGATAGTCTGAAGTTAATGACCCCAAAAAACACTTTAAAATGCTAATTCTAAAACTTATTAAATTATGATTTTACTATGATTTCCAACTGTTAAGACTCCTAAAATCATAATATTGAACTTGATCAAAAACTTCCTACAACAATGGAGGTAGTGAGCTAGTAAGAGCAAGTGACCCATTCCTAAGGAGCAACAAGTCAAAATCATCATTGCTAATGCCACTAAGGATTTATCCTTTTAGTAAAAGATGCAATGTGTCACTTCTTATGACGAGCTTATCCCTAGGTCCCTCAACATTGAGAGAGCCCTAATAAAAGCCAATGTAAGCACAGCAGAGAATGATTAGGTACAAACCCTAGGCCTTTGTGGTAGAAAAACATAAACAATAACTATGTGATTTAGTAGCTTGCAATACCAAAAGATTGAGACATTGTAGGTAATAACAAAATATTGCAATCTAAAGATTATAGCCAATAACAAGAACAGAATATGTAGCTTAGTGGACATTTGTAAATGCAATCTATATGGTAAGAAGAATGATGCAAATACTGAGAGATGCTAGTCAAAAGAGGTCAAGCAAGGACAAGATAATAAAGCTCAAACCTGCTAGTAAAGTGAGATTCTGAAGAAGTGAGTTTCCTTTACCCTTGCTGACCTTTTAAGGGTTTTTCTAAATATTTTGGTAGTGTTAGGATACAAATGCAATCGAATGATCATTCAAATGAAGTAAAAGGGTAATCATAGGATCAATGTTTCTTCTTAGCCATTAATGTATAATGGAGGTAGTGGATTGCATGTTTGAGTAGTGTTTTGAGACTCATCAAAGATGGGAGAATAGTGAATAATACCTTGTGGACTCTGAAGTAGTGTCAATAAGGTTGAAGGATCTTAAGAACTACAATACCACAAAACAATGAGTCCCCTGTAGTAAGTAGGCAATCTATAGGGCAAAGTTTTATTTTATAGAAGGATGCTCATGAAAAGAATCTTCAAGTGATAGTGAGTGAGCTGCTTGAGATTACAGCTGAGGTTGCAATACCCAATCTTAAAGGAAGTTAGCAAAGTAGTAAATGTGCAAGAAAATCAAATCGTACACAACAAACAATTCACAATGTTATCTTCCATAATTCCCTGAGTTTGAAGACAAAAATCTCATTGTATCTTCATGATGAAAGTGGTGACTTTAATGGTCAATCACTGGCAACCATGATTTTAAAACATGCTATTGTGCTTATGGAGGCAATATTTTAAGCAAGGAAGTGAGTGGTGGTTTAGAACAATGGTAGGTATGAAGGACTTGTTTTATATGCATACTATCCAGTCTAGCTTAAGACAACGTTCTTAGAAGAGATTGAAGGTGGATTATGGAACTCAAGGGTTACCATGAAAAGGATTAAAGAAAAAAATAAGATCTATTTAAAAGCCACGGTCATGAAGATATTAAAGATGTCACATGCAAAACCCTAGTAGCTGGAGTAATGAATACAATGCCAAAGAGGATAGTGTGCTGGGGCAGATTTAGGAGATCTCCACATTATCTAATTAATAACATTTATTTATTTTTAATTAAAAAGAAATCATTCTAAACTCTATATATAGATAATACATTGATATCAAAGCCTCTAAATAAATTTGAGATTATGCAAATATATGTCAAGTAACATTCATAAGGTTTAGAAAATCTTGATCACTCTCTAGAATAGCCCATTAAACATGGGTTGTGCTTGAATGCACTACATAATTGATATAACACAACCACTCTGCATATCAACCAAATTTATAGGCTCTTTATTGCAACAAGAGGTAATCACTCTTACATTATGCTATAATTACATCCTAACCTGTTAAATTTGAGACAACCTGAATGCACCCAATGATGATTGACACCTACATTATACAATTTGAATTAACTACATTATATGAGTGCCTCAATTTCTATCACAACATAGCCACATTAAACTTGGGTCACACATGAATGCATCATGTATTTGTTAGAGCACAACTGTGCCACATAACCAATAGAGTTATGGATCACATAATTACAGTCACAAGAATTTGTTCCTTGGTTGTGATCTTATGGTGATTCCACACAACAAAATATGGACATGAAATTCTCAAAACCCTTAACCTCTAAACAAATCTAATGAGATGTTGCTTTAAAATATGATTTTCAAACCCAGAACTACAAGGCAAACTGCACTTCACACTCCGAATTTTGCAAAAGCATTGGGCCGATCTACCCTCAACCCGCAATATCTTCTTCTTGATTTTTTTCTGATTTTTCCCAAGAAAATTGTCCTTAGTTCTCCAAAAACTATCTCAAGTAGAGCAAAACACTGTCGTAATAAATCAACGAACACAATTTTCTTTATGTCGGCCACAATTTGATTTTTTTCTATTTTTCATGTTTGTCAAAAATTCGACGAAAATGATAGCCGACATTTCGACAAACCCCAGGTTTGTCGAAATTTTGACGAACGTTGGGGATAAACTTTCAAAAAATTAAAAAATTACACATTAAATTTTACAAGCAATTGACAAACATCAAATTTTACATATTTCCCATCGAATAACAATTTTGGTCGATTTTTCTAATCCAAATGAGTTAGCATCATATTAACTTCATATTTTGTATTATATGTCATACTTATTATTAATTATTAATTAGAATAATTTTATACGTATTTAATAATTTTGTTAAAGAATATAATATATAATTATAATAAGTTGAATAATTATATTATTTATTATGTAAAATATAGCTAATATATACTTAGCTATATTGTAGAATATTAAAACCTAGCTAAATGGTGCCAAAAAATTTAATTTAATTAGCATACTGTAAAACCTAACAAAACCAGGTTGTAGCTTGTCAAATTGGAGAAGTGAAAGGTCAATACCAGTGCCGAGGAAGAGTTTGGAGTAGTGAAAAAAGGTCAATTCCAATGCCGAGGAAGAGTTTGGAGTTAAAACAAGGTCAATACTAGTGCCAACAAAGAGTTTGGAGGAGTGAAAACAAGGTCAATATCAACACCGAGGAAGAGTTTGGAGGAGTGAAAACAAGGTCAATACCAGCCCCGAGGACAAGGTTGAGGGCACTTAGGGAAAATCAACGACCAAGGGGCAATGAGTACTGTAAGTTTGGCACCCCCATTCTCTTTAACCTGCAACTTTCATGCCTAGTTTCCAAAGATCTTCTCATACATTGGCACTCCCATTCTCGTAAAATGGTATAAGAAAAGACAGAAAAATAAAATAGCTTAGTCTTTCACATTTTCATTGACCAGCCTCAGGTCTTGGCAAAACTCCCATAATATACCCACATCTTGGTTGAGTTCTACGATTTCATCACACATAGCCTTCATCGCATGAGTTTGAAGCAATTGTAGACTTAGCCCAAGTATATGCTAGGCTAAGGTAGATCTAATGAATGGAAATAGAGGCATACAATTCTTCTTTAATACCTCCACCACAAACATATGCAAGGTGTTGGTTGTTTTTACGGTAAGCAGGTTGATCTTCTAATCTACCCATGGAATTTCCAATTCCAATAAAGGAAGCTCGGCTGAATTCCGACCAACCCGACGAGGATTTTAAAGACTCCTACACTTTGGGCTCAAAGACCCAGGAGGGTGATCCCTTTAATGCATTTTGTAAACTCCTCCTCTCAGACTCATCATCATCATAAATAACATTAACAACAACAGAGAATCTCATTTAATAGCCAAACATAACAAGATAATACTCTGGAATATAATTGGCTATTTATCAATATTTACTACCTATTTGGAGCATAACTATAAATAAATACTTACAGTGATAAGATAGTCATTGATTTGCAATTCCAGCAAGCTCTGTAAAAGGTGCATGTCCGCTATATGAATGTCCAGACTGCCAGCATCCATTGAGGAGCTCAAATTTTATGCTACCCAGGCCATACATCACACATAACATATAAGATCCTGGCCAACATTGGCTTTACAATCTCATCAATATGTATCTCCTAACCCAATACTACTTATCAAACTTTATATATAGCATATATCCACCTACAACCTAGACATTCAAGCATTTTAATTAATTCCTTTGAACAGAAGCCAAAACAAGAATCATACACACCATGAAGGATGAGAGTTTAAACAACCCTTGATCATTTTATTCAAAATTCTAGATGCTTCTTGTACAATGAGACATGAGCCCTAATTAATCATATCAATTCAAATGCCAGTACTATCATAAAATATCAAATCCCCATGAATCCAAAACCTAAATTGTATTTTCCCTAAAACCATTAGACTTTATAATTTTCTCTGCAACTTCATCTAGACTCGACCAAAAATATCTAACTTGCTAACCCGTACTTCTAGCCTTGAAATCCTTCTTATAGGAAAAGAAGGAGAAAACAAGCATCGGGCTAGAAAGCACATGTATCACCAGCCAATTGCACCACCTTGTGATATTCCAAAAAGTAACGGCCCAAAAGATCCTACCCAAGGCGTAAGATAATCACTAGGGTTTTACATGAAGACAAAGGTAAAACCCCAACCTTAGGAAAAGATAAAAGATAAGGGACACAAAGAGAAAAATTTTGAAGTTCCATCACAAGGAAAGGTCTCCTCCCTTCTTGGTAGTGATAACCTCCTCCACACAAAACCCTTAAAAATTATGAATAGAGGAATATAATTTTGAAGAACTAAAAGTTGATTCTCTCCTACCTAATGCAATTAGTCATTTTATCCTTACAAACATTTATAGTGATTACTAGAGGCACATAGACCAATTCTTCATAATAGAAGAATTTGATCATACTTTTCCAATGATGGCATTATGAAAAAACCTTAGGTTAAATGAATAATTCCTAGCTAAGTTCTTTAAATAATTTTCAACCATATAAGAGAAGACCGCTGCTATGTGTACCTGGATACCATCGAGAAATACTCTTTGGGCTCTTTCATCAATCATCCTACCTTAAAACATACCAAAAGTCTCCTAGCAATTAGACATAGGAAGATTTAAGATGATTTAAAAAAAATTACTGTCAAAGCATAAACTTATGATGACTTAACCAAGCCTAGTACACACTCCATCATCGTTAACCACTTAAACATATGGAAATTAAATATAAATTTTCTGCTATTTTTAGTCATGTAGATGTCCAATAAAACACTTGGTGGTGTTTCCCTTCAAGTTTATTTACTTGAATGAGGAGCAAAAGTCCTTTGATTACAATTAGATAATACATTTGAGGCCTTTGTTTTGTAACTGGTGGACCATAGTCACATTTAACACTTGTTACAAAGTTTGGGAGTTAAAACATTAAGTAGATTTGATTTGTGATGGACACATTTGGATGGTAGTAACAATAACTTGCAATCTATCAAGACTTGATTACCTTATAACCTATGAAATTCTAGCAATGAAATGATAGATTAATCATAATGTCACCTTAAGATCACATCACCATGAAAGAACTTCATCCAACATCTTTATGAGTGCAGGTACCACCAAATAAGTATTTGTCAAATCTATCTTCCTCGAGTGAGGGAAATTTAGGAAGAGAAGAGGAAAGCGAGACATGTAGTATGTCTAAAAGAAGGAGATCAACTAGAGGTCAAAATATTAGAAGAAAATTTTGTAAATGCATGGAATTTTTTTTTGCTGAAGGGGGGTCATGTTCTTATGATGATGAGAGAATAGGTGATGTTGACGTACTCTTGAGGTACAAACATCTATGAAAACAATGGGTACTCAAGGAACTTCCTCCAATAAACACTAATTTTTGTGTCAATGAGAGGATATATAGCATAACACCATCGTCATTACATGGTTTGGGCCTATTTTGCATGGATGGCATAAAGGTCTATTATGAGAAAGTTACTGAATTGATGGAGTATGTCAAACCCTGTTACAATTACAAAGATTGGATGCAACTGGTTCGATATACACGAAGTATGCGTAGGTATGCACTGCCAGCAAATTATATACAGCTAAAAGATAAGGATCAAAATAAAGGAGTAGCTATATACATTGACGGAAGGCCAAAAGCATCAGGGAACATTGTAGGGTTTATAAATAGTACACGACCTGGGTCAAAAAATAAGCAACCCAATTGCATATTCGAGGTGCACGAGGGAAACCGTGTATTTGTATGTGCGATAAAATCAATAACTACAAGGGAAGAGTTGCTAATCGATTACAATTTGAATCGTTTAGTTACAAACATAGTTACTATGGGAGTGGTATGTATTATGTACCATTTTACCCAACCTCCAATTAATGACTCCAATATACCAATTTATTCTTATGTTTTTTTCATAAGTCTATTGGTTTCATTTTGGTAATGTTTTTTTATATTTAATTTTTGTCACAACGGGACATTGATAGTACGGAGAAGGCTCCGACCCAGATCACAGATCGCGATGTATCTTCAGGTGCTTCTACCCAACAGGTTTACCTCATTGTAATTGTACAAATTAGATACGAGAAATATGTTTTATTATTATATTGTTTTCATAAGTTTATTGGGTTAATTTTGATAATATTTTTAATATTCTTGTAGCAGTCAACTAATCGGGGAAAGGTACCAGTAGTAGACGAGAGTATCCATAGGGAGGTGTAGTCAATATTATGTGATGATGACATCACTTATTCAACAAACCCTCTTGATATGATAAGGAAGACCCAAAAAAATGCAATGAAGAAATCCTTAAGTTATTATTCATAGTGCCTCAAATAGATGAGATAAGAGAGAGGGTTAAAATATTGACTGAGAGATCACAAAACTTGCAAGTAAGTTGTCATAAGGTCTTTAATTATAACATAAGTTCATTCATGGTTTTATATTTTTTACTCTTTTATGCCATGAACTAAAATATGTGTTGTTTTTACAGGATTTTTTGTGTCCTCATGATGCTCCTGGGCATGATCAGGGTACTGCAAGTGTTGCCCGAGGAGTAGGGGTTGGTACAAGTGTCCATCCTAATTTTCCTGCGCATACATCACATCATTTGACCCCATCATCCATGCCTATATTATCATCTGAAATGTCAGCAACACATACCATGTAGACATCCATTAGTGCACCCTCTGACAGTGAACACATGCCAAAACATGCGTAAGGACATGTACCTGGGGATGCAGAGGCCACTAGTACTGGTGATATTTTAGCAGCATTTCCTAGATCTTCTCGTATTACTAGTACAAGAACATTGCTAGTCACATTTGTGGTGACTGAGGATTTCATTCCCATAAAGATAGAGAAGGTTCCAGGTACTTTAAAATGTTTTAATATTTATTATATATAATCCAATTGAAATTTACTTATTGATTGCTCTTTTTAGACTATTGATCCCATGATCATTCTGCAAGAAATGATTTTTATAAAAATATAAGTGATATTACATTGGAGTTCTTTGGGTCCACCATACGTACATGGTGGAATGCCAAAAATCAAGATTTATAAGATGAACTCATTAACTGTTTAGTTGTGCTCTTCGGTGATAAAACATTCAACCGAACCAAGGTACTTAAGAAAGCTGGTACTTATCTAAAGTATGTGAGGGACTAATATAGGTCACATTAGAAGGTATGTGATACTATCAATAATGTAATTATATACTGATTACTCTTTCTTTTTACATAATCTAACGTATTTCAAAATTTTCATAGGTTGCCTGACACATCGAAGGCAACAAAGGAAAGACTAGAAAAACACGGGTAGCACAAACTTGGCTCTGGTGGTTATATGAAATTAGTAGCATGAATTGTAAGTATCAATAAATGAAATATTGTATCCAAATAATAAATTGAAAACAATTTTTGTTTTATCACACCATAGAAGAAAAAATCATGATGTTATGCAAAAATGTAGGGCTCTGAATTCAACAGAGTTCCCACAGAAGATGACCTGAATATTGCCTTCCAGCAAGGTTATGGAGCCATGGCTAAATGCCTAAGAGTCTTGACTAGGCAAACACAATCTTCCACTGCATCTGATACCCAGGTAAATAAACTCAATAAAGTTTATTTAAAATTGAATACTTGTGCAATCTATTCAATATTAATTTTCACCATAAAGTAATTACATGCCTATTTGTTTTAAACATTCAAGCAATGATAATATTGCACATGACATTGGAATGCAGCCTGGTGAGGGTGGAGCACAACCTTCAGATGAAGGTCATGGTGTGCATCCTGGTACTTTAAAGCATGTAGAGCGTGATCAACATGTTGAGAATGATTAGGCTAGAGAAGATCAGGAACATGATGTGGCCCCATTAGGTAAAGAGGACCACTCTAAAGTTCTTTTAAACATATTTAATTGCAATTGGTGTATTAATTAGTGTAACCTTTCGTGTTTCAACTTTAGAGCATGTAGAGTGTGATCAACGTGTTGAGCATAATCAGGCTAGAGAAGATCAGGAACATGATGTGGCCCCATCAGGTAAAGACGGCCACTCTCATGTTCTTTTAAACATATTTAATTTCAATTGGTGTATTAATTAATGTAACCTTTCATTTTTCAATTGCAAATCAAGATTTAGAGGGTGTTCAGCATGTTGAGCATGAGTCTATAACAAAAGTTCAGGAACATGATGTGGACCCATCAGGTAAAGAGAACCACTCTAATGTTCTTTTAATTAATAAAATACTTGTAACAATAATAATAAAATATATTAGTTTAACATTTCTTTGTTATTGCAACAGACCCCCCTTGTAGCGGCGTCCACGTCATGAGCAGATGACTAGGCATACATTAAGACCACAAGTAGAGGGAAGAACAACTAAATGGGGGACAAATGATTTAGAAAATGATACTCCACTTCAGATTTTTTTAGCTTTAAAAAATAAACAAAAAAAAGGTGATTGTAATCATATCATGACAACCATATTTTTGATAATATGTAAAAATTGAAAGAATGAATATTATATGTTAATGAATGAATGTGAATATGCTAATTAATGAATTTTATATGTTAATGAATGAATGTTATATGTTATTAATGGATGAATGAATGATTAATGTTATATGATTGGGTATGGATAATTGAGAGTGATGTGAGGGGGGGGGGACAAATGAGCTTCCACCATCACGTGGTTGGCCCTGTTGAGTAGAGAATATTAAACTATTCTTGAAACAAAGAGAAGCTCAATAAGGTAATGCACTTTTCAATATAAGAAATGCATCATTTGAAGCATCAAACCAATATGCAAAGATGAAAGAAAGTGTTAACTTCTCACTATGGTGGCAAAAAAATAATTCTTTATACCCTGAATCCATGCTCTGCATCATAATTTGAAGTTGTTTACATTCCAATGTTCTGAGTTTAGTTTGTTTGTATGGATTTGTATGAATACCACATTGTGTTGTGTGTGGATTTGGTTTCAAAGCTCTGTTTCTTCTATTTTTAGTGGTGACATAACTTTAAAATTTTCAAGAATTTTATGCATAACAGGTTAGTGGAAAAATTGGCAGCTCTGAAGGGTTTAGAGGCTCAATTGAGATAGATACATGAACATTTGGATCTTGTTGTTGATGGGAGGCTTCCACTTAACCATGAAATTTTGTACCATTTGCAAGTATGTAAAATTTTCTCTACTTACATTCATTATTGATCATAAATGTTGTAAATGATATTAATGCTTCAAACTTAAGATTCGTTTAATTGTTATAATGATCAAAATTTTATACTTTGCTATAAATTCAAGCATTCTCTTGCCCCCTACCCTTTTCTCTCTCCCCCCTCCTTTTAAGAATTTTCTTTGTCATAAAAGATTCACATTTCTGTCTCATTTACACAAATTTATCTGAAGTGCTAGGAGTGAATAAAGATATGTAAAAGATGATGGATTATGTCTAAACAACAACTTTCCATCTTATAGCTAATTAAATCCTTAATATTTGAATAGCTTAGAGCTCAAATAATGCTTGTATATGCATGTGTAGCAATAAGGGAGCCTATGTGAAGATTGAAATTTAAAACATCACTTTGGTCTTTTTCCTTAGGTAGTGAAATGATATTTTGAGTAATACAAACCTACACACACATTGATATGTTTCGGCATTGCATTGAGGAATTTTTTTTCTCTTATACCTACCCTCGGCTAGACATGGAGGTATATAATATTGGTTTCTAGGTTTTTTCTGTAAGTAGTTAATTTCATAGAGGAAGACTAAAATCTTCTTAATGTCCTGTCAGTGAAAGCATATGAATCACTTGCTGAAGGCACCATTTTGTATTCATCCAAAATTGGTTTGTTCTTTTTTATGTTTCTTGCATGTGTTTTTTTTAGGCTCTAGAGATGTAGCTCGACTCTTTCCTTTGCACTTTTCATCTATTTTGATGATTACAGTAGATTTTCCTCATAATTTTTCATGTAGATATGTTTGTAACCTTATTTTCTACCAATCAATTTGCAAACCAGACACATATTAAGGACCATTTCACTAACTTTTACTCATCCATTACTTTATGTTGTAGGTTGTGTCTGTGTGCCAATAAATCCTGATGATTGCGAGAACTTTAATCCGACAAGTGTACCCAATCTTTCTCAAGTAAAAGTCTTACCTTATTTTATAGTACTTTAAATGGTTAATTGAAGGTGCTTCTTTAGATCTGAGATAGTTGGACCCTTGATTAAAATATGGTATTATATGGGTAGTATAATGATAAAGCTGAGGTCCATTGAACAAAAATTATGAACATAATTTACTGGACTATGAATAGTGTTACAATTATAATTATTTCTCCTTTACCTACCTCTACATTAATGAAAAAGATAGCAGATATTGGAAGTTCATTACATGTCTCATGTATGTGTTAGTATTTTAATTTTGTTTAAGTTTTTCAAGAGCTTGATTAGGTCAAGAATATGTTCTACAAGCTTTGTTCTCTTGACACTACTCAACATTTTCCCTACACATTTTCTCTTCAATCCAGACGTTTCTAAACTCCTTCCCTTGTTAGCCCTTGGTTGTTCTCAAGTGTAATGTTTTTTCTATGAATCTTGCAGTCTGTATGTATGATCAGTCATCTCTTATGAAGCATGGATAACCTTTCATGCAATTTTTGTTGTAATTAGACAACTGCCATTGTGAGAATAATCATTTAATTTGTATGGAAATAAGTCTTTTTCATATTATTTGACTTGGTATTGTAAACTTTTCTTTGCAGAATTCTCTAGGGGAGAACAACAGAACTATGATGATAGGTAGAGTTGTACAACACCATAAATGATTTGGCATTATCAATATATTGCTTATAGAATACTCTGTGCAAGTAAAATGGAATGTGCAATGACAATTGGTCTCAAATTCAAATCTGAATATAAGTACATTATACACAAGAAGATGGTATCTATTCTATGATTTAAAGAACCCCAATTAATAGGTTCCATTTGTTTACTTGCTCTTAGACACTTGTTTAATCGACGAGACCCTCAGAATGTCTTGCTAATAACCAACAGTGTTCAAAACTCCTGAAGAGGTCAAATTGGTGTGACATTGGATCTGTCTTGCTAACGAAAGTCATTGGCAAGACATGGACTATCAGAGAGTTTTCTATCTTGTGTCGATGATTGATCTCTCACCAATGGGTTTGCTTCGGTGTTCATCGCCAAGAGTCTCTACGATGACATGGTGTAGGTCTATTTAAAACTCCTAAAAAGGTGAGATCAGTGTGACATTGGATCTGTCTTGCCGATGGAAGTCATCGGCAAGACATGGACTATCAGAGTGATTTTTCTATCCTATGTTGATGATTGATCTCTCACCGATGGGTTGGCTCCGGTGGTCATCACCAAGAGTCTCCATGATGACATGGTGTAGGTCTATTTAAAACTCCTAAAGAGGTCAGATTGGTGTAACATTGGATCTGTCTTGTCGATGGAAGTCATCGGCAAGACATGGACTATCGGAGTGAGTTTTCTATCCTATTCCAATGATTGATCTCTCACCGATGGGTTGGATTTGGTGGTCATCGCCAAGAGTTTCCTTGATGGTACATTTCAACGAATATTTTTTTAAAAAAAAATTGCATTGTTTTGTCACAATTTCGATGAAGGCCACCAACGAATCACAGAAAAGGTCCAACAAAGTTCCTATAGCTGCAACGAAGGCTTCGTTGTAACTCCTTGCCTATTTCATCAAAATGGTGATGAATTTTTGGTGTTGTTTTGACGCTTCGAAAGAGCCATTGCAATTGCATTTTGGTTGTAATTCGTCGGTGGATACACAAAGTTTGCATCGATGTTCTGACAAACATCTGAGTCATTTTATGATGGCGACGATCGACGAATCTGTGTCGTTATTTTGACATTTATCATCGTCAGAATTTTGATGAAAAAATAGAAAGAAATTTTTTTTCGTCAATTCGTCGATTGTCCGACAAATGTTTTTCGAAAGACTAACGAATGTTTGTCAAAAAATGGAGTCAAATTCAATAGTGCTAGCTCTTCAAATCACCACAACAACAACGACAAGTCTAAGTTTTGGACTCGCAACAAAAAAGTGGTAAATGATGGTGTTGTAGATGAAAATAATGTCTCGACTAAGCCATTTGCTCTTAGTACTCCAAGTTCTCCTTGCAACAATAACTATAACAACGCCAACTCAGTCACAAATCAAGGAAACAATTCCCCTCCTTCGAGGAATAACGTGAATCAAAATTTTACTCCCAATCAAGGGAATGCCAACAATCAAGGTTACCATGGAAACAATAACAACAACAATGCCTTAGGAAATGCCCCGAACACAAATCCAGAACAATCTTCATTCTTCTCTAGTAGAAGAACTTTTACTCCACTGGATCAATCTTTAGAATCTGCATTCAAAAAATTGATGGCTAAAAATGTTCTTACTTTTCGGCCTCAATACAACTTTGAACCCAGTGTGAAGTCTCCATCATGGAATGATGCATACTATTGTGACTATCATCGGTGCAAGGGCCATCGTACACATAATTGTCAAGCCTTGAAAAATGTTGTCCAAGACTTAATAAAAAATGGCACCATCACAATAGGACACCAATAATCAAGTGAAGACCACCAAGCATTTCACAACCCTTTTCCCAACTATCAAAAGGGTGAGTCTTCTAGAAAAAATGTGAATCATATCAATGATAATATAATCAACCATATCTACACTGACGACGAGCAAGTCAATGTTATAAAAGTTAAGGAAAAGATGGAATATAGACAAGTCAATGCAATAATAAGGGCATAAGCTAAAGTTGTCTTAAAAGGAACTTCTTCAAAATCAACTGTGCCCCCACCTCAATATCAATATGACTTAGTCAATAAACTTCAAAAAACTCTGACTCAGATTTCTATCTTAGAACTCTTGGAGATTTCCCTAGCACACAAGGAAATTCTAGAAAAAGGCCCTCATTGAAACAACTATATCCACTGATCTAGATGTGGACCAATTTTAAGCCATGGTGAGACACTTTTCCTCACCCACATGCCTCTCATTCTTTGAGAAATATGGTGTTTCCATAACTCATCCCCATAATTCATCGCTATACTTAGAAGTCATGATCCACAAGTTTCATGTTAGACGTGTCCTAATAGATGGAGGTGTTGGTTTGAACATATGTACCATGAAGTTAGTTCAGGCTTTTGGATTTTTTGAGGGCTCCATTGATCCCATAAGAAAGATTACTATTAAAGCCTACGATGATGAGGAAAGAGCATCCAAGGGTTTAATCATGCTGCCAATCAGAGTGGGACCTATTATCAAGAATACTTTTTTTCAAGCATTAGATCATGATCTTGCATACAACATCTTGTTGGGTCATCCTTGGATCCATGAAATGCAAGTTGTCCCATCCACATATCATCAATGTCTTAATTTTCCTTATCACGGACAAGAGATCATAATACTAGCTGATAATTTGAACAGTCAAACTTGTGCCAACATCAAAGCTAGTCAAGATACTTCGGTTCCAAACAATCAAGAAGCTCTTGCTAGTACTTCTTCCAAAGTTGATACACAAATCAGTCAGTTAGCCAAAAGCTTTGACAAGAAACTATTGTTGAAGGACAATGGATTTGGGGAGTACTCTCTCTATCTTGCTAATCTACCCACATCACCTCGGTCACATGGGCAACCTTCTATCACACAACATCAGATATATGTAGCATCAACCTCAATGCAACCACCAACAGAGCCAAGTACAAAGTTTAATGGATGATTTATCATAGAAAAATTCCCCATGGAAGATCCTGAGGATAGAGAAGTTCTAAATTGGCTCTATAAAGATGAAGATGAAATAGTCCTCAATGTCAAAATACCAACTGACCAATATGGTAAAGGGTATTCAATCATGTAGAAGATGGGCTATGATGGTAATTGTCCTATTGAAAAGAGAAAAGGAGTAGTTGAGCCTATTCACCTTCTAGGACTTGCTGCAAAAGATAAAATAGGACTAGGCTATGATACTAACTCAAAAGAAATAACATCCAAGAAGTTGCATGATACTTTCCTCACATTGCAAGAAGGTTTTGATACAAGAGAAGCATGTTTGAGATCAATTTAGAATTTTGTGGATAATAACACTGACATAGACTCTAGTGAATATGAATGGGACACCATCAACAATGATGAGTTCTAGAGGGACAAAATGGTTTATGTGATACACAAGTATACCCCAACTCTAATCGAAGGTGAAGGGTCAAGGTACCAACCGTAAGGATTTGAACTACAAGGCAACTATGATCCTAGTGATACTAAGTCGGATTTAAACGAACAAAACTATCATGGGAACAATACCATCATTGATCTACCTCAATACCTCATATCCTATAGACAACTCCATTATGGTCATAACCATAGCTGATTTCATGCAGCCCAATGACCCGCTACCTTTAATCCATCCCGATCTCATTGACTGGGAATTATCTGAACCTATCAATATACCTATGTTTCCAAGCGATGAATCTATCATGAACTTCCTTTCCATAGACGACACAAATGATTGTTCCACTAGAAAATTTTAGCATAGAGTCTTTAATCAAGAGAGTCTCAAGTCTCCTAGCTACAAAATTAAAAATCAAAAAGAAAGATCTAATGGTGAAAACTAGAATTTGGCAGTGTTAGATCAAACAAAAGATAAAACAAAGAGTGTATTAGATGGTGAAAACATGTTTAAGGCACCAAATTATGGGATACTTGACACTCTCCTGAAGCACTATCATGAGTGATCGCCTATCTTGATTGATCCTACAAAAGAGGTTAATCTTGAAACTATAGAAAAACCAAGAATTCTATAGTTAGCTGCGTCAATGATAGATAAATAAGTACCTGAGTTCATGAAATTTCTAAGAGAAAATCAAGTCAACTTTGCCTAGACTTATGCAAACATGCCAGGTCTTGATCCCAATCTCATAATGCATCACTTGTCCATCAAACCAGGAATTAAACTTGTGAAACAAAAACATAGAAAGATGCATCCTCATGTTACACTACTAGTTAAAGAAGAGCTTAGAAAACTCCTTGATGTGGGATTTATAAGATCAATCGACTATGTAGAATGGATCTCCAACATTGTTCCTATATCCAAGCCAGACGGAAGAATCAGAGTGTGCACAGATTTTAGAGATCTTAAGAAAGCATGTCCTAAGGATGACTTCCCACTTCTAAACATTGATACTATAGTTGATTTGATAGCTGGCCATGCCATGTAATCACTAATGGATGGTTTTTCTGGTTACAACCAAATCAAGATTGCACCTGAAGACCAGGACAAAACAACTTTCACATGTCCATGGGGGACTTATTGTTGGAATTTCATGCCTTTGAGTCTAAAAAACATTGGGGCTACATATCAAAGAGCTATGGCTACAATTTTTAGTGACATGATCCATACATTCATGGAAGATTATGTAGACGATATATTGGAAAAATCACACACAAGATAAGGACATCTTGAAGTATTATCCAAAATCTTTGCAAGGTTAGAAAAGTTAAAAGTTTTCCTCAACCCCAAGAAATGTGTTTTTGGGGTCACATTTGGAAATCTCTTGGGATACATAGTGTCAGAAAAAGGAATTGAAGTAGATCATGCCAAGGTACAAGCAATCATGGAAATGCCTGCACCAAGGAATATCAATTAGTTGAGGTCATTACAGGGATGACTTCAATCTATCTAAAGGTTCATTGCACAGCTGGAAGATAAGAGTCTACATTTCACACACCTATTGCATAAAAATGTTCCTTTCAAATGGGATGACAAGTGTAAAATGGCCTTTCAATAGATCAAGCAGTACCTAATGAACCCACCAGTCCTAGTACCACCAAATCTGGACAAACCGCTAATCTTATATATTGCCACAACAGAGACATCTTTGGGGGCATTATTAGCACATGAGGACTCTACAGGAAAGGAATGTGCAATTTATTACATCATCCGAATGCTAACAAGTCATGAACTCAACTACACTTTCATTGAGAAGGTTTGTCTAGAAGTAGTCTTTGACTCACAGAAATTTCAGTACTACATGTTAACTCATACAATCAATCTTGTTACAAAGATTGATCCACTCAAGTATTTTCTAAGCAAGGCTACACTAATAGGAAGGTCAAAAAAATGGGTTATGATCCTAAGTGAGTTTGACATCCATTATGTTGATCGCAAAGCAATCAAAGGACAAGTTATCAATGATCAACTAGATGAAGCACCACTACAAGCATATCATCCCATGCACATTGAATTTCCAGATGTTGATGTCTTCACTACAAAATCTAAACAACCATGGTAATTATACTTTAATGGTTTTTTCACTCAACATGGATCGGGGGCAGGCACACTCTTTGTCACCCCTCAAGGACATACCATTCCTCAGTCATATAGGCTAATTTTTTCATGCACTAACAACATAGTCGAGTATGAAGCTTTAATCATTGGACTCAAGATCACATTGGAATGGAGGATCATAGAACTACAAGTCTATGGTGACTCAAAGTTAGTCATTAATTAGATCAATGATGATAATCAAACCAAAGATGGTAAACTGTTGCCATATAAGAAAATGGTTGATGATTTCAAGAAGTACTTCATGGATATCAAGTTCATATAGATTCAAAGACTTGATAACAAAGAAGATGACGCCATGGCCATGATCACATCATTGTTGCAACTCCCAGAGAATCAGGCTCGCTATGAATTTTTGGTGGAACAATCATTTACACCTACCTATGACACACCTGAAAGCCAAATCATTTGCCACTTAGTAGGATTCGATTCACCTTGGTATGGTAAGATTTATGCCCACCTAAAAGACAACATCTTACCACTCGACTTATCCCAAAACCAAAAGCATAACTTTATCCACCAATCCTCTTGCTATACTCTTATCATTGACACCCTTTATCATTGTGGTCTTGATGGTACTTTACTTCGATGTCTTAAACGTGATGAATCTAACAAAGCTTTACAAGAAATTCATGGTGGCATTTGTGGTACTCATTCAGGTGGGCTGACCTTATCCAAGAAATTGATTAGAATGGGTTACTACTAGCCTACAATGGAAAGAGAATCATGCACTTTTGTGAAGAAGTGCTCAAAATGTTAGATACATGGGAATCTCATCCATGAACTAGCACAGGAACTACAACCATTCATGCTGACCTTGCCATTCTCTCAATGGGGGTTAGATTTAGTTGGCAAGATTCATCCTTCATCATCAAACAGACACAATTTCATCATCACAGTGACATAGTAATTTACCAAGTGGATTTAGGCAGTGCCTCTCACTAAGGTTATCGACAAACAAATCTCATCGTTCATACTCAACTATATCATTTGTTGGTATGGCATTCCCAACTCCATCATCATAGATAATGGATGACTATTCAAGAATTAGGATGTTGATGAACTTTGCGAGAGATTCCATATTCAACACCTTACTATCCACAAGGGAATGGCCAAGCAGAGGCCTCAAACAAGACTATATTGAAAATTTCAAAGAAGACTATGAATGATGCATGGAAAGATTGGCATGTTCAACTCAATTCTGCCTTATGGGCCTATAGAACTAGCATTAGAATGCCAACAGGAGAAACACTATATGCTCTTGTCTATGGAGTAGAAGCCATATTACCTATAGAGGTTGAGATTCCATCACTTAGGGTATCATTGAAGGGTCTCACAACAGATGATGAATAAAAAGTTTCCCAACTGCAAGAGCTGGAACTCCTCGATGAGAAGAGATAACAAGCAGCTGATCATTTGAAAGCATATCAACAGATGATGTCCTGCAACTATAATCATAGAGTCAAGCCACATACCTTTCAGGTTGGTGATCTTGTTTTGAAGGAAAACCCATGAAATCAACAAGACAGAGAGAAGAAAGGAAAGTTTGAACCAAATTGGCTAGGTCCTTACGTGGTCATTGTAGTATACGGTTCAAGAGCATACAAGCTGGCAACGCTAGAAGGGGACTTGTTTGATGAACCCATCAATAACATGCACCTAAAAAAGTATTATGTCTAAATCAGTTATCATCCATAAAAAGTTCTGAAAAAAATCATAAAAAATAAAAAAAACCCACAAAAAAATAATTAAAAAATAAAAATACAAAAATACAAAACAATAAAAAAAAAATTGTTATAGGGTGAAAACCTGGCAATAGGTAGTTTATTGACAAGAAAAATACAAAAAAATAAAAAAGAAATCAAAAAAATGTAATAAAGACAAATAGTGAAAATTTGGCAAACATACACTATTTGTAGCTCTCCATCTATTAATTCATGTTCTACACTTAGATTCTCAGCCTTCATTTCATGCATCCTTTCATCATCATCTTAGGGCCATAACAACATACTACCATCATATTCCTAGAGCGATAACATCTTACCATGACTTGATCATTGTACATATTTGTTTTAGCAAGTTGTGTCAATACTGGGGGAAAAACATTGACATACTGGGGGGAATCAACTTTCAAGTTCTATTGAAATAGCTAGACAATGACATAAAATCCAATCATTGATCCATATCATAATAGTTTTCAGCAAGTACCATATCATAACACATATTTGGATGATATAAAATATGAATAATGCTTGGAATATTAGTATTATATTTTGAACAATGGTTGTTTTATTTTTGATATCATCCCTTTGGAGCACACTCGATGATGTACTGAACTAGAGTGGCAAGGAAAGAGAATGATTTTTCTTTTTCTGTTGTCTTGAAGTTAACTATCAATCTAGTGCAAATATGTCACAAGACATGATTTACAAAGTGTGTCATTGATGACAGTTCCAAATTTGCATCAGAAAGTGGTTAATATTTGTTTGTTTATGCAAGAAATGCTCAAGTCATCTCAGTTCAATTATACCCCGATGCTTGTGTTCACTTTCTATATCAAAAATCATGAAAGTTGTACTCAGGTAATCATTGGTGCTAATTTCCCCTCGAATGCTTATACATACTTCCAACATTTTAAAAGCTCTATGATGATTCAAGAAAGCTAACAAAGGGCTCAACAAACAGTTGGTTTCATTTTGTTGCATTTTATTTATATCATTATATATATCTGCATACTGGATTTGCACCAGATTTTTGAAAGGCTGAACAAAAATATCAATGGTTGTCATGTCTCTTTGGACTATTTGTGGGGGACATTTGAACATTTGTTTCATTATTATCTTTCATCTTCATCATCATTTCATTAATCATTATCATTTCATCTAGGTCTTGTACATATCATATAGTTTATCATTTATCATTCATTCTCATATCATTTCGATTCTTTATCATTTATTTATCCATCATTATGCATTATCATGTCATTTATCATTTTCTTTTCATATCATATAATTTCATTGCATACCATTGATCATTCTCATTTTATATATCATTTTATTGCATATCATTTAGATCGTTTATCATTTCATATCATTCATTTATCCATTAGGTATTTCATATCACTTTCATTTTCATATTATCTATCGTCTTCATATCATTAACATCTTACTTATCATCTTTATATCCATTTCATTTTCATTCTACATAGTTGCATACCATTTATCATCTTTATTACCATTTCATTATCATATTTTATCTTTGTGTCATCATTTCATAATCTATTTCATTTCACTTATCATTTCATTACATTTTCATTATCATTATCATTATCATTTCATTACATGTCATTTATCATCTTATCATACATCTCATTATTATTAATCACATTCATTTCATCCCATTTATTTATCATTTGTCACATTACATTCATATCATATCTTTACTCATCTACCATCTTCATAGCATTTAAATATCATGTCACCTTTCACATAACATTTGACCCATATCACATATCATTTCCTAATCCATATTCGTATTACAAATTCATGATGCATTTCATTACCACAACATCCATTTTTCATCACATCATCATTATTTATTGCATTTGAAAAATCCAAAAAAATAGAAATTCCATACATTACATCTCCATTTGCAAAACATTACATTTTTCCTAAACATATCATTATCCCATTGCATATTTTCATAATCACATCATAAAGTCATCCACCTGCATGACATCAGTACACATCACAAATCGTCATCATAAGAATCATGTTGCATCATAGGTTAGGCATTAAAATATCAAAGGCATCACAAATTCATCTCATAACATTTACAAAAAAATGCTTATCCATATCATTATCACATAAAAAATGCACATCATCAAAACTCATTGCTGCTGCATATCATCACTCATCAAAAATAAATACAAATGTCCAATGTCCAATGAAACTGACAAGTCTAGAGAGAAATATGAGATATGATCAATAAAACAAGGTACATGCTCCAAAAATGATATACATCAATAATACTACATCAATCAAAATCACATATCAAGGTTGGCTAGTCAAGCCCCTTGATGGAGCTAGTCTAGAGGATGGTGGTCTGCCACTACCCCCTATGCCAGGATCTTGTCGAGGCCTTGTGACCCCTCTGTTGTGTGTCATAGTATGTGATTTTCTCCTAGATCTGCTGTGGGGCTGAGGGTAAGGCTCTCTATGGTTGGCAGGGCACAACTCCTTGTATCTAATCTGATAATGCTCAACCTCCTTGGCAATCTCGAATCCCTCTACAATGGCCTTTCACAAATATGCACTCTCAACAGTGCCCATGAGTCTCTCAGCAACACTCTCTGCCTCTAATTCCCTCCATTTGAAGGAGTCTCTCTTTGCTATCAACTGAGCCACTTGTGGGTCTGGGGTAGGAGGAGCTTCCTATTCTTGTGCCTATCTATGCAAGTTGTACCTATAACTGCACTACCAAACTTTGAGCCTGAGCCAACTAGCTCTGCAACTGCACCTACTACCCCTAAAGCATCTATACCTAGGCCTATAGAGTAGCTATTTGTGCCTACTGCATTATAGAGGAGACCATGATCACTGTCCACCATTTGATACCAGTCCTCGGCCTCCGCAAGATCTGAACACTACCCAAAATGTCTAGCCTCTGCCTCGTTGGCCTCTGCTCATCCCCTCTATTGTCTCTACCATCATCCTCACCACCATCATTTGATCTCTCCCCATCTCCACTCTCCTCCTCATCTCCACTATCCTCCTCCTCTCCTCCACCAACTACCTACTCTGCCCCTACCAAATCCTCCTGTCTCATCCTTCCTGGATGTGGTGCCATCATAATGGGTATTGGCTCATTTGGACATGTAAAATGAGGGAATGGATGTGTGTGAAAATTAGTCGAGTACTCATCTGACATCCATGCATCAGTAATATTCAACTTGTAATCCCATGCCTTGGGCTATAAACTAGTGCTATACTCTGTATATGCCACCTAGTATGAAATGCATGGCCCCCATCTAGGATCATCCTTGCACCACCCATAGTGCGCAACGACCTGAGGCATCCCCTGTGTATATCCATACTGTCTCTATACCCAAAATGCCAAAAATATCTCTATAAAAAAAGGGGTTTGACCTATCAAATATTGAGACATACATACAAATGGAATCTCTAGATGATTAGTATCCCATGCCTCACAATCCATGTATGGCCTCCATATCACTGAATCTATATCATCAAGAATTTGTCGCTAGTACTCCAACTTGCCTAGCTTGGTTTGGACAAGTGCACTAGAATATGCTTATACATATGGCATGCCTGGTGGCCTAGCTCTAGGACAAAGTGGTCTCATAATAGCAACATGCTCCCATGCCCGGATTTGGAGCAGGGTAACACCACACGACAGACTGCCCCCTCTATTGTATACTACCTAATGGAAGTCATGATATAAATGAGCTAACATGTAGCTCCCCCAGACATATCTTTGCTGCTGACCTATCATCAACCCAAGGATCCTCCCCTACCCAACTGATAATCCCTTTGACCAGTGGTCTAGACAAAGGAAGCCTCCAATGAATGCACCCAAAACAACGAGTAAGGTCAAATATCCCCTCAAATCTGCCCATGGCACCTAATACCTTGCTATATGAGCATGCCCAAAAACCCTCCTAAGTGCATCTATACCACCTAGCTCCTTGTGGTCATAAACCACAAGAGCACCTACCACTGGAATCCACAAAATATTGTATATGTCCTTAGGGGTCACGGTCATCTCACCCATCAAAAAATGAAAGGTATTATGCTCTGAATGTCACTTCTCTGCTAGTGTGGTCAATAGTCCTCTATTGACCCAAATCAGTGGCATAGACAATTATATAATTATAAAGGTCCCAACCCACATCCCACTATCAATTGTACATATGCTGGTGTCAGATCTTGTATCTAATCCCAACCTATAGGGAAGCGCTCTCTAATCTAGAGTTTTTTGAAACCCTCCTATTTTTGGTCATCACAACGATAATCAATTAGACTCATATCATCGACTCATATCAATGTGATCTATCTACTTCACATCATACAAATCAATCAAACTCATATCTATCTATCAATGAATGATATCAGTGAAATATATTAGTGACTGATATCAGTGAACCATATCAGTGACCCACATGAGTGACCCATATCAGTGCATCATATGAGTGAACCATATCAAGTGCTCTATCCAGGTGACTCAAATCATGAAATCAATGCAAAATCTCTCTATCTGAATATCAAATCACTCTATTCTATCATCATTTACTATTTGTTTTCTTTTTCAAGAAAGAAAATTTATCAACAATCAAATGATTTTCCTATTTGTACTTCAGTCACAAATACAAATATGTTTAAATCGCATCATCTACTATTTGTTTTCTATCGTAGAAAGAAAATTTATCAGCAATCATATCAATCATCTACTATTTGTTTTCTATCACAGAAATTAAATTTATCAGAAGTCATATCAATCATCTACTCTTTTTTTCTAAAGCAAAGTTATCAGACAATCCATCAATCATTCTACTCTTTGTTTTTCATTTAATGGAAACAAAGTTATCAACTATCTACTCTTTGTTTTCTTATTTTTGAGAAGCAAAGTTATCAATTCATCATCAATTTTTCTCTCATTTCTATCCCTATCAACATGATGACAAGACAATTTATCTATCTATTGACCAAAGATGCAATATACATCATCATTCTTTTATCATTTTCATCAAACAGTGCATTCAGCCTAAACTTCTTGGATGTGCTAATCTGTGGCCTCGATGTGCTAAAACCCCAAATGTGTTGAAGTTTCCCCCCAATGCGCTCAATCCCCCTATGCACCATTTTGTGTCCTCAAAGTGCTAATTCATTTCCTCTATGCGCTGAAACCCTATATGTGCTATTCTATTTCTTATATGCGCTATAGTCACAATTTCCTATAGGCATCCTATATGTGCTATTTCACCTATCGAATGCGCTAAACTACCTATTTCCTCAAAGCATTATTCTACACCTTGTATGCACTAAAATAAACATTGCAAGTGCTAAAACTCCTACTCTATGTGCTAAAATGGAATGTTCAAACCTAAGTCTATGCTAAAACGCATCAAAATTCAATTAAAATCACAAATTTTCAACACACAGAGGGTTGAATCGACTCACCGATGGTCTATACGCAGCTGGTCTTTGCCTTGGCTTTCAAGTCGACATTGAACATCTATGTGTAGGAAGGGAGACCGAATGTACACATAATTCCTTTTTGATACAAGTCTGCATAAGTTCTTCCCTCTTTTTCAACAATCCTTTGGTTGAATTATAATATTTTATGCATTGCATAACTAATTCTAGAGCTTCCATTGCTAGCAGAAACCCTCCTGCAAGAAGTAGCCCATTGGATATGACATTTTTGGTGCATTGGGTAGCATTTTCTTGCAAGAGCTATGAATGGATTTCAATGTCAGAAGACCATCCCATGTGGGTATCTATGACCACCACATTAATGGGTATTGCTTGTGAATTGCAGTACTTGAATTCATCTTCTGCTCTTGTGTTAGAAGTGCTCATTTTGGATATAATGTGCTCTACAATTTTTAGAATATTTATCTATGTGTGTGAGTTAGGGTTAAATTTAACCAAAACTTACATTTCATAAAATTTTCAATTCATTCTTTGATTAAATTTAACAACTCAAAGAAAAACTAACATTCCAATTTCATAATGAAGAAAATACTATCATCAAAATTTTATAGCTTGAGAAAATTTTATCAATGTATTGGTTATTCAGAACATACCTGGTTCTGGCTAAAAATGGTGATTCTTCATAATACAACTTCAAAACCATTGGTAGTTGCAACTTAGTTTCTCAAAATTTTACCTCTCTTTGCACGCCAAAGTAGCTTCATGAATTCAATCTCTTTAGAAAATTTGCAATATGATGCGAAGTGGAGTGTTGTAAAAGCAATTGCATGCTCGAGGTGATGCCTAGTACATAGGTAGTTCGCCACCTTCATTAATTACCTATTATTTCGCATTAATTCCTAGAATAAAGGTGTAATCATTATGGATTATGGTTCAAATCATGAACACCTAGATTTTTGTGTTGGCTTGCTATTTGAGAAGAAAGATGGCGCAGTGATTATACGTGGCAATTATATGTCACACTAATTCTATACAAGGTATACACCATTAAATATATGTGATAAATGATGACCACCGGGGTTGAGGATTTTGATAATGCTTTTGAAAGAGATCAAATAATGTCAGGATCCAAGAAATACTTCCTGAAAAAAGAAAGAGAAAACTGAAACAAGAGAAAGACCAGAAACTGAAACTGAAAGATAAACTTAATGAAATTTCAAAGCAGACTTTCCAATTTTTTACTTTTACTTCAAAAAAAATAAAGCACCAGACTCCAATAAAAGGGAAGATTACCGGGTTTAAAAAAAATTGATCAATGAAATACCAGGCGGAGCTAGAGTCTTTTGAAGATACAAACTCTTTTGATCAATGCAGGATTCTAGGATTCTGGTTTCTGATAACAGAATAAACATTAAGAGCATACTAAAACACCAAAAGACTGAGAAGACAAAAATAAAAGGTCGTAATACAAATAGGACAAATGAGAATGAGAGTGGAAAACCAACAACCGACCAAGCATCAAAACAATGCTGAAGTGAGCAAAAACAACAAAGCAAAAAGGGAAAAGAAAAGAAAAAAGGGGGTCCACATTTTGCCAAAGGGGAAAAATGGGGCGTGTTGTGAGACTACACAACAATTGGCTATCATGATTTCAGTGCCATTATATGGGAATTTGAGGAATTGATGGTATGTGGATGGGATAGCCTTCATGGCATGAATCCATGGTCAGCCTAGGAGAAGGTTGTATGGGAGATCGAGGTCCAAGACTTGAAAAGTGGTATCCATGATTGCAGGACCAACTCTAATATGTAATGTTATGACTCCTTTAGATGACTGTTCTTATTCATCATATGCCTTGATGACAATGCTCTTGGCAGTGTCTACACATGCTTCCAGGAAACCCAACAACTTAACCAATTTTAAGGTACAAATGTTCAACCCTACTCCACCATCTACCAAGACTCATCTGAATTTAGTTGTATGGATAAGGACTTCAAGGTGTAAAGGGTCATTATGGTTTTTCTTCTCAGTTGAATAGTCTTGTTAAAAAAAAAGTGGAATGATGGGATTTTTTCAAATAGCCTACCATTTCCTGGAAATGATTGATGTCAAGGTCAGTAGGGATGGTTTTTTTCTACAAAGCTTTATCAAGGATGGCTCGGTGATCAAGTGATATACACAACAATTCTAAGATAGAAATTTGGGCTGGGGTCTTTCCCAATTGGTCAAGTAAATTATATTGTGGCTTTGAAGACTATTGTTGTTGCTATGGTGGAGGACCTTGAATGGTTACCTTAGTTTAGCAAGTGTTCACAATGCATTCAGGAGGTTTCTTAATGGTGATGGTGTTGATATGTTCATCGGTAGCTTGAATGTGGTTTATGATGGTAGCATGGTTATAGTCATATTTGACATTAGCATAATTGGATGAATTATTGTTGGTCTTATTTCCCAACCTAGAAGCCTTTTCTTGTCCATGATCATGTAGAGGATCAAAAAACACTTTATGGTCTCTATTTGATGATTTTTTTTTCTATCCATTGAGTTCAATGGAGCCATTCTCCACAAGGCCTTATATGATATTCTTTAGTTTTCTGCATTGTGAAGTTGAATGTCCCTTACCATGGTGGTAGTCACAAAAGGAATTATCATCCCACCAAGATGGTTTAAACTTCCCAAGGTCATACTGCTTTGGGTCTGGAAGTTTTACGACATTATGTTGCAGGAGTTGTTTTAGAATTGAATCAATTGGCTCTTCTAAAGGAGTGTATTGACATTTCAAGAACTTCTTTTGGGTTCTTTCTTTTTTTGTATTTTGGATAGCATTGTCACTTTGTTCAAATGTTATTGGTGCATTGTTTAATCTACTAGGCCCTTGCAGTGTAATAATAAGACCTATATGAATATTCTTAGCATCAACAACTCCATCATTAGTCATGTTCTTGTTTTGGGGCCAATATTTATTTTTGTTGTTTGAAGTGTTTTGGGTGTTGGCATTTTTATTGGGCACCTTGATTTCTTCTTTTTCAATTAAATCCTTTTCAAGTATGATTCCTTTTTCCACTAAATTGGAAAAGGAAGTGCAACATTGCACCTACAAATCATGTCTCAATCTTGAGTTCAAGTTTTCAATGAACATGGCAACCTTTTGTTTCTTGGGTATCTAAATAGGACATTGACTAGCCATACTTCTCCATTGTTGGAAAAAGGTTACAAAATTTTCACCCTCTTCTTATGTTGTATGGCATAGAGTGGAAATGATGATTTCATTATCAATGTTAAATTTGAAGTGTTCCACAAACTTATTTTCTAGTTCTCCCCATGTTTTTATGCCAGTCGATAATCATGAAAACCACTCAAGTGCTATTCCCATAAGACTTATTGGGAAAAGCCTCATTAGGTATGTAGGATTGTATGCAATGTTTGTACATGCCATGCAAACTTCTCTTATGTGTTCAATTGGATTACCCCTCCCTTTGTACTTAGGTAAGGTTGGTACGACATAGTTGTGTGGGAAGGGTGGCATGTATAAATTTCTGTCAAAAGGAAAAGGACATAAGTCTTGAGTAGTGTAGGTATTTCTATTTAAAATTTGCATACTTTCCAACTATTGTTACAAGGCTAGCATTTGAGTTTGTAATACATCCACTTGTGTATTTTTCAAGCTCATGTTGGTATATTGGAGTCCAATGTTGTGGGATGAGTTTTGATTAGGTATATGTGTTAGTGATGGTTTTTGGTTTTGTGTTTGGGACATGTATGTGTATGATGGATTTTGATTTGGTATGTTTTGGTTTGGTGCTAGGTTATGAGTGTTTTGAAGTGAATTGGATGGTATATGCCATGAGCTTGTAAAAGTTTGGCCAAGTGAATTTTGGTTGCCATATTAGGGAAAAGGTCCTTGGTTTGCTTATTGCATGATGGGGCATTGGTTGTCAATTTGTGTGTTTTGCAAAATCAAACTTTGGATATGTCCTTGAGGAATATGTCTTGATTGTGACATGATGGTGTGTTGAGAAGCCCCTGTGTTTGGTATGGTATTTGTTGTATTGATGGTGACTTTAGGCTTCTTGTTGATGTCAAATGGACTTTAGAATGATGCCCTTATAGTAAATGTCATTCCTGGTGTCATGCCTTGTGTATTGCCTTGTGTGCCAAATAAGGAGTTGTGAATTGTTTTTGCATCTTTTGTATTTACTCCTAATGGCATAAGTGTACTAACTTGCGGGATAGAGCCACTAGAGACAATTGTCTTGTTTCCTTGGGTTTGGTTGATGGATGTGGATGCTCCTCATAATGTATTGACATCAAATTAAGGGGGTAATGTGGCACCTTCTAATAATAGTTTAGCTAGGTAGTTTTGAGGTTCACGTGCTAAGAATTCATTCACAAAAGAGGAAAATTCAGGATCTTGGGCAGCAACCTCTAGTTCTTCTACAATAATGTTTCCTTTTTGGTCTCTAGTGACAAATTTCTTCAATAAGGATTTGGATTGTCTAGGTGCCTATTGTGAGGAATTTGTAAATGGGTTAACAAATTCGTTGTCTTGTGGGAAAGCCATGTCTTTTCTTTTTCTTTGCAACCTAGTTTCAACCATGTAAAACTTGCAAAATGGAAAGGATATGTGAGGATGATGGCTATGCAACTATGTCTATGCAAGATGACTTATATTTTTTTCGATTTCATGGATATAAGTGTATAAGGATGATGCCTAAGAATGATATCTAAGGTGTGTCAAATAAAATTCAAGTATACAAGGAATGGTAGTAGAAAATGGAAATATGACCTAAAGTATGACTACTAAATACCCTGTGGAAAAACCAAAGCAATGTTGCTTAACCAAACTAAGGTAGCCAAGGTTACAAATTTGGTTTCTCAAGACCTCAATGATGGTGACTAAATGACAAGGTTTGACAAAGGTGGTCTCAAACTAGCCTTGTGAGTTGAGAGCCAACCTAAATGATAGGAGGACTAAAATGATGGAAGGGTTAAATTCAAGACAACTTTGATTCAATCACTATGGACTAGTCTCAAACATGATAAGTTTCCAAGACTAAGGTTCACAACAAGGTATATGCAAGCTAGAAAATTCCTTAATGTTTTTCCTATGGTGGGTGCAAGGTATGCAATGGTGAATGGATGGCTAGAAATTGAATGAAAATGCTACTATTTTGTCGTCAAAGACTCAGGTTATGCTCAGGATTAGTCAAAAAATGGCTTTGTTTTAGTTTTCCTCAATATTTTTGGCTTCAGGAAGCTATGTCATTTGTAGTTTTAGTTGCAGTTTAGCACACTCAATTGCAGTTTTCTAGAAATTGTGATTATGGTTTAGAACAATCAATTGTGGTTTTCTATGTTACGATTGTGGTGAAGGACAGTCACTTGTGGTTTACAGTGTATGTTGCTTGGTTTTGACATGTTTTTTACCAAATTTGAGGTGATTTTGTGATGTTCAATTCTAGAAAATACATAAAACAATCTCCAAACACTTGTCTTTGGTTTGGTATGAATAAGTTTAAATGTGTAACACACACTTGCAAACACACTTCACAACCTATGGCTTCTCAAGAGATACCACCTGCTAGTTCCCCACTCAGATTTCTCCAACCACTTAAACAAGGTAGACAACTAGAGACTTGGTGGCACTGGCTCCCCTCCACGGTACTCACTTCTCAAGCTCACCAAGTCTCAATTCCCCAAAGAGGAATTTCTACCTCTACATATTCTTAGTGAAAAGTGAGCCAAATTTAAAACATTTGTTCCTATGCTAGCAAGTGAAAGGGATTTTGGCCACTCTAACAAAGTTTCTTAGTGAATAATTGTGGACACAACTCCCTACAAGTGTCTAGCAAGCCACTTAAGGCTTTAATCACTCTACTAGGGGATCTTATATGTTTTACAGTATATACCCTATTTTGAGTGACACTATACAACAAGGGTAAAGACCATCATGAGGACTTGACAGTTTAGTCTTATCCTCATATACCAGCCCAAGCAAAAAACTAGTTGGATTCATTCCCTCTTTCAAGGCAGGCCCCTCTAAAGGTAACAAAAGAAAGAAAAGGATGTTTTTTATCACCCAAGATTGCACAAAGCACAAGGGGAGAGCATACACAAACACCTTTGCCTCACACTCGCATAGGGTTCATTTTAATTCCAAAATCCAAATGTGTGGGTGATTATACAAAATTCCAAAAGATGTTTTTGATTCTCAAGATCACCAAATGGTGTGAGAGAAGTGCATACCCACCTTGAAGCACAATGCAAATCACAAGACAATGTAAACACTTGTTCTTTTTATCCTTCAAAGCAATATGTGAAAAGACACTTGATGCAAAGGTTAATTTTAGACCAATGAGTGAGATGCAAATTATTTTTAGCCAATGAGTGAAATGAAAATTAAGGTAAATTTAAGCCCAATGTTGTGTGAATGCAAGGTTAATTTTAATCCAATGAATGAATGAAAAGAAAACAAGATATTTTGATTAGCAATGTTTAAATTGAATATCTCCTTCCCACCTATGCCACATGCTGGAAATCAACTATCAGTAACTAGAAAACCCCTAAGGTATGAAATGCAAAAGACCTAAATTAGACATTTTGAATAAAACCACAAACTATAAATGAATAGGCAATTGTTTCATAGGAAGTCACAGATTCAGCTCACTAATAGAAGCAATTGCATCTCAAAATCTACAATTGTGGTTTTCCAAATGTTGACTGCATCACAAAATAAACGATTGCAGCTTTTGTCGATATCAGTTGCGTTGAATGACAACAGATTGCGTCATACCAATCTAGGTCTACAAAATAATAGAAAACCTACCAAATGAAAGCAACCTAATGACTAATATGATATGCCCTAGGGTTAGCCTAATGGAACAAAAAACCAGAAGATCTAGATCTAATAGAAAAATGAAGAAGTTAGATAAAATGTAAGTATGCCCTAATGCAAAATAGTTGCATCATTCTATCTTGTGGTTGCGGCTTTGTGTAAATGACAATTGCGTCAATCTATACCTGTAACCTACAAAATCAAAATTTTCATAGGATTTCTGCAAATTTTTCCTTTCACATTGGATTCACCAATGTAATCAAGGCTAAAATATTAAAGGTTAGGCTATAAAGCATATAAATCAAACCCTAATAAACAATGAAGCACAAATAAGCATACAGACAATAAAACATAGAACAATATTACCAAATCTTCATGCCATCATTGATTCACCTTCATTGCACTTCTCCATTTTGATTGAATATAATAATTGCCCTCAGATTTTTGAGTATGCAAATAGGCCTATTACAATGACAAAGAAAAATATTGAAGATTCTTAATGACTATGGATGCACTTGACTTGATGACTTGATAACAAGATAGTAAGATAGCATAAGCTCATGTAGAATCTAGATAGCTTGTGGATAGATGACAAATGACAATGACAAGGTCATTTATAGGGAAGTCAATTTTGAATGGAAGGTTAGGATTGAATGACAATAATCAATGGCCAAGGATGAAAGATGAGGTATGGACTAGGGTTAGTGGAAAAATATAAGGATTGATGGTCAGATTAAATTATAGATAATTTAATCAAGGGTGAAGGTTAATTAAGACATGGCTAGATAAGGATCGACAAAGATAAAGAGGAGAGAGGAAATTAAATAATAAAAATTATGTAATCTAGGTGGCCAATGAATAATTAACTAATTAAAATAATTATTTAATTATAGAGGAATGTGACAAAGAGGACCTTTTGAATTAAATAATGATTTACTTCAAAATTCAAGAGAGTGGACCAAATTAAATAAATAAAATTTATTTAATTTAGGAGAGAAGAGGCTAATGAATAATTAAATAATTAAAATAATTATTTAATTATAGTGGAAAGTGACATAAAAATTAAATAAATAAGAATTTATTTAATTTTAGAAATAGAAGGATTTAATTAGTGATGTAATTAAATAAATAAGATTTATTTAATTAATCAAGGAGGAATACATATAGAAATGAATTAATTAAATAATTAAAATTATTTAATTAATAGAAGACATATGCCTGTAGAAAAATAAAAGATGAAAGGTGGAAATGATGAAGAATCTAAGATTCACAAGCCTAGGACAATTTTTAGTGTCTACAGTACCAACACTGAGGCACATAAACAATCCAGATGATAATTTTTATTTATAATTTACATATATCTCTAAAAAGTTTTAAAACATTAATTTTACAATATAATGAATAAAATACATGAATATACATATTCACAACTTGAACGAACATATTACCATTGCTTTCCTTGATCCATCACTTTCCTTGATCCACTACCTTTGATCCCCAATGATGGTTATATGCCACCAAACCATGTGATACCCATAGGTTCACCCCACCATGTTAGGAGATAGTCACAAGGCCCAAACACTCATACACACAATACATAAGGGGGAGAGGGTTATACACTCACATAATACATATAGAATGCATTGCATACATTGAATAATTGGAACCAATGTCCTATTTATTTAATTAATATTTCTTATTCATTGTTATTTCATCCAGTTCTCATTGTCTATATTACCTAAATAATATTTTAATTATTTAATTAATATTGCATATTTCTTTTATTTTTCTAGTTCCTAGCTTAAGATAGTTAATTTATATTAATTATCTACCTTTCACTACACATATTCCCTTTTCTTTTATAATATCAAATAAATATTTCTATTTATTTAATTTTTCTCTCCTCTCCCATCTCCTCCAAATGAATTAAGTAAATTATTATTTAATTCATTTCCCCTCTCCAAATGTACCATCCTCTAACTTTTCCCTCTTTCCCTAATCCTAATCCTAATTCCCATCTAATATACCTCTAATCCCATGCACATTCCCTAATCCATTATTAAGGGAGAGGCCAACTCTTTCCTTAAATTCAAAACCCACCAAGTACCTCTACTTCATATTTCCCTTTTGGAAGGACCCCAAAATGAGGTTCCCTTCCAAAGTACTCAAAAATATTCAAAAGGAGTGTTATGTTCCTTTATTCTCCTTCATCCCCATACCTTGGAGTGTGAGGATAAACTATGTATTTATGGCAAGTTCTCCTCTCCACACTCCAAGGATACCATCTACCTCTCATTCATTCTCCACTTAACACTTGGAATTTGTTACATGATCAAACATTGTAATATATTGAATTAATCATCATGGGAACATCATCACAACATGAGGTTTAATATATTTATAATTGGTCAAATTTTATGTTGCTTTAACCTCTTTCACCCAATCTTGAGTTTTTTTCTTGTTATTTTTGTTGGTTGGTTTTAGATAGGTAAATTGTTCACTTTGGCCCAAATTATTGTAGACAATAGTTGATACCTAAAAGTTAGAAGGTATCGTATCACCTTTATCCTTCTAAACTACATGAGTCAAAATTTATGACTTGATCCTATTGCATCTATTGTAATGGAAGATAGTACCCTATTCTTCCTTTTAGGTCTAGGTACTTTGATCTACCACATTAAACTCTTTAAGTCTAAGGGTACTATCTCAACATTCTATTTTCTCTAGAATTCACTCATTAACCATGAAATAGAGTCAGGTTCTTGTCTTCCTACTTTTTCTTACTTTCTTATAGGGGATTCACCTTTTTTTGGTTGCACTTCATATTTAGTAGTGATATTACATTTCACTTGTTTCTCCATACTAGCATCCTTTGAATCATCTTTATGACCTCTTCATTCCTCGATCTAGTTATATCTCTTATAAAATTTTATTCATCATTTTTTCTATTTCTTGTTCAATGTGAACTAAAGGATCAACCTTTTTATTTATTTTTTTGACTTCTTTAAAAATATAACTTCCCTATTTATTTCTTGAAAATTATCCAAATGATTTTATTGAAAACAAAAAAGGATGTTAGTATTTAAGTAGATATTTCTAGGTATTTCCTCATCAATTCTAGGAGAAACATCCTTACTTTCCCCTTTAATTATAACTTGTTGAAGAGGACTAGGAAATTTTTCCTTCTAACTCCTTTTGCATTTGATGTAAACTATCCCTTGGTTATTTTTCTTTCTCTATACCTTTTCTTATACAATTAGGATCTCTACATCCTTTTCTTGACTACTATGTCTTATTAGTTCTCCCTTTTTTAATTCATCTCTTTCCATATCTTCTCTAATCCTTGTAGTGGACATGTATGGTGAAGACATGAACAATTCTTTAACTAGATAAGTGATGCAGGAGCATCCTAGGCAAATGAGCAATCAACATCAACAAAAAAAGGAGGTTTAGTTTTTTATGCATTTTTGAATTTTGGTGTGGGATTATATGGTTGGAAATTCATGTTTAATAGTTTCAATTGATTGAATTTTGATTAAATTAATTTTGCAATACACAACTTTTAAATGTGACAAGTTGGCATAGTGGAATAAAGCCAAAATTGCAATTTTAATGCAATAAATTGATAAAAATGCCACAAAAATCATGGAGGGCATGGTAGATTGAAGGAATATGGTTTTAAAACTCCCCATAATTATCCCTAAAAAGTGGGAGCTGAGGAGGTGGGTATCCAAGCCTGCTTTTTGTATTTTTCCTTTTTAGGAGATAAGGAAGGAGTGGGTAATTGTAACTCCAATCTTTATTGGAGAGTTACGAAAAATAATTTATGAGGATTTTATTTTTAGATTTTTGGAGGTTAATGTGCACCCAAGAAGGTGGTTATACCATTTAGGGAGAGAGGGAGGAGATGAAATGAAAAACAATTTCATTCCAGGTGAAGAAAATGGGGAAGAATCTCATTAAGATGAGAAGAAATTGAAGAGGATTTGAAGGAGGGTAAAAGGGGAGGCATGGTATTCTCAAAAGGATTTTTTTTGCTATGTATTTCAGGTTTTAAATTATATTCTACAGCCATGGAGAGTTACAGGAATGCAAAGTGAAGATTTTGTGTTGCACATGGAGGATATGGCTACATTGAGCAAATTAAGCTTCAAAAAACCACATAATCTGAGTAGTTTATTTTAGTTTATAATTTTTTCTGCATATAGGATGTTATATTGGAAATATTTTTCTATCCATAATTCCATTAGTGACTGAAAATAATATTTGTAATTTTTATTTGTTGAATGAAAACTATTTGTTGCAAGTTGCAACCCAAGTTCTGAAAACTATTTGCAAGTATGTCAATTGTTTGATTAAATGTTTGTGAGGATTTTTGAAGGGTTTTGAATCTCTCTACACTAGTGGTATTAGAGCCAGAAGATTCTGAGTGTGTAGGAAGATTCGCCGAAAGGAGGTAGTTTGCACCAGGATTGAACTTGTGGGTATTTTGAAAAATGTATAGAAGAGGAGCCCAACGTGGTAGGGGTAGAGATAGAGGAGGAATGGATAAATTTTTCCATGGAAATAAATTTAGATCCTTGAGAAGGAAAGTGGAGAAACTTCAAGAAAAGATAAGAAGAGGGTTTGCACAGAGAAGAGAACCAAAGAGTGAAGAAGAAGAAGAAGCCTCAGAGAATGCCAACCTGGCAAGTGAGCAAAGAGATGTAGCTATATCAATTGCAAATGACCCATTGTTGAGAGCCCTTTCAAAGATTGGAAAGAGTCCAAAGATTTATGTTCCTACATTCAGTGGAAATTTGAATCCAAAGGAGTTGATAGATTGGATTGATGATATGGAGGAGTATTTTGAATATGAGGCTATTGAGGACCCTGATAGAGTAAGGTTTGCGAAAACCAAATTAAAGGGACATGCTTCCATTTGGTGGAGGGAGATTCATTTGGAAAGAGGAAGAAAAGGGAAGGAGAAAATAGCAAAGTGGGTCAAAATGGTAGAGAAAATGAAAATGAAGTTTATTCTAGTGGATTATGAGCTAGATTTGCTCAAGAAAATGCAAGGATTGAAACAAGGAATGAAGACAGTGAAAGAATACACTGAAGAGTTTCATCGGATTCTCATTAGAATATTGGGAAATTCTGAAGCAACTAAGGAGAAAGTTTCAAGATACATTAATGGCTTGAGGCCAAGCATTCAAGAGGAGATGACATTAGTGAGGGTTTTAACAATGGAGGATGCATATCAAGTTGCCTTGAAGATTGAAGAAAGAATGAACAGAAGATTTGAAAATAAGAAAAGAGGAAAGGGTAAAATTAATGTGCAACAATATGAGGATAAAAATAAGATTGGATACACTAAGGTAATCAAGGAATAAAGAGGTGAGATTTCAAATGAGACCCATGATCAATGTTTTAGAGGAAGAGGGAGATCGGGTAGAGGATTTGGAAGAGGAAATTATGAAATGACTTGTTTCATATGTGGAGAAGGACATAGATCTTATGAGTGTCCAAAAAAAGAGAAGAAAAATAGGAGGACTAACATTCATGCAAGGGCAACAAATTTGAATGAGGAATATGCTAAGTCTTCACACTTAGAAGAGGCAGAGAGTGGAGAAACACTTGTTTCAAGAAGAGTCTTGATGAATGAGGGAAAAAAACCTAATCAAAGGAGAAGATTGTTTAGAACAAGATGAAAATGTGAAGGTAAAGCTTGTAATGTTATTATTGATGGTGGTAGTACTGACAATCTTGTTTCTAAAGAAATGGTGAATAAGTTGCAGCTATAAAGGAGAAGACACCCACATCCATATCAAATTGCTTGGTTGCAAGATGACCGCAAAGTTTTGGTAAATGAACAATGTCTGGTAAAGTTTAAGATTGGTGATTATCATGATGAAGTATTGTTGTCACCTAGAAATGCACCCTATGCAAAGTTATGAGAACTAAGCTTTCTAGTGAAACATGGGATCATTTCAAGGCTGTGGGTCACCTAAATTGAAATGAACCTCCAGAGAAGGCCAGCTTCCTTTGGGTATCACCTAAAACTACTGATCTTGTAAAGGAAAAGGGAGAAAGAGAATACATAAACAATGGAAATTAAATCCTAAGGTGATACACCGAAATGACAGGAACAATGAGATACTCGAGCTACACTTGAATACTGGTGACATCGATGGGACTACATGACAAGATCCTGTAGATCACACATTCAAACAAGTTTGACATGCACATGCCTTCAAGAAGGAAAGGCAGATTTTCACAAACTAGAAGCTCATGTGTAGGATTAAGTAAACACAATTTGTAACCTACATCATACTAATTTTGCAAAGAAAGGCACAAAATGAAACAAAAGCTATTAGGAAAGAGAATATTTCACTAAGTAGCTCAATGAATCACTTAAAAAGAATGCACTATTCTTGACAAGAATCAGAAGGCAAAATGATGGACCATCAATGGTAACCAAGGTAGATTTTGTATATTATGTTCCAAATTGAGTTACAGAATCCTGCTAGTCTGAGAGAGGACTACAAAAAGGGTCACAAACTTCAGAAGAGCATACATCAGAACTCCTTTACAAGAAGGCCAAAAAGCCTTATATAAAAAATAAGGTTGGCCCCTTAGGGCTTACAAAATATCTGTCCTGGGGATAGATCTTTCCTTATATCTTTTGATTGCATTAATGTTGCACCCTGCGTGTCCATGTTGATGTGAAGAGTCGCCTCTAGGAGTGGTCTTCTTGATCTTTTTGTAACTACCGCATTCATTTCTGATCCTTGTGTCCACCTTCGAATCTCTTTGTTGAGTGATTTGAAATCTCTTGAGCTTAGAACAGATCCATATTGCATTCATCTCGTTGACATTCTTCATTCTGATCAGACTACCATGACTCACCTTCAGATCCTCCTAGTTGGTCGAGTGTATTCCACGCAGACTTTGTAGGTGGTCAAAACTCTTTTGAAAAGAATCGCATCTTGGTGAGACACTGAAAGTGTCTCACCAATGCGATTATGTCCTCTAAAGCCATCGGCATAGCAGGTGATAGTCGATGAGAGTTCTTATTAAGCCCAAAAGTCATACCGATATTGCCTCTGTGGTCGCTAAGACAATCGTGTTTGGCCAAACAATCATGGAAAACTCCTCTCATCCTCTATCGGTGAAGGTATATTGATGTCACCCCAACACATTTTTCTCTACCCGAGCTCCACATTCTTTGTTGAGACCCTATCGGGTCGGCAAGACTCTCAGTGAGGCTCCTTGCTCCAGCAAGAGCTCATTTCATTTTGCTTCGGCAAGACACATGAGTGTCGGCAAGAGGTCATAGTGGCTTCATTAGTCATGCTGATATTGCCTTCCATCACTTAGACCATATGGCATTGGTAAGACATCACTCTAATTGTCAAGCGCTACATCGATATCATTCATATCAGGGAGACCTCTACTGATGACTCCTTCGTAGTACCGGGCATGTGGTATTTTTGGTGAGACTTTCGTCCATCGGCAGGACCTCAGGGTGAAGTCTTCAACTCTTGGCGAGCTCATATTGCTTTCGGCGAGACCTTACTAGATCGGCAAGACCTCAACATGACCTCAAAATGTTACATTGAAGACATCCCCCTGATTGGCAAGACATCCACGGGTCGCTAAGACCTTTTGCTGAAAGCCAAAACCTTCAACGAGCTCCCTTTTTTCATGTCGGCAAGACCGTGGCAAGTCGGGAAGACTTCATATCGAGGTCTTCTAGTTAGGCCGATTCCCGTTTTCCATCGCTGAGACCACCTTCGTTCGTCAAGACGTCTTATAGAATTCCTCTTCCTTCGGTGAACTCTTCATTTCGAGAAGACTCTTGGTGAGACCCCTTGTCGGCGAGACATTGGCCTATCAGCTAGACCTCTCACCAGGCTCCTTTACTCTTGGTGATGAGCTACTTCCTCTTCAGTGAGACATCCTTACTTCGCCCAGACCTCACACCGAGGTCTTTTCATTCTGTCAAGTTCCTTTTTTGTTTCGGCAAGACACCCACGGTTGGGGAGAGATCTTACCGAAACATGACCATTTGCCAAGCTCATTTTGTTGTCACCAAAACTTTGGCCTGTCGGCTAGACCCTTTATCGAGCACACTACGGTGTCCCTGAACTCACATTTTTCGGCTAGACTGGTGTTTATCATCGGTACTTTCGCTGAACTCCTCCATCCTGCCCGAGCTCTTTATTTGTCGTTGAGACTCTCACCGGTTGGTGAGACGGTTCACCGAGCTCCCTATCCTTTCGGCGATGAGTTCACTTTTCCTCGGTCGGGGAGACATCACCAACTCGGCAAGAACTTTCACTGATACTTGCATCCTTTGGTCAAGCCTGCCATCTCCTACCGAAGCCTCCTCATTTGTCACCAAGAGTTATACCGAAGACACCAACACCATTGGCGAGACATTCCATTCTCGCTAAGACTTCTCTCCGAGACTCTTTGTGTTACCCCGAACGAATGTAGTCAGTGTGACCTCCTCACATCGGTAAGACTTCTTACCAACAACATTTCTTCTGGCGAGAGTTTCCCTGATGACTTTGAACCAACTACTATCGGTGAGACTTTAACTCTTCACTGGGACCCTTAACTGAGCGCTATAGGTTATCTCAAAGCCCGTGTTCGCCATGAGTCCCCCCGATGATGATTGAATGGACTATTTGCCAAAGAATTCCATGTGATAAGAGGTCATACCAAACCCTTCCTATCATAGCAATAGGCTCTGCTGCTTCGTTCGGCAAGACAGAAACTAGGTCACATCGACTTGTCTAAAATAGAATGTATCAAAGTAGCCAGTCGGTTGGATAGTGAAGATGTCATACCGACCTGGCTCTAATGGAGGTTGAGCCTATAATTATTGAGGAATATTTCCAACAAAGCAGGCCTCTCAACTGAATTCCCTGTGAAATCTCATCAGATTCATGAAGTAACCCTCAATGGAGATATCCCATCTGGCCCTTATGAACATCTGCAACATAGATGCCTTGCCTGATTGAGCCCGAGGGTGAAAATTAGGTAACAAGTATTATGTGATATAATTTCAATGGATGTTTGTCATGTGTTATTGGGAAGACCTTGGCAGTTTGACAGGTGTGTAGTGCATGATGGGTATGCTAATACATACTCTGTGAGAAAGGATGGAATCAAACACAAGTTGAAGCCCTTGAATGAGGAAGATGGAAAGGTATGTCATAAAATGGAAATTTTTTGGTTAATGGAGTTAAAAAAATAGTGAAAGAGGATGAAGATGAATATTTTGATTTGCTAATGTAAGTTGCAGCAGTATTGATGGCATACAAGAGAGGTAAAGTGAAGGTTTTAGTGAAGAAAGAAGAAGAGGTAGAATCTGATTTTTGCAAGAATGATGTTAAATATAATTTATTTGAGCATGGTAAAGGTGTTTTAGAATATGAGGTGGCAGCAAAGAATGCATTAGTAAAAGAAGGCACAATGGTTGAAAGTAAGGAAGGTTATGAGAAAGAGAATGTTGAGTTGTTTGGTGAAATTCCCTTTGCATCATTTCTTGACTTATGTGATAAAGATATTGGTATGAATGATAGTTTATTTTAGGTTGGATAGGATAAATCTTTTGATTATGTCACTAACATTCATAAGAATGCAGAGGATGAAGTGATTGCAGTTGAAAATTGTCTTTTAGAAGGCACAAAGGAGGAAGAGTATAGTGTTGTAACCAAGGGTGATGATGAACAAGTGGTTGCAACAATAAAAAAGAAATAGGTAATGTGTGGATTTAATAACTTTTGTGATGATCATGAAGCTAATGTTTATGATTTTCTAGAATTTCACAGTGTAGGTTGGTGGGAGATAAATTATGTGAAGAAAGGGAGGAGAGGAAGAATGAAGGATGGAAGAGATATCAAATTGTAGGGATATGTAAGGAAGAATTTTTAGGTGGATAAGGTGGGGATATGGATTCATAAAGAGCATGGAATCTACAAATTTTTATGAGTCAGGCTCATGAAACATTTCTTTCTACCTAGGGTGTCTGATGCAGGAGCATCCTAGGCGAATGAGCAATCAACATCAACCAAAAAAAAGGAGGCTTAGTTTTTTATGCATTTTTGAATTTTGGTGTGGGATTATGTGGCTGGAAATTCATGTTTAATAGTTTCAATTGATTGAATGTTGATTAAATTAATTTTGCAATACACAACTTTTAAATATGACAAGTTGGCATAGTGGAATAAAGCCAAAATTGCAATTTTAATGCAATAAATTGATAAGAATGCCACAAAAAGCATGGAGGGCGTGGGAAATTGAAGGAATATGGTTTTTAAAACTCCCCATAATTATTCCTAAAAAGGAGGAGCTGAGGAGGTGGGTATCTAGGCTTGCTTTTTTGCATTTTGCCTTTTTAGGAGATAAGGAAGGAGTGGGTAATTGTAACTCCAATCTTTATTGGAGAGTTATGAAAAATAATTTATGAGGATTTTATTTTTAGATTTTTGGAGGTTAATGTGCAGCAAAGAAGGTGTGCATACCATTTAGGGAGAGAGGGAGGAGATGAAATGAAAAACAATTCCATTCCAAGTGAAGAAAATGTGGAAGAATCTCATTGAGATGAGAGAAAATTGAAGAGGATTTGAAGGAGGGTAAAAGGGGACGCATGGTATTCTCAAAAGGATTTATTTTTTCTGTGTATTTCAGGTTTTAAATTATATTCTACAACCATTGAGAGTTTTAGGCATTCAAAATGAAGATGTTGTGTTGCAGGTGGAGGATATGGTTACATTGAGCAAATTAAGCTTCAAGAAACCACATAATCTAAGTAGTTTATTTTAGTTTATATTTTTTTCTGCATATAGGATGTTATATTGGACATATTTTTCTTTCCATCAGTCCATTAGTGACTGAATAATATTTGTAATTTTTATTTGTTGAATGAAAACTATTTGTTGCAAGTTGCAACCCAAGTTCTGAAAACTATTTGCAGGTATGCCAACTGTTTGATTAAATGTTTGTGAGGACTTTAAGAGGGTTATTTGAGGATTTTTGAAGGGTTTTGAAGCTCTCTACATTAATAAGAAGCAATAATTTTCATCATTTGTTTCTTTTCTTTTAGATTTATTGTCAATTAAGGAGGACAATATCCTTGTGATGCTTGGCTTATTGTAGGAATGATAACTTCTACTTGAGGAAATTATATTGATATAGTAGCTAATGCAATTGATGTACCTATATGATTGAGAGGATGAGTAGAATTTTTTTTTGTTAGAGTAGTTGCTACAATCACACTTTAATCCAAAGGGATCTCTTCAATAATATCTTCTTTTGACTAGACTACCTTTACTTCATGAACCTTCCTCTTTTTTATTAGGAAATCATCAAAATCATTATCTTTTCTTGACTTAACATTTCTATTATTGTAATTTTCCTTTTTATCTGTGATTATCCCTCTTTGTTTCAAGGCTTGGGAACACTGGTTTAACCATTCTTGACTAGCATCTAGTATATGGTTGTTAGCTCATCAATAGAAGATACTTTAGATTTAGAGAAATTAGGATCTAGAATAGGCTCATAAAAATTTATATTCATTTTATAACTTGGATGCAATAAATTCTCATCATCTTATTTTATTTCCAATAGTACTATGTGAGTATTCATTACCTTCATTCAATTTAATATCAATATTTTGTGGGATATTTTCCTCACTTTGTGATCATCTAAGAAATCTACACAGAAATAGTCAATATGAGGTTCATGTCTCATGTTTTTCAAGACCCATTTTTCTAATCTTCTCATAGGATCATATTTGGGTCATCCATAATCATAAATTTGGAAATTAAGAAACAAGAAATATGTCTCAAAATATTTTTCATAATTTAGATTGTGGAAAATATACCATCCTACATAAATAGGAATTTGATTCTAACCCTATGTCTTTCTTCCATGATTTGATGTGATTCTATGGACTATCTTAAAATTTCAAACATAACACTTTATGTATGGAATATCTAGGTAATTTAAAGGGATTCCTAGAAATTCCTTTCATTATAATGTAAGTTAACTTCAAGAATTTGATATACCAACTTCCTCTATTTTCAATTATACTTTTTGCATCAATATACATCCTCTTGGTCTTGTCATCTTCTATTGTGCATACTAGCCATGTTGAAAAAGTATCATTCACCCTTTTATAATTTCTAATTTATTGTTTATGCTCCATATAGGGTATTAATCTTACACTAGATTTTTTTGGGCATATTCCCTAAGGTTCCCACTCTTTGTAACCCATTGAAAGTGGGTCTAGTTTCATGTGAGTAAATTAGGTAGGAAGTCATGTTGAAACTTTTGATTTTTAAAAAAATTATGATTTGTATATGTAGAGAGTTACTTTTATCTTTTGGACAATGAATCATCTTCTTTCCATTCAATATGGTTTCTAAATATGCATACATCCAAGGATTAAAAGTAGCAACACTTGGTAACCCAACAGGAAACAACTATACTCAACTAGGTCACTATGTCTCTAATTTGATTACAAGAAACACTTCTATATAATGTATTTGAAATATTAGATATAAAATTCTTAGTTCTAGTCATTCATTTCACATTGATAACCCTTTTACACTTTTCCTCTGTGATATTGAACTCTTTTGTAGTTGTTTCATTGTCAAGTCAAATGACTGATTGGTAGAAAGGGACGTTGAATTTGTTTCAAATGCCTTCCATGCTCAATTATGTGTAAACACTTCCTCTAGTAATAAATTTCCTCTTGGTGTCACCATAATTATGAATACATTCTAGTAGCATCTTTCAACTCTCCATCAATACCAAGGATGATACTTTGTACAATAAATAAATAATACATTTTTTTTCACCCATGAAGTGGCATTATTATCTATCATTATTTGGTGGAAGTTATTTAGGGGTGATCTAGGAGGGAAAGGATACTCCCTTGAACTTGTACTTCATCTCTTTGAATTATTTTCTTATTTATTCTACAAGACAAAGGATTCCATAATCACATAATTATTTTATTAGGGTTTGAATTGTTTGTTATTGCATGGACTAAGGCTTTTATTTATTTTAGAAGTTAGGATTATGTCTAAATTAAACAAATTAACTTGTATAAAGTATAAAATAAAATGAAATTGAAATTTAGTTCAAAAAATGATTCATTGCATGTCAATTTAATTTAGGTTTCACGGGCACATACTTAAATTCGATTGGGAAGATCAAACCTTTTGAAATTATATGAGGATTGTGTACATGAGGTATTATTTCTATATTTGAATGAGCAATAAAACTTATGTGTAACTTCAATTTTTTTTGAAATGCTTAGAAAAATTATAAATTAAATCACTTTGTGATCCCATTTTTTACTCTTAATTTTCTTTTGGTGATAAAAATTTATGGTAATCATGTTTTAAAGTTGTGAAAATCCAAGAGACATAATTGCATTTAATACCAAAAGCAAGTATGTGATAGATCAATGTAATGGTGTGAATATAATTTCTTTAAAATTTGAGTGGGTACCAGTCACTTACCTTTTAAACATTCAAATAAGTTAGCTTCATATGAGTAGTAACCTTTTGTGAAGTCTTGGGTTCAATTTTTTAATATCCAAGTTAGGAATTTTTAAACTAAAATGTTCACTTTGTTCATACTTGAGATCTAGTTTAGATGTAATTCAATTTCCCACAAACGTGGAAATTTGACTTGCTATCATCATGTGAGAAGTTTCAATTGAACCAGTTATTTTGAGGGTCTCAAATTTGGATGGGTTTCTTTGAAAATAATGTCATCAAAAGGAATGTTGGGATGAGTGATGTTAGAATGATATGATGTTGATGTCATATAGTACAATAATGGGAATTGTGAAGTGAACTAAAAAAATTCTAAAAAAATTCCTTTCATAATGGTTTGGTTTATTTGGGCATAGGTATTTTTCCAAAAATGAACGATATCATGGTGATATCATTAATGTACAATATACATGAAATTCTATGTGAATTAGATATTTTATTAAATTATTAAAATGATAGGTTAAGAATAGACTCAAACTTTTGAAAGGATTTAAATTGGATTTTTCAAATTATCTTTTATTAGAAAAATTAAGTGAACCAAAATTTTAAACATTAAAAAGTTTAGTTCAATTGGTGCTCAAACCTCCACCAGAAAATTAAATTTATTTCATGAATTGGTTGGGTGTGGGAAAGTGAAAGTAAACCAAATTTTTACTATATAGATTTGGTGTAGTCCCTAAAAAATATTTTTTGCAAAAAAGGAAGATTTGCAAGAAATGCTAATTGAACTATGCAGAAAAAGGTAGCAGATGTGGTTCTAAGTCAGTTAGAGAGGTAAAACTTGCAAGTGAATGAGTAGATTTTTGTAATGAATTTTGAAAAAATTCCAAGAGAAACTTGGATTTGTTTTCAACTCTCTTTCACTTTATGATGGAATTTTAACCATTGGATTGACCAAATTTCTAAATTTTAAGACTTTGGAACTTACTAAAACTACAGGGCAAGCTCAGTTTTATGCTAAAGAATGGGTCCTCATTTTTCTAAAAGATAAATGGACTTTTTGTGGGAAATCACAACAACTAGAAAACAAAGAAAACCAATAAAATTTCAAATAATTTTGAAAATAAAAGATAATTTGATGTAGAGATTTCAATTTTATAAAGCTAATTTTGTCATCAAGCCAACCACAAAACAATTAACATGACTTGACCTAAGGAATTTAATTGCATGCAAGTGATTTATTTCTTTTTCCTTGGAAAATTTAAAGAATAATAATTGTTTTTTATTAAGCTACAGATGTTGGTTTATCCTTTTAAGCATCCTTGGATAGTGCCTTATTGCATGTCAAGCATATATAGCTCCAACAAGGTTATCTCTATAATTACCTCAAATGTAGCTCTGCTACCATCTAGATGTCCATAGCCCTAATAGAGATATTTGAATCACATAATGAAATGAATTTACTTAATTTTTCAATATTTTATTTTCATGTTTTTTTTTATTTCCAAATTGCAAGCAATGAATTTTTCTAGTAGATTGGGAATTATAGTGATAGAAGGTAAACCTTTGTATTTTTTACTTAATATAGACAACCTTTATAAAAAAAGAAGATAATTTAAAGATTTTCTAGTATAAATTATTCCTTGAAATATTTAATACCATACCTTATAAGTTATACCTTCATGAGGAATATCAAAAAACTAAGCTTATAGAAAATTACAAACCTACCTTAAACTATCTTTTACTTTCATAATCTAGGAGATTATGTATTTTTAGAGGGATGTAACTTTCCTTATTTAGATATTTCAAATAAGTAAGGGCCTCTAGCACACCAAAAAAAAAAACTATATACATCATTTACAACTATTTACAAATAAATATTGAAGATTTAAGCTTATAAATAATGTTTTAGAAACTAGTTATTTATAGGAAAATGAATATCCTCTTGAATTAGGGTTTTCAACCTATAAGTAATGTTGGTAGTTGTTGTCATTGATGTCAACACTGATTTTAGGTTTTCATTGATGTCAACACTTGAGAAGTAATTTGTTAGTCCTTTCTATTGGTTATCATTGTTATATTTAGTTTGGGCTATCATTGGTGATGAAGTTCCTAGTTGGATGTCATGACTTATCAAATAAAATTGATTAGTCGAGGTTCATGGTTGGATGTCATGCCTAATCAAAGAAAAGTTGTTGAAGTTCATATTTTGCATTATTACTATCAACAGAGTTTATTTCATAATGATATATTCAGACAAGGATTAGAAGCATGGATGATAGTGGAGAGATATTGTTGAAGGTATACAATATGTCTTATGCTCTCTCCCAATGTTCTTGATGAATTATGTGTTGCTAAAAGGAATTTCTAGCCTCCAAAAGTTGTTTAAGTGTTTCTAGTTTAGGAAGATGTAGTGAAGTCTATTTGGGAGAATGCTTCGTATTCCTTCTTTATTGATGCTTTGGTCTTGTGGTTTGGTATTCAATGTCAGTGTTTTGTGGGTGTTACAATCCTATCTTTTTAGGTCACCTATGTTACTGAGGAGATCTTTGTGAATTATTGAAGGTTGGTAGTGTTGTTGGTTGTCTAGACTAGTATGAGAAATGCTCTGAATTTCTCCACATTGATGTCTATGCTCCTACAGCTTGGTGAATATGCTCTCAATTTTTGTGTATTGTCTTTGTTCCAATCTCATGTGTTGAAGTGGTTTGCAAGCTGATATGTTAATGTTATGTCTCATGATTAAGCATTCTCTGTTTCTAGAATATATTTTTCTATTCCTAATTGATTGGTGGTGGTTGTTGGTGGCATGATAGTATGAAATAAGTGTATGGAAGTGTTGTATTTTCAAGGAACATCCCCATGTGATCCACACATTTATAATTTTTCACTTTGGTGTTGCATTGTGTCTTGAGTTGGCTTTCTAGGATATTTTTAGATATTTGATTGATAGGGCTTGTTCCTTTGCTTGTGTCATGTGCTTGGGGGGTTGTGCCAGTAATGGAGTATGTGTTGTGATATATTTTGGTTGTGACCTATCGTGCTTAGGATCTCATCAATATAATTCATTAGTATGTTTATGGGCTAACTGGTTATGTGCTTCAACATTTCATCCACACATTTCCTTGATGTTGACTTAGGTTGATGTGCACCTACCTATAAATGGTTTCGGATCACATTGAAAGAAGTGATAAGAGTGTTTTTGTTCCTCTCTATCTTCTAGATAGGACCACATTATGTTTTGGTGGCCAAATAATTGATTTTATTGTTTATCCCTTTTGTGGCTAACCTAATTAAAGTTTTGAAGTGTTGTAGTAGATATAAATGTAAGATCATTTCAAATTCAACAATATAGAGAAGTGTACAAGTGTGAAGAAGGGTGTGTGTAAATTGTATTTAATATCCAACAAAGATAGTGCTAAAGTGTGTGAAAGGAAAGATAAATTGTGCTATAATGCCTCATTCAATAGAGTGTTGTGTTGTCAATAATTGTAATTCTCTAAATCATATTATATCTTACTTTGAGATAGTGAATCTCACTAGGTCCCTGTATCTTGCTCTTGAATTCATGTTGTATTTAGTTTAACAGGTTCTTTGTATCTTTCTCTAAGGTAGTGAGCCTTATATTATGAGTTAAATCTCACCATGGTTTTTCCCTCATTAGGTTTTCCATGTAAATTTGGTGTTATCCTTGTGCATGTGTGTGTTCTTTATTTATCATTATTTTTTATCTAGTTAGAAGTATAATTGTTATATCTTTCATTGTTCATGAAGTGTTGAAGTTACTAAGGATTCAAACTGCTGTATCATTGTTTTCTACTATTCTTCTTAAAGGTTTATTGATTTGGTAAATAATGTTGTCTTGTGATAAAAGAGTTAAGTTTTAGAAGGGATAAAGTTTTGATAATACTAATCCATCCCCCCTCTTAGTCTCTGAAGTGTTCAACAATTGGAATTTGATCCATGTTCCTCTATAGAAGCTTAACAGGTTGAGGAAAACATCTAGGATGGCACATGATGGTTCATACAAGGGTTGTAGGTTTGATGGGACTAATTACTTGTAGAAAATAAGAATGGAAGGACACATAAACTCTCTTATGTTTGGTGTGTGGAAATTAGTAAAACGTGGTTATACTACTCCTACCACTCCTCTTATAGATCTAGTTGAAATCATACTATATGAATATAATACCAAAGAAAAGAAGGCTATCTTGTGTGGGTTGGTTGATTCAAAATTTTTGAAGGTGATGAATTGTATTTCTTCCAAAGATTCTTGGGAAAATCTTAGTAGCATCTATCAAGGAGACACTAAAGTGAATCAAGCTAAGATGTAGATCTTTAAAAGTATATTTGAGACTCTAAAAATCACTAAAGATGAAGACATTGCAAGTTATATGCTCTAGGTACAAGAAGTCTCTAGCAATTTTGGACTTGGTGGAGAAGTGAAAGAAAGTAAAATTGTAAAAAAGGTTTTGAGATATCTCCCAAAATCTTACATTCACAAAGTGTTTTCCATTGAAGATTCAAGGGACTTAGATCAATATTTAGTTGATGAAATGTTTGGTACTCTTACTTCTTTTAGCTGAGAGAGTTTGATAAATATGTTCCAAAGAAGGAAGTTGCATTCAAAGCCAACAAAAATATTGAAGAAGAATTTGCTGATTAAAATGATGACCTCAATGAGGTTGAAGCAAACTTTGTGAGAAGATTTAAGAAAGGAATTGGCAAGTACAAAGGTAAGTTATCATTCAAGTGTTTCACTTGTGGAAGAGTTGGTCATTTTGCATCTAGATATCCCTATAAATAATTTGTTGATGATAACAAAATAGAGAAAATCAAAAGAGGATTCTATTCTAAGGAGAGAAATTGATCCTCTAAAGATGAAGATAATTATTCAAATTATGAAAACATATTCATGGCTCTAGAAGGAAAAAAGAACAATGTTGGAGAATGTAAAAGGTCAGGTACCTTGTAGAATAGTATGGTTAATGAAAGATTTATGGCAGTATGGAATACCTTTCATGCAAAGGAAGAGGAAAATGCTTAGTTGATTGATAGTGGGTGTTCTCACCATATGACTGATGAAATAAGTAAGTGCAGATAAGGAAAGCCTATGCAGAACAAACTTTCCTAATGTAAAAACTAAGAGAAGAATGCAGATGTCTTTAAATTTTACAATTACAGTTCATCAAGATACACATGAAAGGAATAAAAAAATAGATAAATAAACACAAACAAAATTGACACCATATTTACGTGGGAATACCCTTATGGGAGAAAAAACCCACCACACCAAAGAAAATCACTTGTATTACAATAATCAAAATTACATACAAGTTACAGACTCTCCTTCCAAATGTCAATATTACAGCAGCAATATTTCCTTGATCAATCTCGTATAGAACAACACTGTTACAATGCTCTCAAAACAACATATAGATCATTTCATCATCCAAACATCAAACTCTCTAGCCCCTTCACAGTTATAGTACATTACTATGTATAGAAACAACCATGAATCAAAATATTCTTTGTACAATCAATTAAGTTCAACTTTCTCTATAGAGCAATTGTCAAACTTCCCAGGCATTCAAACGGTCACCTTTAAAGTTAGTAACATCCTCCACTTAATGGATTACACCTCAAAAATTCAACAAGTTCATGCTCTTCACCTTACACTGTACTACCGTTGCGCAAACAACAAGCTCCCGCGAGGTGGCGGTAACTGTGCTACCTCCATACATGTCAAGGGCTTCTGAGGTATGGTGGTAACTACATTACTACTAGAAAATTGATAGGAATCTATGGTATGGTGGTATACACCGCACTACCACTACACATCTGGTGACCTCCTGCGGTATGGTGATAATAGCACTACTGCACCCCAGTGTAAAGACATTGACAGTATAGTGGTATCCACCGCACTATCACTTGACAGCTGATACGCTCCCATGGTATGGCAGTAACCACTCTACCACTCCTTAGCAAGAAGATACCCGTGGTATAGAGGTACAGGCATAAACTTAACACTTACAAATTCTTTGTTGCTTGGTGATAGAACCAAGGTTATACCAGTGAGTTTGAGACACATATTCTCAACAATCTCCCACTTGACAAAGAACTCACTGAACCCTTTTCAATACCTAAAGTCATTGAACATTTTGGACCACAAGGCCTATTGAATTTGTGTACCATCTAAACTTATCCATGCTCACTGGCTTTGTCAAAGCATCAACAACATTCTTTATAGTATCCACCTTTTCCAAACAGACCTTTCCATCCTCCACCATATATTGTACAAAATGGTACTACACATCAATACATTTCATCCTGACATGGAAAGTAGGATTTTTTGCCAGACAAATGGCACTCTGATTGTCACAACAAATAATAATCTTCCCTGCATCAAAACCAATATTAGAGCATAATCTCCTAAGCCAAGTGTCTTATGTGCAGGTGTGAATTGCTACCAATACTCAGCCTCTGTAGTGGATAAAGTGACTATAGCATGTCGCTTGCTCATCCAACTAACTGCACCACCATTCATCATGAAACTATATCCACTGGTGGACCTTCTGTTGTCAATGTCCCTTGCTCAATTAGAATCCAAATACCCATGAATGCTAATATTCCTTTATGATTCAACCAAATTATTATGGTAACACAAAGCATATTCTGAAGTGCCCTTCAGATATCTAAACACTCTTTTCATAGCATCCCAATGTGTCCTTCCTAGATTAGCCATAAACTAACTAAGTACTCCCACTGCTTGTGCAATGTCTAGCCTTGTGTAGACCATTGCATACATTAAACTTCCAACTGCACTAGCATACAACACTCTAGTCGTGTCCTCCATGTTAGTAGTAGATTTTAGACAATCTTCAACATATAGCTTTGTTCCTTGCAAAACTGGAACAACTAGTTGCTTGCAATCTATCATACAAAATCTCTCCAGAATAGTGTTAATATACTTACTTTGGCTGATCCAAAGTTTTCTATTCTTCCTGTCCCTAGTTATTTCCATTCCTAGAATATACCTAGCTGCACCAAGATCCTTCATTTCAAACTTTGCAGACAATTGAGATTTTAGATCAAAAATCATAAACTTACTATTTCCTATGAACAACATATCATCAACATATAGTGCAATAACAAGAACCCTTGAATCATTTTCAATCTTGAAGTACACACAATGATCTAATTTTGATCTTACAAAACCCAGTGACAAAACAAACATGTCAAATTTTTGGTACCACATTCTAGCTGACCGATTTAAACCATACGGATATTTCTTTAACTTGCAAACCATATTTTCTTTACCTTTTATCACAAAGTGCTCAGGCTAGGACATATAAATTCCTTCTTCAAGATCACCATGAAGAAATGTTGTCTTCACATCCATCTATTCAATATCCAAGTCATATGTTGCTGCAAGTGACAAAAGAAATTTGATAGATGTTAGCTTTGCTACAGGAGAACAAATTTCTCCATAATCAATTCCCTCTACCTGGGAATAACCCTTTGCAACCAACCTCACTTTATACTTCTCAACACTGCCATCTAGACCAATTTTCTTTTTAAATACCCATTTGCAACCCACATGCTTTCTACCTTCAGGCAATGGGACCAGATCCTAAGTATCATTCTTCTTCAATGATGCCATTTCTTCATTCATGGCTTCCAACCAGGAATCTGAATCAGTCATTTCAACTACCTCTTTTAAAGTTCTAGGATCATCAGTATTATTAATCAAAGCATAGGAACAAATAGAATCCAACATAGAGAATCCATACCTATTAGGTTGCTTATTCTCATGTGTAGACCTCCTCACAGGCTGAGGCTGAGGTTGTGGTTCTTCTTCAGAACTCTCAGAGCTGCTTGAACTCTCCTCAGTTTTAGGTACACTATGAATGTGTTGTTCCTCTTTTTTAGGAGTTAGAGGTATTTCAACATCATTTTCCTCTTTATTTTCTTTCATCCCTAATTGCAGTTCCACTAAAGAAGGTTTCAGCTCTCAAAAGATTATGCTTCTTTTGTATACAACCATTTTAGTCACCAGATTCCAAAGCTTGTATCCTTTCACACCAATGTCGTAGCCAATGAAGATACACTTAACAACTTTGTTCTCCAATTTAGATCTCTTCACATCTGGCACATAAACATATGCTTCGCAGCCAAAGACACAAATATGTCTCAAAGAGGGCTTCTTACTAGACCAATATTCCATAGGAATTTTATCAACAAGTGTCGAAGAAGGAGATCAATTTACCAAGTAACATGTTGTAGCCACAACCCCAGCCCAAAAATTTTGCTCCAGACTAGCATTACTCAACACACTTCTTTCCTTCTCCATTAGCATCTTGTTCAACCTTTTAGCAACTCCATTTTGTTGTGGAGTGTAAGGTGTTGTTTATGCCTCTTAATTCCATGGTCTTTGCAATACCTTTCAAATTATGTAGAACAAAATTCACCATCATTATCTATCCTCAAGCATTTAATTTTCATACTAGTCTGATTTTCAACCAAGTTCTTGAAATCTTTAAACCGATTGAACACTTTTGATTTACTTTTTAGAAAATATACAAATGCCCTTCTCAAATAATCATCAATGAACAATACATAATATTTTGAATTTGACAATGAAGGAACATTTACTAGACCAAAAACATCATAGTGAATATAATCCAAAACACTAGAATATTTATGAGGACTAGAGTAAAATGAAACACGATGATGTTTTCCATATATACAATGTTCAAAAAATTCAAATTCCATATTACAATCATCAAGCCCCTCAACCAAGTTTTTTTCTTTCAAAGCTTTTAAGACTTTCTCAACAATATGACCTAGCCTTTGATCCCAGAGCATAGTCTTCTCTACAAGAAGTTTAACTTCCAAAGAATTATCCCCTATACGGACTTCAGTCTCCTTTGCATGAACAGCCTTTTGTGACTTTGCAGAGACACTGTTACATTGAACAACAAGTGTGTCCAACTTATGCAGAGTACCAATTTAGGAACCCCTAGCTAGCACAATCGAGCCTCTAGTCATTTTACATCCATTACTAGAGAATGATACTTGCACTCCAACATCATTTAGCTTACTTACATAAAGTAAATTCCAAGCCAGACCTAGTATATGCATTACGCCATCAATTCCCTTAATTCTTCCATCAAGAAACTGAATTCTGACTCTTCCATGACCAAATATTTCTAGAGATGAATCACTTGCTAGGCACACCTTTCCACCATTGTATTTTTCATACTTTGTAAACCAATCTCTATGAGATGTCATGTGGAAATATGCTCCAAAATCAATCATCTAGACATCATCTGATGTCTGTGTTGCCAAAGTTGCAATAAGGTATTTGCATCACTTTAAGAAGAATCATTGTCAGAAGAGTTCTTCTTCTTCTTCTTTGTCTCCTCTTTGAAATCCTTTCAGACATGACCAGGTTTCCCACAATTCTAGCACTTCACCTTAGACTTCTTTCTAGGAGACTTTGATCTCCCTTCTAATTTTGATTTGGACTTCTTGTCCTTCTTCTTGCCTTTTTCTTTCGATCTTCCTCACACAACAAGAACCTCCTTTGCCATATCAGAAGATTTCCTTCTCATTTCTTCTGACAACAAAGAAGCAACCACATCATCCATATTGAAAGTGGTTTTCTTGCTCCTAATCGCCATCACTAAATGATCCAAAGAGTCAGGAAAAGAACACAACAATAGCATACAACAATCTTCGTCATCAATTTTCATGCTCATAGATGTTAACTGAGCAATCAACGTGTTAACATATTTAGATGATCAGCCACAGATGCCCCTTCCTCCATCTTCAAAGAGTATAACTTCTTCCTTAAGAAAAAATTATTCACCAAGGACTTACCCTGATAGATATCTCCAAGATTCTTCCACAAAGATGCAGTCTTTTCTTCATGAACGTTCAAGAGAATAGAGTCTGCCAAATAGAGTCTTATCAACCCTTTTTCTTTTCTGTCTATGACGGACCAATCTTCTTGCTTCATGCCAAAAGGTTTCATTATAGACACAGTAAGCCAAATATCTCGATCCACCAATAGGTCTTCCATTTTAAGTTTCCACAACTCAAAATTGTTGCCATTGAATTTCTCAATTTCAATCTTTCCTGATGTGCTTGACATCTTAATCTATAGTTTAAATTACCAAACTTCTACAAGACTCCCACTGAGTAGAATTGACACAAAAATCCCAACCTACCCACAAGGATAACACAACTAGCTAGGCTTTGATACCACTTGTAAGGAAAGCCTATGGATGTGGAACAAACTTTCCTAATGTCAAAACTCAAAGAAGAATGCAGATATGTCTTTCAATTTTACAATTACAGTTCATCAAGATACACATGAAAGGAATAACAGAATAGAGAAATAAACACAAACACAATTGACACTAGATTTATGTGGTAAAACCCTTATGGGAGAAAAAACCCACCACAACAAAGAAAATTACTTGTATTATAGTAATCAAAATTACATACAAGTTACAAACTCTCCTTCCAAATGTCAATATTACAGTAGTAGCATTTCCTTGATCAATCTCATACAGAACAACATTATCACAATGCTCTCAAAATAGCATACATATCATTTGATCATCCAACCATTGAACTCTCTAACCCCTTCATGGTTACAATACGTTACTATGTATAGCAGCAACCATGAATTAAAACATTCTTTGTACAATCGATTTAGTTCAAATTCCATTATAGAGAAACTGTCAAACTTCCCAAGCATTCAAATGGCCACCTTTAAAGTCAGAAACATCCTCCACTTAATGGCTTACACCTCAACAATTCAACAAGTCCATGCTCTTCACCTTACACCGTGCTACTGCTGCGCAAACAATAGGCTCCTGCGGGGTGGTAGTAACTACACTACCTCCAGACAGGTCGAGGGATTTTGAGGTATGGCGGTAACTACACTACCGCTAGAATTTTGACATGCATCCATGGTATGGTGATATACACTGCACTATCACTACACATATGGTGACCTCCTATGGTATGGTGGTAACCGCGCTACTACACCCCAGTGTAAAGACACCCGTAGTATAGCGGTTTCCACTGCACTACCACTCAATAGTTGAGATGCTCCCGTGGTATGGCAGTAACCGCTCTACCAATTCTCAACAAGAAGATACCCGTGGTATAGAGGTATAGGCATAAACTTAACACTTTTGAAGTCTTTGCTACTTGGTGACAGAACCTGGGTTATACTAGTGAGTTTGAGACACATATTCTCAATAGGCTAATTCAAAACTTTTGAAGGTGATGAATTGCATTTCTTCCAAATATTCCTAGGAAAAGCTTAGTAGCATCTATCAAGGAGATAATAAAGTGAATCAAGCTAAGATGTAGATCTTTAAAAGTATATTTGAGACTCTAAAGATCATTGAAGATGAAAACATTACAAGTTATATGCTCTAGGTACAAGAAGTTGTCTCTAGCATTTTTGGACTTGGTGGAGAAGTGAAAGAAAGTAAAATTGTAAAAAGGGTTTTGAGATATCTCCCAAACTCTTACATTCACAAAGTGTTTTCCATTGAAGATTCAAGGGACTTAGATCAGTTTTCAATTGATGAAATGTTTGGTACTCTTACTGCTTTGAGATGGGAGAGTTTGATAAATATGTTCCAAAGAAGGAAGTTGCATTCAAAGCCAAAAAAAATATTGAAGAAGAATTTATTGATCAAAATGATAACCTTGATGAGGTTGAAGCAAACTTTGTGAGAAGATTTAAGAAAGGAATTGGCAAGTCAAAGGTAAGTTATCATTCAAGTGTTTCAATTGTGGAAGATTTGGTCATTTTGCATCTAGATGTCCCTATAAAGAATCTATTTATGATAACAAAATAGAGAAAATAAAAAGAGGATTCTATTCTAAGGGGATAAATTGTTCCTCTAAAGATGAAGATAATTATTCAAATGATGAAAATATATTCATGGCTCTGGAAGGAAAAAAGAACAATGTTGGAGAATGTAAAAGATTAGGTACCTTGTAGAATAGTAAGGTTAATGAAAGATCTATGGCAGTATGGAATACCTTTCATGCAAAGGAAGAGGAAAATGCTTGGTTGATTGATAGTTGGTGTTCTCACCATATGACTGATGACATAAGTAAGTGCATCAATCTCAAGAAGGTCAATGGTGGAGCTATTAATTTTGGTGATGATAATTCAACATAAATATGTGGAAAAGGTGATATAGAAATTGATGGAATGAACAAAACTAAAGATGTCCTTTATGTCAAAGGCTTGAAACATAATCTCCTGAGTGTCAATCAAATGTGCAATAGAGGATACAATCTCACTTTTCATGCTAATGGATGTGAGATGAAAAAGGAAGGTTCTGTAAGGCTTGTTGCTGAAGGAACAATGATAAATGGTAATGTCTATCATGTAAACGAGGCTAATAGAAGAATATTCTTATTGGCTCAATCTGAAAAATTTGGTTGTGGCACAAAAGAATGGGCACATCAACTTTGAAAACATGGTGAAGATCAGTTCCTCTCATGCAATAAGAGATATGACTATAATAACCAAGCCTGTAAACACTTTATGTAAAGAATGTCATAAGGGAATCAAACAAAGACTAGCTTCAAAAGCAAGGTGTCCTCTATTTCAATGCCATTGAATTGATTCAAATTGATCTTTGTGGACCTACAAGGATAAGAAGTCACCAAGGAAAAAGTTAATTTATGTTTCTTATAGATTATTACACTAGAATGACTTGGGTTAAATCTTTAAGAGAGAAATCATAAGCCTTTGATAAGTTTAATATTTTTAAGGAAAAAGTTGAGAATGAAATGTATGTTAGGATCAAATGTTCAAGGTTAGAAAGAGGAGGTGAATTTACTTCCTATGAATTTGAATTTTTTTTTGAAGATCATGGTATTAGGAGACATCTATCTACTCATAGAACCCCTCAACAGAATGGGGTAGTTAAAAGGAATAATAGAACATTACAAGAAATGGCTAGGAAAATTATGAACAATGCTAACCTACCAAATATGTATTGGAAGGAAGCAATACATACTATTTTTTATTTTCTTAATAGAGTGCAACTAAGTGTAAACATCAAAGAGACCCCATATGAGCTTTGGTATGGAAGACCTTCCACTATTAGATATTTTAGAATTTTTGGTAGTAGATGCTACGTCAAAAGAGATGAAGGAGACCTTGGAAACTTTGATTCAAGTTGTGATGAAGGAATTTTTCTTGGTTACTCAACTAGGAGCAAGGCATATAGATTCTACAACAAGAGATTAGGAAAGATGATTGAAAGTAAAATGTCAAGGTATATAAATACTTGTGTCAGATCTTACATGAACCTAAGGTTCCCAAATCTAATATGCTTCCCTAGATTAAAAAAGAAGAAGAAATAGAAGAGAAAGAAGAAGAGGAACTAGAACTAGTGAAGAATCTTGAGACTCCAAAATATGTGTAGAAGAACCACTCTCCATATTAGATCATTGAAGACAAAAATGAAGGTGTTCTAACAAGAATAAATTTTTCAAGAGAAACTAAAGAAAGAAAATTGTGGTTATTATAAATAGTAGAACCCAAGAAATTTTTTGATGCTAGTAAAGATGATAATTGGATAAAGGAAATGGAGGAAGAACTAAATCAAACAAAGAAGAATCAAACTTGGGAATTAGTTCCTAGACTAGCTAATAAGAATGTGATAGGAACAAAATGGGTGTTCTAGAATAAGCTAAATGAAGATGCTAAAGTAATAACGAACAAAGATATATTGGTTTGCAAGGGGTATTCACAAGTTGAAGGTATTTATTTTGAGGAGACCTTTGCTCCAATAGCTATATTAGAGGCAATAAGGATGTTTCTTGTTCTTGTTTCTCATAAGAACTTCAAATTATACCAAATGGATGTCAAGTCATCTTTCTTGAATGGTGATCTAGAAGAAGAAGTGTATATTGAGTAACCATATGGTTTCTAGTTATTAGAGGATTTGGACATGGTTTTTAAAGAAATCTCCCAGAGCTTTGTATGCTAGAATAGATAAGTATCTACTTTGGAAAGGATTCAAGAAAGGTAATGTAGAGAGTAATCTACATATTAAGGTTTAGGAAGACAAGTTGTTGATTGTGATTGTATATGTTGATGACATCATCTTTGGTGGAGGTGATTATATTGTGTAGAAATTTTGCAAAAGAGATGAAAAATGAATTTGAGATGTCAATGGTTAGTGAGTTGTCCTTCTTCCTTGGCTTGCAAATTATTCAACAAGAGGGTGGTGTCTTTATTTCTTAAGCCAAATATGTAAAGGAAATGCTAAAGAAGTTTTGGATGGAAGATTCCAAACTAGTAGGTACTCCTATGGTGACAAACTGTCACTTAAGAAAATTTGATCAGACTCTTTATAGGTCCATGATTGGAGGTTTGTTGTATTTAACTGCTTCCAAACTGGATATCATGCATGTAGTATGTTTGGTTGCCAGATTTCAAGCCAATCCTAAGTAATCTCATGAGAAAGATGTGAAAATAATCTTCAAATAATTAAAGGGTACTCTGAATTATGGAATATGGTACAACTTTGAGTGCCTATAATAATGTTGACTGGGTACGTTGTGTTGATGACTGGAAAAGTACAAGTGGAAGTACATTCTTTTTGAGAGATATATTGGTCTCATGGTTTAATGAAAAGTAGGATTCAGTATCTTTGTCCACAACAAAAGCATAATATATTTCCACAATATCTTTTTATACTCAGGTGCTTTGGATGAAGCAGACTTTGAAGGATGTAAAGGTGGTTTATGATGAACCTATTCCTATACTATGTGACAATACAAGTACAATCAACATTTCCAAGAATCTGGTAATGCACTCGAGAACTAAACACACCTCAATCCAATATCACTTTCTAAGAGAGAATGTTGCAAAATATGGAGTCAAAATGGAATATTTGTCTGCCAAGGACTAGATTGTAGACATTTTTGCTAAGGCACTTTCAAAGGATACATTTGAGTATCTATGAAAAAATTTAGCAGTTATTTCCCCTCCTTGTTCTAACTAGATTCATAAATGGTGCATCTATCCAGGGGGAGAAATTCATGTCATATCCTTTGCTTCTGGATTGATGATTTCTACCTCTCAAGGGGAGTTCATAGAAATGAGGAGTCCTAAAGATGTTGTGTAGTTGAAGAAGTTGTCTTGTTGGTCAAAGGGGGAGTATGTGTTGTTGCTTCAATAGAAGATATTTTTCCCCTTGTCCCTAAAAAGAATGTCCTGCTGCTTTGTGCAAGAGTGTATGACCCCTTGTCCTTTATGTCAAAGGGGGAGAGTGAGCATTGTGTGTTTCCATCAATGCCAAAGGGGGAGACTATTGGCAGTTTTTTCATTGATATCAACACTAATGAGATTGTTGGCAATTGTTATCATTGATGTCAACACTAATTGTTGGTTGTCATTGATGTCAACAATTAAGAAGTTGTTAGTCCTTGCTATTGGTTATCATTGTTATATTCATTTTGGACTATCATTGGTGATAAATTTCATGGTTGCATGTCATGCCTTATCAAAGAAGAATTACTGAAGTTCATGGTTGGATGTCATTCCTTATCAAAGAAGAGTTGTTGAAGTTCATATAATACATTATTATTGTTAGTAGAGTTGATTTCATAATGCTATATTTATATGAGTATTAGAAGCATGAGTGATAGTGAAGAGATGTTGTTGAAGGTCTATAGTATGTCTTATGCTCTCTCCTAATGTTCTTGATAAAGTATGTGTTGCTAAAAGGAAGTTTTGGCCTTCACAAGTTGATTAAATGTTTCTGGTTCAGGAAGATGCAATGAAGTCTATCCAGGAGAATGCTCTTAATTCCTCCACTATTGATACTTTGGTCTTGTGGTTTGGTGTTCAATGTCAGTGTTATGTGGGTGTTTCACTCCTATCTTTTCAGCTCACTTGTCTTGCCAAGGATATCTCTTTGAATTGTTGAAGGTTGGTAGTGTTGTTGGTTTTCTTGATTGTTCCAGGAAATGCTCCGCATTTCTCTGCATTGATGTCTCTACTCCTATGGCTTCATGAATGTTCTCTCAATGTTTTTGTAGTGTCTCAGTTCCAATATCATGTGTTGAAGTGTTGTGCAAGCTGATATGTTAATGTTATATCTCATGATTAAGCATTTTGTGTTTCTAGAATATAGTTTTTTGTTCTTCTTTGGTCTACAGTGGTTGTTGGTGGTGTGACAGTATGAAATAAGTGTATGGAAGTGTTTTTGGATGTAAAAAGAAAATTCCCATGTGATCCACATGTTTCTAATTCACTGCTTTGGTTTTGCATTATGTCTTGAGTTGGATTTATAGGTTATTTGTGGATATCTAGTGATAGGGATTATTAAATTGCTTGCATCATGTACTTGGGGGTATACACTGGCAATGGAAGATGTGTTGTGATATATTTTGGTCCTAACCTATCCTTCTTAGGACCAAATAATGTTAATTTAATAAGATGTATGCTTATGGGCCAATTGGTTATGTGCTTCAACATTTCACCCACATGTTTCCTTAATACTGACTTAGGTTGATGTGTGCTTGCGTGAATGGTTTTGTATCACATTGAAAGAAGTGCTAAGAGTATTTTTGGTCCTCTATATCTTCTAGATAGAACTTCATTATGTTTTGGTGGTCAACTTGTTGATTTTATGATTTATCCTTTTTCGTGGCCAACCTAATTGAAGTTTTGAAGTGTTATAGTGGATATATATGCAATAACATTTAAGATGAAACAAGATGGAGAAGTGTACAAGTGCAAAGAAGGGTGTGTGTGAATTGTATTGTATATATATTAGTGATAGTTCTAGATGTCTGAAAGTAAATATCAATTGTGGTATAAAACTTTAGTCAATAGAGTATTGTGTTGGAAACCATTGTAATTTTCTAAATAATATTGTATCCTATTCTAATATAGTGAATATCATCGGGTCCCTATATCTTACTCCTGAATTCATGTTGTCTTTAATTCAACAAGTCTTCTATATCTTTCCCTTAGATAGTGAGCCTTCTTGCAAGTCTTTTTGGAATTAAGCCTTATATTGTGAGTTAAATCTCACCATCATCTTTCCCTCATTAGGTTTTCCACATAAATCTTGTATTCTTCGTGTGCATGTGTGTGTTCTCTATTTTTCATTGTTGTTGATCTAGTTAGAAGTAGAATTTCTATATCTTTCATTGTTCATAAAGTGTTGAAGTTGCTAAGGATTCAAACCACTATATCATTTTTTGCTACTATTTTGCTTAAATGTTTCTTGATCTGGTAAAGAAGGTTGTCTTATGGTAAAATAGTTAAGTTCCAGAAGTGATTAAGTTTTGATAAGACTAATTCACCCCCTCTTAGTCTCCAAAAGTGTTTAAAAATTGGTATCAAAGCCAAGTTTGTCTGTAGAAGCTTAAAAACTTGAGGCAACGATCTAGGATGACACATGATGTTTCATATGAGGGTCATAGGTTTGATGGGACTAATTACTCCTTTTAGAAAATAATAATGGAAGGACACCTTAACTCTCTTAGCTTTGGTGTATGAAAATCAATCATAAATGGTTATACTACTGCTACCACTCCTCTTACAGATCTAACTGAAATCAAACTATATGAGTGCAATACCAAAGAAAAGAATGTTATATTGTGTGGGTTGGTTGATTCAAAAAATTTAAAGGTGATGAATTATAGTTCTACCAAATATTCTTGGAAAAATATTTATACGACCTATGAAGGAGACAATAAAGTGAAGAAAGCTAAGATGTAGATCTTTAAAAGTAGATTTGAGGCTGTAAAGATGACTAAATATTAAGACATTGCAAGTTATATGCTCTAGGTACAAGAAGATGTCTCTTGATTTTTTGAGCTTGGTGAAGAGAAAGAAAGTGAATTGTAAAAAAGGTTTTGAGATCTCTCCCAAAATCTTACAATCATTAAGTGTCTACCATTGAAGATTCAAAGGACTTACATCAACATTAAGTTGATGAAATGTTTGGTACTCTTACTGCCTTCGAGATGAGAAAGTTTGATAAATATGATCCAAAGAATGAAGTTGCATTCAAATCCCAAATATTTATTGAGGTTGTTAATAAAAAAAATGACCTTGATGAGGTTGAAGAAAACTTTGTGAGAATATTGAAGAAACGCACTAGCAAGTACAAAGGTAAGTTAGCATTCAAGTGTTTCAATTGTGGAAGAGTTGGTCATTTTACATATAGATGTCCTTATAAAGAATATGTTGATGATAAAAAAGAGACAATAAAAATAGGATTCTATTCTAAGGAGAGAATTTGTTCCTCTAAAGATGAATATAATGATGAAAATGATGAAAATCTATCTATTGATGTGTAAGGAAAAAAGAACAATATTGGAGAATGTAAAAGGTTTGGTACTTTGCAAAATAGTAAGGTTAATGAAAGATCTATGGTACTATGGACTGCCTTTCATGCAAAGGAAGAGGAAAATTCTTGGGTGATTGACAATGGGTGTTCTCACCATATGATTTCATCAATCTCAAGAAGGTCAATGGTGGAGGTGTTAGGTTTGGTGATGATAAGTTAGAAGAAATTTGTGGAAAAGGTGATATAACAATTGATGGAAAGAAGAGAAATAAAGATGTCCTTTACGTCAAAGGCTTGAAACATAATCTCTTGAGTTCTAGTCAAATGTGCAACAAAGGATACAATCTCACTTTTCATGCTAATGGATGTGAGATCAAAAAGGAAGGTTCCAGAAGGCTTGTTGTTGAAGTAACAATGAAAAATGGTAATGTCTATCATATAAAGGAGGCTAATGGAAGAATTTGCTTATTGGCTCAGTCTGGAGAATTTTGGTTTTGGAAGAAAGTAATGTGGCACATAAACTTTGAAAAAATGGTGAAAATCAATTCCTCATGTAGTAAGAGATGTGCCTAGAATAACCAAGCCTATAAACACTTTGTGTAAATAATCTCAAATGGGAAAGAAAACAAAGACTAGCTTCAAAAGAAAGGAGTCCTTTGTTTCAATGCCATTGGATTTGATTCACACTAATATAGGTGGACCTACAAGGATAAGAATTCAACAAGGTTAAAGGTACTTTATGTTGCTTATTGATGAATACACTATAATGAATTGGGTTACATTCTTAAGAGAGAAATCATAAGCCTTTGATAAGTTTAGTATTTTTAAAGAAAATTTTGAGAATGAAAGGATGCTAGGATCAATTTTGTATGGTCAAACAGAGGAGGTGACTTTACTTCCTATGAATTTGAAAAGTTTAGTGAAGATCATGGTATTAGGAGAAATTTGTCTTCTCCTAGAACCACTTAGTAGAATGCAATAGTTGAAAGGAAGAATAGAATAGTGTGATAAATGGCTATGAAAATGATGAAAGATGCAGATGTACTAGATATGAATTGGAAGGAAGTAGTACATATTGCTATCTATTTGCTTAACATAGTGCAACTGAGGGTCAATAGTAATAAGACCCCTTATGAGCTGTGGTATGGAAGACCTCCCACTATTAGATATTTTGGAATCTTTATAGCAATTGCTACATCAGAAGAGATGAAGGAGAAATTGGAAATTTTGATTCAAGGTGCATAGCTTAGAAAAATGGTCTATATATCAATCTCTCTTTCCTTATAAGCACAAAAGATAAATTATTTTGGTTGATGGTTTATCATCCAAACCAAGGCATTCTTGCACAAAAAATCAATTAGGAATTTTAATATTAATGGGAAGGACTTGATCTATAACATATACCAATTGATAAGGGGAATTTATTAAACCTAAATTTGATTTAGTTTTATCTATACATAAAGAAAATTTTAAGATTGTACACAACTCTCTTGGGTTCTTTTCAATCAATATCTTAATTATATTTAACATTTTTTTATTGGTTGATTCATCTAGTCCATTTTCTTATAGATAATAGTTAGAGGAAAATATTAGAATTATTCCATACTCAAAACTCAATTAGAAAACATTAAAGATGAAAAGGAAAGGCCATTGTCACATATCATGGAGTATGCTACTCCAAACCTTGTGATGATGTTATCCTCTAGGAAGTTGATCATATTTTATGGTGTACATTACATATTGTAAGTTTCTTTTGTCCATATAGTGTATAATAGTATGTTATAGTTATCATTGTTGTATGTATTGTAATTGATGTCAAAAAATTGGTAGCATGGAAGGTTATAGAAGGTTGCATTTGATGCAATTAGTGTGATGATCAAAAGTGTTGCGAAGTGTTGGATATAATGATGAATTTAATGAGCATGTTGTACAAAATTATACTACATCTCTTATTGATCATGAATAGCTGAATGTTGTTATGAAGAAGTTGTGGTTTATTCATGAAGAGAATTGTAATTTTTTTCTATGGTGTTGTGAGTGTTGTATTCACTATCCCTTGATGTAAAGCATTGCATAAGATATAAAATAAAGTATGAAATGTTTTAATGAATTCAATGGCTCAAGAAGTTATATTGAATAAGCTCAAAAGCATACTCCAAATTCCTCCAAATTTGAAGATATGGTCTTGAGATTTGGAGGATAAGTTAAAATCATCTATATGTTTTCTCATTTCAAGTTTCAGGTGTTGAGGTATATAATTTTCTATCACAAGATTATGTTTTCTGCATTTGTAAGTGATGTTGGGTTTAATGTTTGTTTATTTGTGCCAACATGGTATAACATGAAGTGGTCAAATAAGTGCATGAGAATTTTTTCAAATATCATATAATTGTTGTAAGGTGATCCACATGATGTTATCTAGTCTCTCTGGTATCCCTTGTGGTTTGGATTTGATATTTAAGTGTTTTTTGGACCAACTTGGAATGTTGAGATATTTGTGTCAAGTCTTTGAAGTGTGTACCAGCATGGAGGTGTGTGCTAAAGTAAAATAGGTCTTTTTTATCTCCTAGTTTGGACTACATTTGATTCCCTATTATTGCATTTTTTTCAATCCAACTTGTTGTAGTCGTTGCACGTTTCATGTTTACATGTTTCATCTTGGCTAACAAGGAGAAAATTATTGAAGCTTATGGAGAATATAAATGTAAGATCAATATTATTGTAATGTGTATGGAGGTATGGAAAATGTGAAGAGGTATGTGAGAGTATATGTGTGAGGAAGTGTGCTAAAAGTAGTGAGTTAAAGGAAACAAATATTATGGAGTAGAGGTGTTGAAAACATATGCTAGTGTGAAGAGAGTTGCAGTGATGATTGATCATCAAATTGTGTCAAGTATGTTGTGCTAAGGTTGTAGCCTCTTTTTGTAACTATTGCAAATTTTAGGTAGTTGTAGCTTCATTTGGGTTGTGGCCCATAATTTTTTTTTTAAATATTATTTTTATTTGTGAGGATTGATTTGGATAGTACCTCCAAGCAACTTGCTCACCATGGTTTTTCCCTTCTAGGGTTTTCCATGTAAATATGGTGTTATGGTTATGTGCTTATGCTTTTAAATTGTATTTTATACTATATCTATTTAAAGTAGTGGGAAGTTTTGGTGGATAAAGTTGAATTGGATTAATTGTGGAATGTACTAATTCACCCCCCCTCTCTATGTGTTCTAACAATTTTTATTAGAGCAAGGTTCCTTGGTGCAACCTAATAGCTAAAGGAAGATCTTGGAATAGAACACATGGCTTAGAAATACTCCTCTTCTAAAGTGTTGATATTTGATAGAAGCAATTATTCTTTCTGGAGAGTGAGGATGGAAGCCTATCTAACCTTTCTAGGGTATGATGTTTGGAGAGCTACAAAGGATGGTTATACTAAACCTACTCATCCTATTATAGATGCTAATGTGAAGAAGAGACATGAAAAAAATGATAAAGCAAAAAATGCTATCTTAAGTGGGTTAATAATTTAGAATTTTTTAAGGTGGTGCAATGCAAGACAACCAAGGAGATATGTGATAAGCTCAAAAGTCTCTATGAAGGAAATGATAATGTAAAGCAAGAAAAATTATAATCTTACAATTCAATGTTTGAGAATCTAAGGATGAAAGAAGAGGAAAACATTGATAGCTATTTGCTTTAGGTGGATGAAGAAGTCAATATAATTAGAGGATTAAGTGAATAAATAATTGATTTAGTGGTTGTGAAGAAATTCCTAAGAACTCTCCCTTATCAATTTGATTCAAAGGTTTCTGCCATTGAAGAACCCAAAGATATGAAAAAAATTACCATGGAAGAGTTGTTTGGATCTCTCACCACCTGTGAGATGAGAAATTAAGTTCAAGGTACACACAAAAGAGAAGATGCTTTCAAAGATATGAAGAAAGAAGGAACATCTAGTTCACATAGTGAATCTAAGGAAGAAGAAGAAAACTTTATGAGAAAGTTGAAGAAGGGATCAAGAAAGTGTAAAGGTAAAATACCTTTCAAATATTTTAAATATGAAATAATTGGTCATTATGCATCTAAATGTCCTTTTGGAGAAAATAAAAACAAAAAAAAGGGTTTGAAAAGTAAAATTTTCATGAGGAACCTTCATTCCAAAGAAGATTACAACTCCTCAAAAGAATAATATCACTACTCATTAGATGATGATGGAGGATAATCCCTATTTGTGGCCATAGTGATCTCTAATAGTTCAAAAAAAAATTGGATGAAGAAGAAGGTGAAGTTGATTTTTAAGGTGAACATATTTATGCTCTTGAAGACCTAGAATGTGTAAGGAAAGATAACAAAGAATAAATATCCCTAATTGAAGCTAAGATGAATGAATGCACAAAGCTTGAGAAAGAAATCATTTTACTCAAAAAGGAATTGTTGAAAGCAAAGTCTACAAATCTAGAAGAAGAAAATTTCATCAAACCTCAAGGAAGAACTTTCCAAGCAAGAAGTTTCAGCAAAAATAAGTTTAGTCATGAATTTTTTGGTTATTGTTTCATCTATAATAAATATGGTCATAAGGCTATGGATTGAAAATCTAAAATGAACAAATGATATTTTGTAAATAGAAATTCTCTTTCTTCACTTGTTCATGTAAATGTGATATTTCAAACTTGCAACAATGTTTGACATATAGAAAAATATTGCAGAAGTGGATTAGAAAAATAAAAAATTTAGAAGACAGATATTATTGAGAAAGTTAAGAAAAATGACACAAACAATGAGGTTGAAAACTCAATGGTTATCCAAATAGAGTTTCATTCACAAGTGAAAAAAAGTTTTAGGTAATAGGCAGTTGATGCTCAAGTCACACGATAGTGAAAAATCAAATTCATCAATCTTGTTAAGTTGAATGGTGGACCAGTCAAGTTTGGAGACAATTCATTTACAAATATTGTGGAAATGGCACCATAAGTATTGATGGAAAATTTAGGACAGAAGATGGTCTCTATGTAGAAGGTCCTAATCACAACCTTCTTAGTGTAATTCAGATGTGCAAAAAAGGATAATATCTTATATTTCATGATCAAGGGTGAAATCAACAGAGAAAACTCTAGTAAATTAGTGGTAGAAGGATCTAGGATAGGAAACAACTTGTACAACCTAAAGGGTGTTAATGGAAGAAGCCATATTCTAGGACATACAAATAAATGTTGGTTCTGGCACAAGAGGAGGAAAAACATTAATCTTGATAACCTTGTGAAGATTAGCTCCATCCAAGAAATAAGATATATGCTAAATATTATCAAGCCCTCAAGCAACTTGTGTGAAGAGTGCTAGATTGGGAAGCAAACAAGGAGAAGATTCAAGAAAAATGAGTATTCTTGTAGTAGGCCACTAAAAATGATTCATACTAATTTGTGCAGACCTACCAAAACAAAGAGACTCCAAGGTGAAAGGTATTTTATGTTGCTCATTGATGATTTCTCTAGGATGACATGGGTTCCATTCTTAAAAGAAAAATCAAAATATTTCTGTAGGTTCAACATTTTTAAGTCAGTGGTTGAAAATGAAATGAATGATAGAACCAAGTGCTTAAGGTCTGATAGAGGTGGTGAGTTCACTTCAAATGAATTTTAGTGATTTTGTGAAGAACATGAAATAAAGAGGCATATATTTTCTACTAGAAATCCTTAGCAAAATGTAGTGGAAAGGAAGAATAGAACTATTTAGGATATGGCAAGAACAATATTGAATTAAGCCAAGTCACCTGATGTATATTGGAAAGAAGCAGTCCATACTACTATCTATATTCTTAATAGAGGACAAATAAGGGTGAATAGTACTAATACCCCTTATGAGCTATGGTATGGAAGAGTAACAACTATCAAGTACTTCAGAATTTTTGGAAGAAGATGCTACATTATAAGAGATGAAGAAGGTTTGGGAAAATTTGACTCAAGATCTGATGAAGGAATTTTTATTGGATATACAACTGGGATCAAAGCCTACAAATTATATAATAAAAATATATATATATATATTTGAGAGTGTAAATGTTAGGTTTGATGAATAGTCACAACAAATCACACATAAGAAAGAAGATTGTTGGTCAGATGAACCTGCCTACTCAAATGAAGAAGAAGAAGAAGAAATTGAAGAAAAGGAAGAAGCACAAGAGAAAATCACCAAGACTCCTACCAAGTATGTTCAAAATAATCACTCAAAAGATTGAATAATTGGAGATAAGAATGTGGGAGTCTAGACTAGAAGGATATTTACAAGAACAAATGAATAGGTAATTTTTTCTTTACTATCAAGAATAGAACCTAAGACTTTTATTGATACTAGCAAGGGTAAAGGATGGATGCTTGTGTTTGTAGTGTCATAAATTGTTATCATTCACAATTTCACATTTTTTTTATCTCCATCTTTGGGACATACGTCTAATTGTTATTTCCATGTACATGTTTGACCACCTTTTCAAGAAACTTAACTAAACTTTTAATTGTCAAGCTTTCATAGAGAAAAAATTTCCTAGACCCAAGTGCCCAACATCCTTATCCTAGCCTTTCATGGTTGAATTTTGAAATTTGATTGGAAGCCTCATTGTGACTAGGAATTCAAATTTATTTGTTGGCCTATCTTAATGGTTTATATATGTATATACATATATATACATATGTATATATATATATATATATGTATATATATGTATATACATATACATATATATACATATATATATGTATGTATATATATGTATATATACATATGTATGTATATATATATGGATGTATATATATTTATGTATGTATATATATATGTATGTATGTATATATACATACATATATATATATGTATACATATATACATATATATACATATATACATATATATACATATATATATACATATATACATATATATACATATATATATATGTATATATATGTATATATGTATATATATATATATATATATGTATATATATATATATTGGTCCAAGGGCACCTTGGAACCAAAATTGTCAATCAAGGTTGATTAGGTCTAGGCTTTAGAAATGTGGAGTTTTTGCATTAAATAAGGTCTTGAAGACCATTTTTAATTTTAATTAGTCATGTTTGATGGTGTCTAGGTGATTAGAGTGTTTAGATTGCAAAGAAATGCAAAATATTGAAAAGTTGCTTTAAAGGTTGCTAAAAATGCAAAAATTGTCTTGTAGAGGAAGACCAACAGTCATAACCCTTCAAAAAGTAGTTGGAGGAAGTTAGATAGTTATTTTAGAATAGAATTATTATAAATATGATGTAAAAGATCAATGGAAGGTTGATTCTTGAAGATTTGAATAAAAAGACTTCCTGTTTTATCTTTGATTTTCTAGATTTTATTGTTTCTTCTTTATTTTCTATATTGTTACAGTCCATACAGGGGTGGTTTGAGAAAAATTATTGTTGAATATTTGAGGGGCATGTGTTAGCTTGAATTTATATTAGCTTTAAGCCTTTAACTCAAGATTTGGTGGGAGTTTTTGCTTGTTTCTTGCTACAGGTTAGTACCCTATTTTCAAGGGTTTGAGAGCTTAAAGATGGCATTTTAGGCCATTCCACCTACTATTCTCTATTGTATCTCAGTGGAATGGCTAAATAAGTCTTGGGCCTTGTGTGTTCATGGTTTGTGGAAGCAAGGGAGTCTGTAAGTAGTTTTGGGCATAATGCCCTAGGTAGTTTCCTTGTGTTTTGTGTGAAGAAAAAAGATGTTTGAGCCTTGAGTCTAAAGAGATTGTGGTTAAAATGGTTATGTGTTGAATCATTGAGCATGTGCAGGGGGAATATAGTGAGTTTGAGTTGGTGTCCAAGTTTGGGAAGGCCTGGATAGTAGTTTTTCAATAAAACCCTAGATAATAGCCTAAAAATGAGGGTTTGTGGATTAGGGTACTTGTAGACTGTACATAAGAAAAAAAATTATGGAATTTTGGGTTTTGACATGTGTGGATTGTTGTCCCAATGGATTTTTAGGTCTATGGTAAGTTTTTAGAACACTTGCTTCAGAAAATAGGGCTAATTTACCCTTGTAGCAGGAAAAAAGCCTCAGTTTGAGGGCTTTGAAAAAAAAGAGTCTACTAAGATATTTGAGGTATGGTGTGTAGGGAGATGAAAAAAATTGAAACAGTAATTTTTTTATGGTTTTATATTGAACTTGGAGAGTTAGAGCCTAAAAACATTGTTGGAAGGGCTACTAGGCTTGTAGGCCTACATGGTGAAATATGAGGTAATAAGGTTACAAGGATTAAGTGGTGATTTGAACCTATTTAAACTGAGTTTGTGAGTGGAAAACAACCCCCTACTTACATAAAAGTGGTATCAAAGTGAGAAAGTAGTTCCTTGAAGAAGAAAGTTGCAGTTTGGAAGGTGAAGAGGCAAGATTGAGAAGATTCCTCCAAAGGCCAGTGTAATGGAAAAGGAGATAAAGTAATTGAAAGAGTAGTTGGCACAAAAGGAAAGGTTCTACAAAGAGTCTCAAGAAGCTACTATAGTAAGGATAGAAGCTCTGGAGAAGAACCAAAGAAGAGGAATGGTGAATGAAGACTAGAGTGATAAGGAAGATGAAGGGGAAGAAGGAAACCCTCTAGTTGATGACGAAGATGATTTAGATCCTAATGAAAAGAGGATTCTCAAGATGCTAAAGGCAGTAAAAGGTGACAACACTCCAAAATTGAAGGTTGAAGTTCCAATGTACGGAGGTAAGATGGATAGTGAAGAGGTTTTGGCATGGATTGATGCCTTAGATAACTTTTTGAATTTGAAGACATTGAGAATAATAAGAAGGTGAATTATGCAAAGAAAAAGTTGAAAGGAATAGCCCTCACATGGTGGAATTTTGTTCAAGAAGATAGGGTCAAGAAAGGTAAGTCTAAATTAAGCTCTTGGGATAGGATGGTAGCAAAAGTAAAGGCTCAATTTTTACCAGCAGACTATGCTATACAAAAATTTATGAAATTGCAAGAATTGAAGAAAAGGGAGTTGGATGTGATGTCCTATATTGAAGAATTCCATAGGTTATGTATAAGGGCGGGTCATAATGAAGATGAGGTTAAAAGAGTAGTAGGATATTTAAGTGGTTTAAGGTTGAATATAAGAGATGAAATCAGTTTGAACCCTCCTAAAATAGTAGAGGAATGTTTCCAAATGGCAGTAAGGGTAGAAGATAGACTCAAGAGAATACAAGAAAGGAAAGGAAGTGGCAGAGGTAACATGAACAGAGGTAGAGGGACAAGGTAGATCAATGAAGAACAAGAGAGTGCAAGGAAGAGAAAAGAACAAACACCAAAATCAAGAGGAGGATGGAGAGGTGGAAGAACAAGTTTTAGAAATAGAAGAGATTATAGTGAGTTTGCAGGCAAGTGTTACAAGTGTGTTAAGTATGGTCACCCATTCTTCAAATGTCCAAAATATTTTGGATCAACTTCAAGTGGAGGAGAAAATAAAAATGAAAGAAGAGATCAGATTGTTCAAGAAGAAGATGAATGTGGAAGCTCAAGTTCAAGTACTCTACGTGCAACTCCTAAAGTAGGTGAGATGTTGATGATGCAAAAGAAAATCTTGAAGACCTCAAAAGAGAAATATCTAATCCAAAGAAGAGCCTTGTTCAGGACAGCCTACAGATGCAAGAATAAGGTATGTAGAGTAGTAGTTGATTCTGGGTGCACCGATAATATGGTATCTAGTGACATGGTAGACAAGTTAAATTTGAAAAGAATGCCTCTAGAGAAGCCCTATAGAGTGTCTTGGATTAGTGAACAACAATCTATAATGGTGAAAGAGAAAGCTATTGTGGATTTTCAAATTGGTTAGTATAAAGATCAGGTTACTTGTGATATCTTTCCCATGAATTGTTGCCACCTATTGCTAGGAAGGCCCTGACATTTTGATAGGGCAGCTATATATGATGGAAATAAAAATACTTACACCATAGTGAAAGAGGGAAAGGCATATATATTGACCCCATTGAATGAAGAGCCAAAGGAGCATGGTGAAGTTATCATGGTTGGAAAAAAAGAGTTTGTGAATATTCATGGAAGAAAGAATAAAGATTTGGCAGCCAGTGTAAGGCATGACAAAGTTGACAAGAGGAGTGAAAAAAAAGGTAGTTAGTTGGTATCAAGAATGATTTTGTGTGGAGAAAGAAAGTGAGTGAAAATGTGTCTCAGATCGAGACAGAGCAGGATAGGAATGTAAAGCTTGTGGAAAGGAAAATAATGAGTGAAGGAGTGCTTTCTGGGACAATTAAGTGCCCTTTAGTCATGCAAACAGTGAAGGGACAATTGGAATATGGTAGTACAAAGGTTGGTAAGACATCAGACAAGAGGACAGTGGGAAAAATGTTTGCAGGTCTGACAGTGATTGGTAAATAGAAAGGTATAGTTGATAGTGACAAGAAGGTAGATGAACAGAGCATTAGATGGTGGTCTAACCAAGAAATGAAGAAGCAAGTGATGGTAATAGATGACAGTATGAGTAGTGGAGAAGAATGTGACATCAATATGTGAGGAGGAAAATATTGAAAGACACCCCACAAAGTTGTATGACAGAGTGAAGCATGAAGTAAAAGAAGACATTGACAAGAGTGACAAGGATAGTGAAGGACAAAGGCTAAGTGAACCTATCAAATACAAACAAGATAGATAGAGGCATGAAGAGTACAAAGGGGGATGAGTCACATTAATCTTTCCAAGAGGCTTGGAAAAGTTACAAGTTGGGGTGTATGGTGCAGGAGCACCTTGGAACCAAAATTGTCAATCAAAGTTGATTAGGTCTAGGCTTTAGAAATGTGGAGTTTTTGCATTAAATAAGGTCTTGAAGACCATTTTTCATTGTAATTAGTCATTTTTTATGGTGTCTAGGTTATTAGAGTGTGTATATTGTAAAGTAATGCAAAATATTGAAAAGTTGCTTTAAAGGTTGTTAAAAATGCAAAAAATGTCTTGTAGAGGAAGACCAATGGTCATAACCCTTCAAAAAGCAGTTGGAAGAAGTTGGATAGTTAGTTTAGAATAGAAATATTATAAATATGATGTAAAATCTTGATGGAAGGTTGATTCTTGAAGATTTGAATAAAAAGACTCCCTGTTTTATCTTTGGTTTTCCATATTTTTTTGTTTCTTCTTTTTTTTTGTATTGGTATGGTCCGTACAGGGGTGGTTTGAGCAAAATTCTTGTTGAATCTTTGAGGGGAATGTGTTAAATTTAATTTCTATTAGCTTTAATCCCTTAACTCAATATTTGGTGGGAGTTTTTACTTGTTTTCTCACTACAAGTCAGTACCCTATTTTCAAGGGTTTGAGAGCTTAAAGATGGCGTTTTAGGCCATTCCACCTACTTTTCTCCATTGTATCCTGGCAGAATGGCTGAATAAGGCTTGTTCCTTGTGTTTTTGTGGTCTATGGAAGTATGGGAGTCTATAAGTAGTTTTGGGCATGATGCCCTAGGTAGTTTCCTTGTGTTTTGTGTGAAGAAAAAAGAGGTTTGAGCCCTGATTCTGAAGAGATTATGGTTAAAATGGTTATGTGTTGAATCCTTGAGCATGTGTAGGGGGAATACATTGATTTTGAGTTGGTGGCCAAGTTTGGGAAGGCCTAGAGAATAGTTTTTCAATAAAACCCTAGATATTAGCCTAAAAGTGAGGGTTTGTGGATTAGGGTACTTGTAGACCATTCAACAGTAAACCAATTAAGGAATTTTGGGTTTTGACATGTATGGATTACTGCCCCAATGGAATTTTAGGTGTATGGTAAGTTTTTAGAACACTTTCTTTGGAAAATAGGACTAATTTTCCCTTGTAGCAGCAGAAAAGCCTTAGTTTGAGGGATTTGATACAAAAGAGTCTACTAAGATATTTGAGGTATGGTGTGTAGGCAGATGAAAAACAACTGAAACAATAATTTATTTGTGGGTTTATGTTGAACTTGGAGAGTTAGAGCTTGAAAATGTTGTTGGAAGGGCTACTAGGCTTGTAGGCCTACATGGTGAAATTTGAGGTAATAAGGTTACAAGGCTTAAGTGATGATTTGAACCTATTCAAATTGAGTTTGTGAGTGGAAAAAAACCCCCTGCTTATATCATATATATATATGTGTGTGTGTGTGTTTGTGTGTGTAATTTCTTCCCTCCTTTTTACTAATATAAGCCTTCTAACAAATTTTACAACCTAAGATAATTGATGCACAATAATAAGAAAAGAAAAGAAAATATCACTAGCATATTTCAAGTCAATTATAGTTGCAGCCCTTCAACAAATTCATGTTCAAGCATTGTAATATGTTTCTTATTTATGTTTATTATTATCATATTCATTGACACTTTCAATATCTTAAGGATACTTATTCATCCTCTTTGTGTTAGATTTGCATAGCTACATCATTCCAACAAAGGTTTTAGATATGAGTGGTAAGACATACTTTCCTTTTTATCCTTTATCCTTTATTATTTTTCTCTGTTCCCCTAAGAGCACATACTCTATATCATCTATCATCATAGTTGTTGTGGAGGTGGGAACACCAACATAGGGTTTGAATAGGGAAAGCCCCATATACGACACAACCCCCCATGTTCTACTATTTTTGTTCCCAATTTTGGTGACAAGTTCTCGACATCTCCTATCTAGATTTTCTTTCTATTTTTGACTCCTTCTTTGGTAATTTCTAGATTATGTTGCACTTAGTCAATTTGATCCTAATTCACCTAATTCATAACATCATTACATCAATCATTTATACACATAGAAAAAAGGGACCAAAACACTAACCATCTTTTTTGGGTCTCCCTTGAGGAAAACCAAACAATATCTCTTGGTTAATTTTGGCTCCCAAATATTTGACATGTAAAACGATTGATTTAGGATAGGAAATTTTTCCTAGATCTCCTCTTTCACCTATCATAAATTTTTGTGAACTTGATGCAGCTTTTCTTTTTTAATTAAAAGGCATGAAATACTATATATTATATATTATTTAATAAAAGATTACATCTATGTCTATAGAAAGTATGCAAAGATTTCCAGAAAAGTTTGCAAATTATTTGTTGTCTAAACAGTATTCCTTCTACTAGCTATAGAAGGAATACTATTTAGATAGCAAATAATTTGCAAACTTTCAGACTTGTTGATTTAATTGCATATATTATTTAGATATGATTTAATTACTTAAGGCATTAGATTATTTGAATATCTTATTTATATTTGCAAACATTATATATTAGTTTAGAAAATAAAGCATTGTAATTTTTGTTTTTTGGTTATTAAAAATCATAAACCCAAACTCATTATATTCTTCTAACATATCATCAACATATCCATCTTGTCATCAATTTATTCTATTTTCTTCTATCTTCTACTTCCTATTGCAAGTATGAAGGCATTTTCATTGATGTTAATAGTAAGTCGATTGACTGGTGTTGTCATTGATGTCAACTATGGGATGAAGATGTTGAGGATATTCAGAAAATTATGAAAAAGAGGAAAAGAGGCTGTGCATATGTAGTTGAGAACTTGAGGAAATGTTGTGAGTACATGGAGCTATATTTTTTATTGCAGAGTTTGAAGGTGAGTTGGAATGAATTAATGAGCTGAGATGATGTCTCTGGTACTTGGTTTCCAAGTGCTTTTGAATTTTTTTGATAAATAGAGTAAGTTGTGTTGTGCAAGTGTTCATAGTGTTCTTCAGCATTATGTTCCACATTTCTTCTATGTTGACACTATGCTTGTAAAAATTTTATAGGTTATTCAAGTTTGTTAGAGGTTACTATATTTAGAATTTGGGTTTTTGGATCATTGTATAGGTCAAGATATTTTCACCAATGTGTGAACTAGTTGTTCAATGATGTTTTATGTGGCCTAGGAGAAATGTATTTGCTTTGCGTTTCTCTGTTGTTTGGCTTCAAGTTGTACAGATTTGCGAAGTTTCTTATAATGATTTTATCTATCAATATTCAAGTTTTTACTTGACTTAGTGCAGTACAAAGTGAGTTTCATTTATCAGAATGCAAATAAGAGCTACCCGTTGTTCTAAGTTGGAGTATTTGTATGATGCGAGCTTGGATAGAGTGTTTGATGAATCTTAAGTATTTCATGGATTATTTTGGATCATGTTCAAGTGAATTATGTTGTCTAGAAATTTAGGATTGATTTAAGAAAGCATGCACTTAATGATTATAGTGTTTTGTACGAGTGTTGGCTGACCTTGTGTTTAACACTACATGTGAGGCTTGTAGAAGAATGTTGAAGTGTGATTGGATCTATTTGGGTCCTAATTAAGGATTTATGTAGCTCACCTTTCATTCCTATCCACCATGGGGATGTTTAAGTGCTGACCTATTTTGAATTTGTATGTATAACAACTGGTTGTCAATATTGGAGAAAGTTTTTGAGGTTGAACTTGATATAAATAAGTATGGTGTTGTTGTGAGTTGATGGGAAGTGAGAGATGAAAGAGTAAGAAGAAAGATAGATGCAAGATTGATGTGAGTGATGTGTAATGTGAATTTGAGTAGAGCAATGTGAATTTCATGTTAGGGTTCCTGAAGGCAGTGAGTTGAAGGTATTCAAAATATTTCATGTGAGATTGTGAAAGTGTGTAAGCAATTGTGGTGGATTCCTTGCTGCATTGAGAAGTGTTCTCTATGTAACATTCTTCTTCTATATTCTAGTATTATTTCTATGGCAATGAGCCTTTTGGATAGTGTGTCCTATTTTAGCAGTGAGCCCTCTTGTACTGGTTTTGCTATTACTTATATTGTGAGCTAATCCTCAATGTGGTTTTTCCCTCATTAGGTTTTCCACATAAATCTGGTGTTCTCTTGTGTATGATGTTGTGATTTAAGTTTATGTTATGTGCATTTCATATTTAATTATCATTATGATAGAATAAGGGTTTCATGAATGCTTTTGGATCTTATTATTAATGAGGATTTTGAAGGTTTAATTTGATACAACTGATTTACCCCTCTCTCAGTTGTCTTGTTTATTTCAACAATTGGTATCAAAGCAAGGTTCCTTGAAGAAGAGCTTAACTATTTGAGGTAGATCCAAGATGGTGAACAAGATTGCTTTGGAATATCCTAGATTCGATAGTTTAGACTATGCATTCTAGAAGAAAAAGATGGAAGGATATATGTTTGCTCAAGGATATGAGATTGAGAAGGCTTATTAGAATACATATACTCCACCTCTGAATGAGACAAGTACAAGTGAAAAAATCAAGTTGCATGAGATCAATGCTAAGTCAAGATTTATTATTATGAATAGTCTTTCAAATACTAAATTAATTAAATTTATGAGTTTAAAAACTGCTAAAGAAGTTTTGGATAAGCTTGAAAGCATTTATGAAGGAGATCTAAAGGTCAAACAAGAAAAGTTGCAAAACTTGAAGGCATAGTTTGAAATGATGCATATGTTTGAAGATGAAACGATTAAAGGCTACATATAGAGAGTTGATGAGTTGGTAAGTGCCATGAGCTAATACCTTGGTGCAATAGTTAAAGAATCTAAAGTAGTGAAGGAAGTTATCAAAACTCTTCTGGATTGTTACAGTGAAAAGGTATTTGTTATTGAGGAAACTGTTGATTTTGACAATTATTCCAAAGATAGTTGATAGGTACTCTAACTACATTTGAAATGAGAAAATTGAAGAAAGGTACAAAAATTGAGACTTCTTTCAAGGTTGGTAAATCAAAGAAGGTTGAAGATTCGGGTGAAGAAGATATTAATGATTTGGAAGCTAACTTTATGAGGAAGATGAAAAAGGGCACCAATAATTACGAAGGTAAATTACCTTTCAAATGTTTTAGTTGTAGTGATATAGGTCTATAGACACCTAAAATTGTCCTGACTGACAAGAAAACACTATTTAACTAACTCTCACCCTTCTAATTAAATAATACATTATTATTTAATATTTGTCTATTAATTAAGTGATTTAACATTATTTAATTAATTCATCCTCAAATCAGTATTTCACATCAATTGCATCCAAAACCCTAAATTCCTCTATTAATTGAATAATACTACATTATTTAATTAATTCACTTTTTCATCACTTTTCACCAATTAAATAAATTTCATTTATTTAATAAAGACCTAATCTAACTTTATTCCTCTTGATTAATTAAATAATGTCAATTATTTAATTATGTCACTAATTCACTTTATTCCCCTAAGTTAATAGAATTATTAAATCTTAATAATTTAATTTACACTTTCCCTCCAAACAAATTGAAGAATAAAATTTAATTATTAAAATCATCAAAAATCAAAACAAACAAATGCAACTTTGTTTACAAAAGTCAAATTTGATTTGCATGTTCAACTCCTAAAAGATTAATTAATTAAGTCAATTAATTAATTATCCTCACCCACTTTCTTGATTGAGAAAATTATGAATCACTGATTGCTCAATCTATTTCCTAACTAATCAATCTATTTCTTGACTGATTGATCTATTTCCTAATAGATCAATCTATTTCCTAGCTAATTAATCTATTTCCTAAATGATCAATCTATTCTTTAATCACACTAATCATGTAATCAATTTGTATAGATTTCCCATCCAAATCTTCTCAACATCTAATTATCATGTAATCATGGAGGCTTCGCATTGATATAAGAAACCAGATCTTTGGGAACACACTCCAACATGGGATGGTAAAATTTCATTTATTTTTTAATTCATTTTGATATAATAGGATTTCATTGTTTGTTTTTCAATAGCTTAGAAAGCTTCATTTCATGAGTGAAGGAATGAATCTTGATTGTTGTTTTTTATTTATATTAGTTTCTATTCAATGTAATTATCTTGTTTATACTTATAGATTTCCCCCTCACACATTCTGGCATGCTTGGTGGGACCTTGGTCCTTAGCACTAACATTTTTGTGAGTTCATTGGAGCAATTATAGGTTCCAAAATGTGGTTTCACTTTTCCAGAAATGTTGTTGACATTTGTTTTCACATAGAAGGTACAAGTTTATGACAGAGGCTACTATTACACTTTTTCAATTGCTTCTACACTTTTTCAGCCACTTTTTCACTTTTTTTGGTCATTTTGCACCTTTTTTGGTCGCTTTTGACATAACAGGGTTTCTATTGATTGGAAATCAAGACTTTTTTTTACCCTATCTTCAAATGACCATATCTTGGTCATACAAAAGTATTTTCTAGTGCTTTTTCTAAAAAAATGGGGTAGAATTTCATGATCTTTGTGATGGTGTAGGTTTTTTTTAGTTTTTATATAGTTAAATATTCCATTAGTGCACTTAAAGTTAACTTACATCACAATTTGGTCTGAGTTGTAGGGTTTTGATGCTTAAATCAATTTTCTAACCCTAATGTTTGATTGTGTGTTGTGTTTGGAAAGTTTCTAACATATCTTGTGTAGATCTTACAAGATTTATGGAGCATATTTTTATGAAAACAACTAACAAATTTGTTATAGGGAAGACAAACAGTTGAAGAATTCTATGTTTTCCAAGCTTTTAAGTTGGAAAATAATTTCATTTAGTGCTTAAAAAAAGAACCCCACAAACAACACATTTCAATTTAAGTGCTCTAAAATAAACCTTTTCCAAGATTTCTAAGTTAGAAAATGATTTCATTTGGTGCTTAAAAAGAACCCAACAAACAACACATTTTTTTTTTACCAAATAAGACAAGGATCTAGAAAACACTCAATTTTGGGCTTAAAATGAACAAATAATTTTTTGTCTTGCACCTTTTATATATCATTAATTGATATCCAAAACACTTGTATTGGGTGCTTTAAAAAGAACCACTATTATCTTGTACACACCTATATTTCACTTTTTTTTGGATAATGCTGCTCAAGGGGCTTAAAAAGAACAATTATGATGAAGTATATTCCATGTATTCCATGTTTAGAAAAATAGGTGACTATCCTCTCCCCTCATTCCTTTTCGGTGATCACATTTTACTTCAAAGCATACCTTTTTAGAGGTCCTACCTTTTGAGACACATCCCACACTAGAGAACTCAAAGGCGACCCAATCAGTACTTTTTTTTTGTCTGCTATATAAATTATTGTGGGTGTGAGGAAAGTTCATCACCCACCTCGTGCAGATGCTTGATATTGAAAAATGCATCCCTCAGTATTTGTGTGATAAATAAAGACCTGCAAGGGCTAGGAGGCCTCTTAATTGAGTGAATCACTACATGTATAGACTCCAATTATCCCAAAACATGACTAAGAACCAAATTTTTGTAGAAGCCACCCCTTTTATCCAAATCATTCTCTGAAGTGGTGCATCAAAACTTTGATTTTTAGAAGTTACTTACCAAGTCTGACTTATGGAGAAGTGTAAAATCCCCTCCATTTGTTGCATGTAAAATCATCCATTTGGGGCATGAGGTAAGCCCATCTCGGAGGAAGTGTCTATCTTTAGTGTGTACTTTTTCTTCATGAAATTACCAAAGATCTATTCGATTACTTTGAAAAACATCAAACTCTATACTTGAAATTAAAAATGAACATGTCAAAACAAACACTCAACATGTTTATCAAAATCACAAACCCTTTGAATTAGTGTATTCTTTTAAGAGAAGCCCTATATTTGTACTCCTTAAGGATCTCCTTGAAGGTTTCTGAATATTCAAGCTTTAATTTCAGGCTACATTGGCTCAAAGTAAACATTGGAAACTATGGCTTGGGTGTCATGATTTCACAACTTAAAGCCATAGACATGTAGGTCACACAATTGTATGCTTTTTGATTAAGTCAAATAATGTTGTACCACTTTCCATACTCTAACCACAGAGAAATTGAAGAAAAACAAGCCCAAACTTGTAAAAAAATTGGAGAAAATTTGCTCAAACTATAAACAAATTACACAAAGGCTACTTTTGCACAAAATTTTACCACAATTGACCCATTTTCTACTATAGTTGCCAAAAATCCAACAAATTTTCTCTCTTTCTACAAAACTCACTAGCAAACATTCACCACAGTTGCGCCCCTTTACGCAATTGACTCTGAAATTTGCGTGTAGAGAAGGGGGATTTTCTACTCATAAGTTCCTTTATTCTCAAGAGATTCCCAAGTGGAGAACTACCCTAAACTACCTCAAGGAACAAAGCAAGAGTTTCAAAATCAAAATGAGTAGGTCACAATGATTTTATGGATAGATTGATAGGCTCTCGACCAAAGGATGTCAACGTGACACATGGATGACAATGTAGCATGCTAGAGTCCCAAAGGCACACTTATGTCTTGTATGGATAGAAAACTAAGAATGTCATAGAAAATGACAAAGTGTCTACTTTTACTCTAACTACTAAGAAATATTGGAATGTGAGAAAGTAACAGAATATAACAGTACTAAAATAAGGTGAAGTAGATGATAAAACTAAAGAATACAAGATATAGAAACTTCTCACAACAACCCAAGCAATGAAGCCTCGAGCATGAGAATATCTTCAATACCTACATTCATAAGATCTAGAGAAAATGTTGGGGTTGTATAGGGGTTTTCCTCAGTTAAACCCCCATTTTGGTGTTCCCACCTCCATGGATAGCTAGATAGATAGAGAGAAATAATAGATAGAAATGAAATGAATGCAAGAGTGATTAAAGAAATCCCTGCTCAAGGAGGAGAACCTTTATCACAAAATATAGGTGATAAAAGAAATCCCTGCTTGAGGAGGAGAACCCGTATCACAAAATGTAGATGCAATAGGTAGGGGATGTGTTAAACCCCAAGATGCTCACAAGCATAAGACAAGGGAGATATTAACTACAAACCTTAGGGAAGCCAAAGGGAGAGATCAAAGATAGTGGCAAGATCCAAGAGAGCTGCAAATAGCACTATAAGAGTTTGAGAGTGTTGCAAAGAGAGTTTCCAAGAGAGCTTGAAAGTGTTGTAGAAGGTTGATGTAACAAACAAGAGATTTGTGCAAGCAAGAGCAAGATGGGAGAATGTTTGAGAGAGAATCCAAGAAGGAGAAGCTAGAAGACTAAAATGGATTGAAAAGATAGCTTTTAAACAGGGAAAAAAAACATCTTAAGCCATTTCAGGGTGTCCCCAACCGTTACCATTGATAAAACTTGCTGACAAGTGGAAAACATGCTCAGAGGTGATCATTTGAATATTGAAACGTTGTAGGATGCTAGAGTGATGTGCAAATGTCTGTGCAACACGCTAGTGTCCAGACACATCACACTACAAAATTATCTTAATGGTTGGACAAATCCATATTGTTGGAAAAATCCGTAGGATGCAAGCGCTTCAAAGGCCCTCAGACCTGCAAAGAAGGCATTCCCCCAAGTACTCTCTCATGAAGGAAGCCCAATGTAAGGGGACTTTGCAAAGTCAGATTGGAAAGAAGCTTCACAGGCATACTTGTAAAGCAACATGCTAATCCACAGACTAAACATGTTCAACAATCTTGATGCAAAGGAGTTCTAGAGATTCCCAAGGGGTGAACTACCCTAAACTACCTTAAGGAACAAAGCAAGATTTTCAAAATCAGAATGAGTAGGTCACAACAATTTTCTAGAAAAATTGATAGGTTCTCTTATGAAGGATGTTAGCGTGACACATGGACTCTAGTGTGGTGTGTTGGAGTCCCAAATGTGCTCTAGCATCTTGTACAGATAGAAAACCAAGAATGTCATAGAAAATGACAAAGTGTCTACTGTTGGCAATCAAGATTGTACCCTTAGCCAAGTTAAACTTTCCAATCCTGTTGCAACATGGAAATGGTCTCAGATTTTTGGGTAAATTTGTAAGTGACAACGAATCTCCAAAGTGTGTAGGTTCCCCCAGTAAACCACCTAAGAAATTAAAAAACAGAGATCCTAAAACCTAAGATGATTCACCACCAATTTAAAGATTCTTACAACTTTCTGCTCACAACAATCTCTTTTAAACTTTGATTCTCACCATCCCACCCTAGAAACACATAATCCAACAGTGATTTGCATAGAGGTTCACCAAATAGAACACAAAATGCAACCTGAATTATGTGAAACCCTTGCAAACAAACTTACAATGACAAGACATGAAAAAGATTTTTCATTTGAATCACAGTTAACATAAAATTGTGACTGTAAATTTGAAACAAGAAAATGAGAAAGGAAAACCTGTTATTTATTGAAATGAAGGAGTGTCAAATTTAGAATTTGAGTACAAGAAAAAGTTTACAAGACTCTCTGACTAAGTAGGAGAGCAAGAAACAATCAATCTAAACTAAGAAAATAAAAATTTCCCCCAAACTTATATCCCACAAGTGTCCTTAAAAGTGAAAATAGAAAAAATAAGCTCAACTGCATCTCCAAAATAGTAACTTTGAAGCATTTTCGAGCTTCTCAGAAAAGCCTAAAAAATAGTGCTTCAAACTACTCCAAACTGCATTAGAAAAGTGGCAACTTTCCATCTCCAAGAGGTTGATCCAAAAAATCCAAAAAATTATGTCCAAACATCTCAAAACTAAAAATGGAAAATTCAATTTGCCTCCTCTTTTTCAAATTCGCCCAAGTGAGCTCATCTCAAAATGGAAAGTCCAGTGAAGACTCAAACACCCAAACTGCATTTTAAAAACAATAACAAACATTAAGGTAATTTATAGAAACATTACATTAATGATTTTTTACATCATGTGAAGTTTCAAAAAAAATATAGAGACCCTCCCTATTACATCTAATTTTTACAATTTGGTTCTAATTACTCTGATTTTTTGTAGTTTGAGTGAAATCTGATATTTTGCAAAAAAAAACAAAATACTATGCAAAGGCTCCTCTACATTTGATTTTTCTATAAAATAATCATAAAAATTTAACCATGGGATATATCCCATAAAGCAACTAGGGAATATGAATAACTCAACTTAGAGAGAAGGGCTAAAGTGCATATGGTTTTCTCATAAAATATAAAGCAAGGTATGGGTTTGTTTGATTTTCTTTAAAAATCAAGAAAAAGAAAAATGCCTAAGGCATGGCTCAACCTAGGCAACATTGGTGACAAGGTATTAATAAGGAACTTATTTTTTAAAAAGAATGTGATAAAAACACATTCAAATTAGGGCACTTTGGAAAACCCTAACATCAAAATTGACTTCAATCCCTAATTCTTAGCACCATTTTCATCAACCAAGTTTGGAGGAAATGAACTCTGCATTTTTTCACCATGGGGAACTAGGGTTTGAGCATTTCTCTACATTTTTTTGTGTTGATTCTTCCTTGTCTAGGGTCAAAGTCCTCCTACAACTCGATGGTAAGTTGCTTTTTCTCATTTTGTGGCACTTTGTTTACATTTTGAAGGGTTTTTCAAGCCTCTTGGCCATGACCTCTATAATTTTCTTGACTCATTTCTTTGTGCTTCCTTTTTTTGTTGAATCCTCCACTTCAAGCCACCATGGAAAGCTTGAATTTGAGCTTCTTGAAGACCTAGCTCACGAAATTTTTAATGGTTTCCTCTTGACACAAACACTAGGGTAAGCTCCATGCTTTCATTTTGATGCATTTCCCTCTTAAATAAGCTCGATTCAAGAATGATTTAAAAAGAAAATGTTTGTCTTTTTTCTGGAAACAAAAAAAATACTCACTCCTCTATGTAGGTAGTGGCCATACCATGTTTGTTTCTTGGATTTTCTATAAAACATAGTTGATTATGGGCTTGACCCATGATGTAGAAATTGGTGAAACTCTTAGAGAAAAAGATTCTTTTTATTTTTGCATTTGTTTTCAAGATTTGAAACCCCTCAATGGTTGTGGCAATTCACTAGGTTGTTTGCATTTTTGAGAGCTTATAATACTTGCACAATCTCAAACTCTTCATTTTCCTTTGTATTTGAAACTTTTGGAACAAAACCCAAGCGGGTTTGTGCTTTTGTGGAGAAAAATGCCTCTCCCAAGCTGTGGCTATAAGAACACAAATTGGGTTTTATTTGCACAAAAAATCCCATGTTCACTTTTTGAATATGTAGAAAGCAACATTGTTCTTCTATTTTTCTAAATGGAAAAAAATGAAAGCCATTCCAAGCAAGGCCGAATCTTGAATCTTTTCTCAGTTTTCATGAGAAAATCACTATTTTTTCTTTTTACTTTGAAACCCTAGCTTTACTTTAGCATTAGGTCACTGTTCTAGAAAACAAAAATTGTTTCATTTCTTATGTGTGCATTGTAACTTCACTTATTTATTCTCAAAATGCAAATTTCCACTTCACCCATAAACTATTTTTAATGAAGCAAACTAATTTCCTTGCACTATTTGTTTTTAGAAGAACATGTTGCTCCAATGGCATTTGTATTCTCTTCTTCTCAAATGCATAGGTTGTTAACAATTGCTTGCTTCCCATTTTTCTTGAAATGCATACATTGTTACCATTTATTCTTTGTTTCACATTTATCAACTTGGCACCATTTGGAAGCATGCATAATTGTACATGACTCTCCACTATTGATTGCAACCATTCTCTTAGAAACTTGTTTGCATTCTTTTACTAAAAACAATTAAGTTTTCCTATCTCCATTCCAACATGCTTAAACTTTAGCAATGACTAAAGATTTTGCAGCTATCATCACTACTTTATGTAACTCTTGTATTATAGTTATTTGTCAAAAAATAAGGTCTCTCCATAGTTTCACATGGCTGCCCTGGTATTTGCATCTTCTTGTTTCATGAAACACATACATAAAATTCTCCACTTAAGGTCATGACAATAATACTGTCATTTGTAGCCATCTATTCTAAGCACCTTGAATATTCAAAAAATGCAATTCAAGCTTCCACTCTTCACCATAGTTTCAACCTTATTGTGAACATAGAATAATGCAATGAGACTCTCATTATAACTGTAGCACCAATCATGCTGGAACAAGACTTGAATTTTGTATTCCATTTTACTATAGTGATTTTTTTTTTGCTTCTTTCAACTCAAACCTTTTTTCCATGGTTTACAATAGCTTCCTTTTCCCTCGTACCTTGGCTTTCATATTTCACTTGCAACCACTTGTACTTCCATTGCTTGATAGGAATAGAGTCTTCTTTGCACTCTTCATGCATTTTTATCTTTCTCTGGATAACTATAGTTGATGTGAGTCTTGGTCTTTAGTGCATAGAATATTTTGAAATAAGTAACACTTGATGATGGTATTTTGAAGCCTCTCAATTTGCTTTAGTTGCTACTCTTGATTTGTAGAATGGCATTATGTATGCCTATTCACTATCATTCTATGACAATAAATCACTTTTTCCCTATTAATGTGAACATCATGTTAGTGAAATATGGCAGTAATATAATTTTGTAGCAACACTTTGATCATGATACATTTATATGCAACATAATTGAAAGATAGTGCATTTAATGTTTGTTCTGCATAATTTGAGTATTTTGAGAATGATTCCTTTCTCATCTGTGATTATCATCTTCACTTTGCATTTTGAATTTGATGGTCATGTATGGGTGATGAATCCATTTCTCTTGGATTGCTTTATGAGCTTCTCCTTCAGTTGGATGTTCCATCTTGACACTATGAATGTATTTCTTTCATCAAAGCTCCATTTGTAGTCAAGGGGAAGCATGTCGAGCTCAACCCTTGTGGGAGCCCATTTTACACCAAATGCTTTTAAGTCTTCATAGCATATCAATGACATGATTTTTCCTATGCCTGCACAGTGAAAAAAAATGTTAGATTAAAAACAAATAAGTTCAATGTTCCCGTGACGTTTTATCCTTTGTATTCTCTTGCACACTTTTGATCTTTTCTCAACTAATTCAATGCACCACAAGCAATGTTCTATATTAATTTTGATAGATCATATAGGAGGATTCATAACTTGAGCTCTAACAAATCTTTCTCCATCATCTGCAGGTTCACTTGGAGAATAGGAATAAGGAGGGAGAAACAATAACAAAGACAACTTGAAGACACCTCAGGAAATGACAGCTATGTTTCTTCTTATGTGCTCCCTTCTTTCTTTTATATTCAATAGCATAGTGCATTTCTTGTGTTCTATTGACTTAGCTATTCCCACAGCTTGTGTGGGACACTTGACCTTTCTTTTCATCCCAATGAATATAAAACAATATTTTTTGTGCAATCTTGTTCAATTCTATACTTCTCTTTTGCAAAAGTGTATGAAATATTATGGAATGAATAACTCAATACAAAATGAAAGCATTATTATTTTTATCTCATGGAATCTTTTATGTTGTAAATCATGAATGGAAAACTAAAACACATTGTACACTTTAATTGAACAACTCTTTTAAGCTCCAATACATGCAATGATTTAAGCAACTACAAAAATGAATTGAAATTTTTTCTCCTTAAAATGAACTTGAATTAATTAGCTCTGTCAATTTGAGTTGTGGTGAAAATTTGATAACAATCTTCGCAACCTCTACTAAATGCTTGCCTACTAAGCATCAAGATAGTTTCCTTAAGTAAATCCATTGGGCATAGAGTCAACTTTTCCCCTCCAAAATTCAAAAATTGTTGAAAACTGAAGCTTGCCACACCAAACAACAATAGAAAACAACCATAAGGCCCTAGTGGCCAGAAAACATTGTGCGGAAGCACTTATGGAAAAGAAATTACTAAAAATAAAAGTGCTTCAAGAACTTATTAGAAGCAACTATTCTACTATAGTACAAAGGTATAAATTAACCTTAGAAGCAATGTTTTAAGTGAATCCCATTAACTGGGATCGGAATCACCTCCCCGTTTAAATTTGAGAGTTGAAATGAATTGCACTCTTTGCATTCTATTATCACATATGGGCCATCCCAAATTGCATAAAATTTGGAGTGCTTCCTAGGTTTACTCCTGTGTTCATTCCATTTGAATACAAAGTCTCCAATAGTGAACTCTTTGGGCTTTACTTTATAAAACTCTTTTATCATATTGTTGTCCAGTTCTTCATACAACTAGGCATTAGCCTTTTGGAATAGGAGTTTTTCCAAATACCTTTCATAGAATGTTTGTTCATTAGTTGGAATTGATCCCAACATGGTCATGCTTCTTTGAATCTTAACATCAAAATTGGGCAATTCATCTGACCAATTAGTTGGGAATTGTGGTTCAACACCGAGTTCCTCTGCATCCTCAAAGTTTTTAGTAGAAAATTTGAAATTCTCCAAAAATAGGTTATCTTTACCTTCCTCTTGGATGTTGAGTAAGAAAGAACCATCTCCTTCTTTGTGGTAACCTCCAATGAGCCCTTCAGGCTCTCCAAAAAGTTCATTTCTGAAAAACTCTTATTGATCCAAAGTTTGATTATCAAACTACACTTCTATCCATCCTTGGTCAACCTACCCATATTCTCGGAGGTCTTCTTCTTGATCCAAATATTCATCTAAAGCTTCATTCTCAAAAATAAATTTCATCCATTCTTAAATAGATTCTTTATCTTCCTCAAGATCTTCCTCTCGATTCGAGACTTGACTATCAAAAAGCAGCTCCTTCCATTCTTTAACAACTTATTCATCTTTTAGAAACTTTGTGTCATCATCTAAGGACTGACTTTGGCCCTTGACTAGGTTAGGGACTATTGCATCAGGTTCATGGATTACATAGATGCTTAACCCTACATCATCTATATGGATGAAAGGGTCAAGATCATGATTTTTGGAAGCTCACTCATCTAGGTTTTCCTCTGCATTAGATGCATTGGGTTCTAATGTCATGGGTTGACTCTCTAGTCCATTAGTGACATACAAGTTAGCATTTACTGGGCTGGGAATGTATGGCTCAATGTGGTCTTTAGCTAATGGTTCAGACCTAATGGTCACTTTGGTGCCATACCTAGTTCTAAAAAATAAATGGGACCAATCAACAGATAAGAATCCACCTAGCTTAGCAGTAAAGTCTCTTGAGAGGAAAAGTGCAAAATGAGGGGGCAATTAAATGACATGGACATCTTGGGAGACAAAAAAATTAGGACAAACATGTAATGTAAGAGCCATTTTTTAATGATTCTTGTTGTTTGAACAACCAAGCCATCTAATTGCACCACTCCTTTTGATAAGGGTTCATAGACTAGACCTAGCTTGTCTGCTAGACTCTTAGGAATAAATGAGATACTAGCACCTGAGTCTATCATACAATTATGGAGAAGCTTATCTCCAATATTGAGGCTCAAATAGAATGGTGGAGGCTTCACTTCTAGATTCTGCTACTCACTTTTGACCTCTGGGCTATTTGCAAGTACAACCCTATTCTTGTCTACATTAGCAACATCTAAAATCAAAAGTTAAGCTAAAGCATTTTGTAATAAATTTTTCTAGCGTATGATATGTAATGCATCCATAATAGACATGTTGAATATAGCTTTCTTAAGGTGTTCAACCACATTAAAGGACACGATACTTACATTTTTCTATCCTAAAGAGACAATAGCATCATTTACCTTTTGTTTCCCTCTTTGTAGAATCTACACCTTTGGTTGTGTTGTGGGGATGACTTGAGGTGGAATGGCATGAACTTTATCTTTTGCAACTTGTTTTTGCACATTTATAGCTTGCTACTCCACTTCTATAGCTCTCTTTTTTGACCTCGTGTTTGCTGCAATGGGCGAACCTTGTTGGTTTTTCCCTTGAAAATGATTTACTCCACAAAATTTAGTGCTCTGCCAATTTACTAAGGAAAATTCAAAGTTACCTTGCTTCTCCGCATTCTCACTTGACAAATTATCTAGACCAGCATAATTATTTTGGACCATGAGAGCTTGATTCTCCATCTTATTTGTGCATGCAGCCTAATTGTGTGGTTGGTTGCATGGGTAGCACTAGTCACATTCTTGGGCCATGTTATTTTGTAGTATGAGTTCCCTTGATGAACTGGAAGCATTGGGATCATAGGGCCGAAAAGTTTTAGCATTAAAATTTCTCTTTTGAACTTGGAAATCATTTTTGGAATGGTGGCCTATTTTGCTACTTTTGTTGGTAAAGGGCTTGGTAGGGCCTATGTTCCTAGCCAACCTGCTTCATAAGGTTCACAATTTCATTACTAACAGTTTTTCTAAAGACTGCAACATACCCTTTAGTTCCTAAATTTCTTTGGTCAGGTTTGGGATAGCACTTTCTTGGGTAGTAGCCTAGTAGCCTATCATCAGAACTGGTGGTACATCAGCTATAGGTGGAAAATTCATGGGGATAGGTGGCTAAATTTTGGGGAAGATGGGAATGGGTGGTCTCGATGCTATTTTCCTGGCTTGAATGAGGCAATTTTCTGCCCTTATTGCAATCTCAAAGGTGTTAGGCAATGTAAATCATCCCATTGACTATATCATAACTAAAATCTCACTATTTAGAGCTTTTAGAAAGAATAGGAAAGCATGATCAGGTGAGGGTTTAACTATCAAAGGGATCCTATCCCAAGTTCTCTAGAACTGATAATTGAAATCCACCATGTGTTCATGGGGAGCCCGTTTGATGGTGCTCAACTTCTCTAACAATGATAGGTGATCTGATTTATCCATGAACTGTTGGTGTAGGCCATCACTAAGTTAGTACCATGTTGCAATGGAATTAACTGGAATCCCTTTGAACCAATGAAGTCCTTTCCCTTTCAATAATGCAACCAACAATCTTAAAGCTACATTTTCTTCTGTCATGTGCACTGAGCATAGGGTTGCCACATCCTAAATATGTTCAATAGGAGTGGTTTGGTATTTTCCAGTGAAGTATGGCAACACCTTAAGTGCAGCAACCAAGATGTCATCATGCTAGGCTAGCAACAATGGGTTGCCCCCATTAAATAGTGTGATGGAAAATTTTCTTTCCATAGGTGGTGCTTGAGATATAGGATTCGGGTTCTTCACAAAAATTATAGGACCGAGCTCTAGAGGTGTGGATTTTTCCCTCCTTGTTGAATAAAAAAACCTCCTTGGTGTTCTACCTCTCCTTCTTGGTGGAGAGAGTTGAAAATATTCAAAGGGAGCTCGACTAGATCTAGTTTGAATCTTTCTCATACATTGTTCATACTAAATCTGCAATACAACCAAAAATTTGGAGCCACCAAGTATATTTTTGAAACCTCTACAGGCTAGAAAATACTGCTATATATACCAAACATCACCTTACAATTTTGAAAAAAACTCTAAAGAAAGACTCTAGAGTCCCACCAGGCATGCCAAAAATGGATGGTAATCAGGATTGCACCCTTAGCCAAGTTAGACTTTCCTATCCTGTTGCAACATGGAAACACTCTCAGATTTTTGGGTAAATTTGTAAGTGAGAGTGAATCTACAGAGTGGGCTGGTTCCCCCTATAAACCACCTAATTTAGAAGACCTTCAAAGGAAAGGGTTAAAAGGGAAAACTGAAAATAGAGATCCTAAAATATAAGATGATTCACCAGCAATTTAAAGATTCTTACAAATTTCTGCTCAGAACAATCTCTTTAAAACTTTGATTCTCACCATCCCACCCTAGAAACACGTAATCCAATGGTGATTTACATAGAGGTTCACCAAAAAAACACAAAATGCAACCTAAATTACATGAAACCCTTGCAAACAAACTTACAATGACAATATATGAAGAGGATTCTGCATTTGAATCACAGTTGGGATCAAATTGTGACTATAAATTTGAGACAAGAAAATGAGAAAGGAAATCCTGCTATTTTATTGAAATGAAGGAGTTTCAAATTTAGAATCTAAGTACAAGAAAAATTTTACAAGACTCTCTAACTAAGTAGGAGAACAAGAAACAATCAATCTAAACTGAGAAAATCAAAATTTTCCCCAAACTTATATCACACAAGTGTCCTTAAGAGTGAAATTAGCAAAAATAAGCTCAACCGCATCTCCAAAATAACAACTTTGAAGCATTTTCAAGCTCCTCAAAAAAGCCTAAAAAATAGTGCTTCAAATTGCTGCAAACTACATAAGAAAAGTGGCAACATTCTATCTCTAAGAGGTTGAACCAAAAAAATCACAAAATCAAGTCCAAACATCTCCAAATTCACCCAAGTGAACTCATCTCAAAATGGAAAGTCCAATGAAGGCTCAAACACCCAAACTGCATTTTAAAAACAATAACAAACATTAAGGTAATTTATAGAAACATCACCTTAATGATGTTTTACATCATGTGCAGTTTCAAAAAATAATATAGAAACCCTCCCTATTACATCTATTTCTTGCAATTTGGCTCTAATTACTCTGATTTTTTGCAGTTTGAGTGAAATCTGATATTTTGCAAAAAGAACAAAATACTATGCAAAGGCTCCTCTACATTTGATTTTTCTATAAAATAATCATAAAAATTTAACCATGGGCTATATCCCATAAAGCAACTAGGGCATATGAATAACACAACTTAGAAAAAAGGGCTAAAGTGCATATTGTTTTCTCATAAAATATAAAGCAAGGTATGGGTTTGTTTGATTTTCTTTCAAAATCAAGAAAAAGAAAAATGCCTAAAGCATGGCTTGACCTAGGAAACATTAGTGACGAGGTATTAATAAGGCACTTTAAAAAAAAAAGAATGTGATAAAAACACATTCAAATTAGGGCACTTCGGAAAACCCTAACATCAAAATTAACTTCAATCCCTAATTCTTAGCACCATTTTCATCAGCCAAGTTTGGAGGAAATGAACTCTGCATTCCATCGCCATGGGGAACTAGGGTTTGAGCAGTTCTCCAGATTTTTTTTGTTGATTCTTCCTTTTTTGGGGTCAAAGTCCTCCTACAACTCAATGGTAAGTTGTTTTCGATCATTTTGTGGTGCTTTGTTTCCATTTTGAAGGGTTTTTAAAGCCTCTTGGTGACAACCTCTGTAATTTTCCTGACTCATTTCTTTGCGCTTCCTTTTTCTGTTGAATCCTCCACTTCGAGCCACCATGGAAAGCTTGACTTTTAGCTTCTTGAAGACCTAGCTCGTGGAATTTTAATGGTTTCCTCTTCACACAAACACCAAGGTAAGCTCCATGCTTTCATTTTGATGCATTTCCCTCTTAAATAAGCTCAATTTAAGCATGATTTAAAAAGAAAATGTTTGTCTTTTTCTAGAAATGAAAAAAAAATTCACTCCTCTACATAGGCTGTGGCCATACCATTTTTTTTCTTAGCTTTTCTGCAAAATATAGTAGATTCTAGGCTCGACCCATGATGTAGAAATTGGTGAAACTCTTAGAGAAAAATATTATTTTCATTTGATTTGAAACCACTCAATGGTCATGGCCATTCACCAGGTTGCTTGCATTTTTGAGAGCTCATAATACTTGCATGAGCTCAAACTCTTCATTTTCCTCTATATTTGAAACTTTTGGAACAAAACCCAAGTGGGTTTGTGGTTTTGTGGAGAAAAATGCCTCTCCCAGGCCATGGCTATAAGAACACAAACTAGGTTTTCTTTACACCACAAATCCCTTATTCACTTTCTGAATGTGTAGAAAGCAACATTATTCTTCTATTTTTCTAAATCGAAAACAAAATGAAATCCATTCCAAGCAAGGCCGAATCTTGAAACTTTTATGGGTTTTCATGAGAAAATCACTATTGTTTCTTTTTACTTCAAAACCCTAGATTTACTTTAGCATTAGCTCACTATTCTGGAAAACAAAAATGGTTTCATTTCTTATGTGTGCACTATAAATTCACTTATTTATTCTCAGAATGCAAATTTCCACTTCACCCAAAAAGTCTTTTTAATGAAGCAAGTTGATTTCCTTGCACTATTTGTTTTCAAAAGAACATGTTGCTCCAATGGCATTTGTATTCTCTTCTTCTCAAATGCATATGTTGTTAACAATTTCTTGCTTCCCATTTTTATTGAAATTCATACCTTGTTACCATTTATTCTTTGCTTCATATTTATCAACTTGGCACCATTTGGAAGCCTGTATAGTTGTACATGACTCTCCATTGTTGATTGCAGCCATTCTCTTGGAAACTTGTTTGCATTATTTTACTAAACAAAATTAAGCTTTCCTATCTCCATTCCAGCATGCTTAAACTTTAGCAATGACAAAAGCTTCTATAGCTATCATCACTGCTTTGTGTAAATCTTGCATTATAGTTGCTTGTTAGAAAACAAGGTCTCTCCATAGTTTCACATGGCTTCCCTGGTATTTGCATCTTCGTGTTTCATGAAACACATACATAAAATTCTCCACTTAAGGTCATGACAATCATACTATCATTTGTAGCCATCTATTATAAGCACTTTGAATATTCAAAAAATGCAATTCAAGCTTCCACTCTTCACCATAGTTTCAACCTTATTGTGAACATAGAATAATGCAATGAGACTCTCATTATAACTATAGCACCAATCATACTAGAACAAGACTTAAATTTTGTATTCCATTTTACTTTAGTGATGTTTTTCTTGCTTCTTTCAACTCAAACCTTTTGTCCACGGTTTACATTAGCTTCTTTTTCCCTTGTACCATGGCTTTCATATTTCACTTGCAGCCACTTGTACTTCCATTGCTTGATAGGAACATGGTCTTCTTTACACTCTTCATGCATTTTTATCTTTCTCTGAACAACTACAGTTGATGTGAGTCTTGATCTTTAGTGCTTAGAAGATTTTGAAATAAGTAACACTTGATGATGGTATTTTTAATCTTCTCCATTTTCTTTAGTTGCTACTCTTGATTTTTAGACTGGCATTATGCATGCATATTCACTATCATTCTATGAAAATGAATCACTTACTTCCCTATAAATGTGAACACCATGTTAGTGAAATATGGTAGTAATATAATGTTGTAGCAACACTTTGATCATGACACATTTATATGCAAACAAAAATGAAAGATAGTGCATTTAATTTTTGTTCTACATAATTTGAGCATTTTGAGAATGATTCCTTGCTCATCTATGATTATCATCTTCACTTTGCATTTTGAATTTGATGGTCATGTATGGGTGATGAATCCATTTCTCTTTGATTTCTTTATGAGCTTCTCCTTCAGTTGGATGTTAGGTGCAAGGGCACCTCATCCATTTTTGTCAAAATATTGCAAATAGGGGTCTTAGGTTAAGTTTTGATGTTTTGAGTCTAAATATGATGTTTTTGAGTCATGTTGTTTTCATTGTTGCAAAAGATGTCAATATTTCCAAATATTGTCAAAAGTTCTCATATGTAAAATGCAAAAATGCCAAAACTGAGAAGACCAACGGTCAAGAAGTTTAAAAGTTGGTTGGAGTTGGTTGTGTGGGTTGGTTATTGATTTTAAAAGATTAAACATGCCTCAAAAACTCAGAGGAAAGGTGTTGATTGTGATTTTTATGAAAAGGAAATAAGAAAATGTTCTAGATTGTTGTGCAGTTCTATAGAGTCTTTTTTGGTCCCAAATGCATTGAAATTGGTGGGCAGCATGACTAACTTCATTTTTTTTTTTGTGTAACTAAGGGAAAATTTTAGGTTAGAATTATAAAGCATAAACAAACTAAACCCTAGCTAAACAATGAAGAACAATAGAAGAAAATAGAATAAAAACAAAGAAAAATCTCACCAAGTCTTCATGTCCTCCATGAATCACCTTCATTGCACCTTCTCCATTTGCTACAAGTAGATATTTTCCCTCATATTTTTGATGAGCAACCTATGACTATGACTATGTCCTAAGCAAATATTGAAGGATTATATTCAAAGGCTAACAATGCAAGTATGCAAGCAAGCCTAAAGTATGCAGAAATGCTATGACAACATGAAATCACAAAGTCAAGAGATGTCCAAATGAGGCTAAAATTTCCTTTTTATAGAAAAGCCAATTTTAGATGAATGGCCAAGATTGAAAGATGAGATATGCCCTAAGATCAATGGTTGAAATTAAATGTGACAACCCACAATTAGGGTTAGGGAAAAATTAGGTTAAAATTTGAAATGAAGGGCTGACAATAGACAAAAATGCATGTGACAAGAGGAAATATTGGGCATGGAAAAAGAAAAAGCTAGAGAAACAAATAATAATTTGAAATTATTTGATTTAAAGAGTGAGTTGACCTTTTGAATTAAAAATTAATTTAATTTAAAAGTGGTGGGACCATGTGACTATAAATAATAATTAAATTATTTACTTGGTGGGAGAAAATAGAAAGTGGGACAATTTTAAATAATTGATTTTATTTAAAATTAGAAGAAGCCAAGGTGGTCAATAATTAAATAAATTATAAAAAATTATTTAATTATAAGAAAACATTAGGAATTAATGACGTATTTAAATAAATAAATAAATAAATAAAATTTATTTAATTAAATAATCGAGAAGACATAGTGGACAAATAATAATTGAATAAATTTAGGAATTTATTTAATTATAGAGGGACATAAGAAATTAGCAACATATTTAAATAAAATAAATGTAATTTATTTATTTAAATAGTCAAGAGGAATAAAAGACATGAATTAATTAAATAATTGAGAATTATTTAATTAATAGTTGAAATTGGACTATAGGACAAAATTAAATATTTTAATTATGTTGAGAAGAAATATGGAGAAAATAAAGTTCGCAGGCCTAGGTCAATTTTATGTGTCTACATTTTGCCCCTCTTTGTCATAATGTAGTTTATCACATTGTGACAAAGAAAATAAGTCAAAAATATGTCCCAAAAAAGGTATGAAGTATCTATGCCCCCTAAAAAAAATTGCAAATTTTGGTCTGGCACTGGAAAAATTTGGAAAGTGTCCCAATAAGTCAATTTGATGTCTAGAAAAATAATGGTGTGATCAGTTTTGAATTTTGACGTGTTTAAGGCGATGTCAATGAGGCATTCAAAGATGGTCAAATACACCTCCAGTAATAAGCCTTCAAGAAAACCCTAAAATTCACCCTATAAATAGATTTGATTTGGGTGAAAAGTTAATTCATTTTCGCATTTACCTTTTGAGAATTGAGAACTCAGAGCTAGAAGCCCTCACGCGAAGATGGCAATTCTAGTGACCAAGCACCATGGATTTCAAGTACGAACCTTCTGACGGCCAAAGGGGGTGGAGCCACCAGTATGTATCTTATACCCACTTTGTCATTTTCTTGTTTCTTGTGCATTTTTAGGTGTTAAAGTTAGGGTTTTAGATGCATCGTGATGCATTTGCATTCATGTAAGATGAAATTGCATCTGTGTCGCATGCATTTTATGCATTGCGACACAAATGTTGGGGTCATGTTAGGTCTAGGTTTACAATGACACATTCGTGGCCGGTGAGACACAATCGTTGAATAGTGATGCAAGTGTTAAATTTTGTGACACAATCGCCAAATTGAAGTGCAAATGTGGGACCCTATGACGCAATTGTTTTACAGTGACATAATTGATGGAGGGAGTGACACAAGTGCTTTGGAGTGGCGCATCTATCAAGTCAAACAATGCAAGTGATGTAGCACAACATAAATGCTGGATGAAATGATGCATTTGAGTTAGCGAGTGTGACACAATTGAATTTGACCAGTGTTGATTCAGTTTGGGCTTATTTTCTATGTACTTTTGATTAGATAAATAATAATGATGATTTTCAATGATGTACTAACTCTTGTTTTTGCATGTGCAGAAATGATTACCACCTATTTATATGCATGAGTTCATGCCAACAACATATGCATTCAGAGATTAGTTATGGGATAGGGAACATGGGCAACTAATGCAATTAGGACTGTACTATGTTACCTATATGCCCATTATCTGAGAAAATAGGGGTCTACTGACAACACTTGCAGAGAGGTAGAACTTAGAGACCTACTCATTTAACTTGGTGATGGGAGAGGCTACTATGACTCTCAAGGACGTTTACCGGATTCTTCACATTTTAATCAGAGGAGAGGGAGTGGTCTATGATCCACGTTGGGGACTTTAGGCTATGTCAAAGTTTTATGAGCCTGGTGATGCCGTGTAGGTAGGAATTGATGAGTACGAGATCAGGTGGGAGTTTATGGCCAAGAACTACACTCTATGGGATGTGATGCTATGCACTTTGATTGTTGGTGTGCTTATTCCAAATCATTATAGTCATGGTTTTCCTATCAGATGGGGAGATGTGCTCATCAGGATGAGGCAGGACAGGACCGTGTTTGCATGGGGACCATATTTACTTGGGATGCTATATCATCAGTTGCATGAGGTGGCCTATAGGGAGGTGAGAATTATTAGCTGTGGGACTACCTTATTGATGATCTAGGCTTGGGAACATATTCCCATCTTTTGACCATCAGTTCAGAGACTACAACTTGCGGAGTGTATGCCTTATGTTTACTTGTATGTAGGTACATTGTCACATACTAGAGTTGGAGACATAGGATTCTGGTGCCATCGCATTAACACATTGATGGGATTCGTCTGGAGACCATACAAAGATTATGCATAATGGCCAGAAGAGGATAATCATCTTTCTTTTTGTTGACAATTTAGATACTTGATTGGATGTACGGTTTAGTCACAACTGATTATTGAGATGTACCTGCCCCAGTGGGTACTTCAATAGTTCGAAGAGCAATAGGGTGTTCTAGTAGGCACTGCGGAGTATGTCAAGTCTTCATCAGAGATAGTGTGGGGGCCAACCATATTAGTGCCATTAGTAGAGTAGTAGGTGGATGGATTGCTTGTATAGTAGTGGGCATGGAGCAAGGGTCCAATAGATACAAGGACTACAATAGATTATGATGTATTGTGGCAAACACATAGGCCACTTCCTTTGACAGATCCTAATCAGGAAGTGCCAATTGATTGACAATCATTGATACCATGGGTGCACCGAGGAGGATGAGGAGGCAGGGATTCTAGCAGGGGGAGAAGCAGAAATGGAGGTTGAGGAGATGGGGGGAAGGGTGGAGGAGATAGTAGTGGAGGGGATGATGGGGGGGATGGGGGTGATGGTGGAGGTGGTAGGAGGAGGCGAGGAGGAGACAACGGGTGAGGACATCCTAGGAGAGTGCAACGGTGGGTTGAGTAAGTGCCATTAGCCTTGATCCCAAAGGTGGGAGAGGAGGAGGAGAGAGAGGAGGAGGTTAGGAAAGAGGAGGGTAGGGCCAAGGCAAAGCAACTAGAGTAGCCAGAGGGAGGATGATGTATTCATAGGAGCGAAGGCACTAGATGTCGGTGGAGAGGAGGATGAGGAGATAGATATTGATGAAGAGGAAGACATAGATGAGGCAGAGAGATAGCTTCAAGAGTAGATGGTAGATGGGGAGGAGGATGTAACCAAAAGGCCACCACTACCTCGAGACGTGACAGTTGACCATAGGCTAGTTGATATGCAAAGTAGATTGGATGAGGCCTCGACATGGATCAGGACCTTAGAGGCAGAGTTAGATGTTACAAGGGTGGAGGAGAATTAGGCTATGATCAGGTAGTAGGAGGCACATGTTGTGCACTTTTCGCACACATTCCCCATTGAAGATGGGGACCCTCTTTTTGCTTACTTCATTTGATCTCTTCTCCTTTAGGGTTTGGTTTCCTGCAATTTTGGCTTTTCTTCACCTTGAAATTCAATCTCTTATCCGCACTTGAGGTGTCTTTTGCAACATCATGATCATAGTCTGGATCTTAGAATTTTTCCTCAACTCAGAGTTTCACCCAAGGTCTAAAATTGACTAAGTCAAGGAGAGGTTCAAAAAATCCAAGCTCCCTCGGATTTCCCGAGGTTCAGTTCGCCCAGAGATTCTGGCCTACCTTGGATTTTCTAGCTTGAACTCAGTTCGAAGAATCCAAGTTACGTAGGATTCCCTAAAATCCAATTTTAAGGTGAATTTTCATCATCCCTTGTAAATATTTTTGCACCATTGGATAGAGGATGAAAAATTAGGCCAGGTTATTTTTTGAACTTTTCAAAAATTCCTTCTAGAAAAAAAGTTATGAAGTTTAGGGGATTTTGACCTGGCTTGGATTTCGGGTAACCCGAGCTACCTCGTATTTTCTAAAATTTCCTTTTTGGAAAAATACAAGCTCCTCAAAATCCTGAAATTTTCCAAAATGAAAACTTTTTCCAATTTTTTTTTTTTTCCAAAATGGAAATTTTTTTAAATGTAATTTTTTCAAAAATGGAATTATTTTTCTTGAAATTTTAAAATGTTCTCGAAAATGAAATTCTTGAAATGGAAAAAATTCAAAATAAAAATTTCCAATTATGGAAATTTTCCAAAAATAGAAAATTTCCAAAAACGAAAAGTTTCCAAAAATGAAAAGTTTCTTAAAAGGCCAAAATTTTCAAGTTTAATTTGGATATTTTATGGATTATATTTTTAGCATGTGAGCTACTGATGATGATATATGTTTTTCAGGATTAAAAAATCAAAAGGGGGACTTGCATATGGATTCATGCTAAGAGGGAAATCTGGAAGAGTTCAACTCAATTATTAAATGTGGGGCCTACATAAAAATCCATGCCACCAACTGTATACCAATTGGAGAGGTGCTTTTAACAAGGAAATGCATGTGAAGCTATATTTATTCTCCAATGAGGAGTTTCTCAAAATTGATGTCATTGGGCCATAATGTAACTAAATGCAATTGATTGGATGATGATGTACCATGAGCTCCCAAATTAAATGTAACAACTTGATGCTTCTAGAAGTGCAATTGTAGCCATTGGATGAATTAAATCCTAGACATTGGTTCAAAATGTAATTTTCTATAAAAGGCCAGTGCCTTCTCATTTGTAAGGTTAAATATTAGGTTAGAAGCTGTAGAAGCCCAAATTGGCTAAGTTAGGAGTTAGATTCTGCAAGTCAGTAGTTGTAGGAGACGAGAGAGGCTGAAAATTGTTATGTAATTTTGGAGAAGTTAATACAATTGGATTGTTTATTTGGAAAGCTTTGTGTTACACTTTGACAGTTTATGGTTTCTTGTTCTTGATTCTCAGATGTTAGATGTTAGTTCTCAGTTCTTTCATGATAATGGTGAAATGTTAATGATGTTGATCAATCTCTGGTCCATACTTTTAGCAATTTTTTGATTGTAAGTTGTTGTGTAAAGTTAGTCTAGTCCTTATTTTGTGCTAAGTTCAACTGTGGATGCTTGTTTACATTGCACCAGTTAGTGGGTATGTGAATGAATATTTATAGTTTGAAAATATTCAGTTTCCTTAGAAAATTGCACCATTTCTGCGGAGTTGTGGGATTGTCCTTGATCAAGCAAAGATTGGTTTTATTGGGGATCTATCCATTTGCAAGATTCATCATTGTTGTGATTGATCTTAGTAGTTAGTTAATAATCTCTTTCAACCCTTTCACTTTTGCTATTTCTTTGAATCTAGAGTTTTAGGATTGAAATCATATCCATATTGTTACATCTGATGAAAGTACACTTCCAACATTGTTCATTTGTAAGGCCCCTTGTGTTACCAGCAATTTTCACATATTATCTGAGTTTTTTATGCATTGTCAAGACCTGGCATTAGAGACCTTGGTGTTATCTCTTGAGGCTTGCTAATAGAGATTTACCTTTCAAGAGAGATAGGATACTTTTATTCTGTCTGAGTTGTTGCTGTGTAGAAATCATCATCAACAACACATAGCTGGTGTTCTGAGTTTGCTTAGTTATGCACTGGACTAGTGGGAGAGATTTCTATGGATTTGGCAAGGGTGAGCACAAGCTAGGGACAGTACATGATGCTTTATGAGAGGGCAGTGCCAACAGAGTAGCGGGATCCTAGTTTGTCTCGGTCTTGGACTGGGATAGGTAGTGGTAGTAGCAGGAGTCATAGCAGCCACAACTAGAGTAGTGTGGATGGATCTACTTCATCTGGGAAATCCTTAGGACACAAGTCACACCACAGTCACAGGAATTCATTCGGGCATAGGTCCAGTCACAATCATGGGTCAATATCATTAGGACACGAGTCTCACCACAACCAACCACCTGTCACTAATCAATCAGCCTCACATACCCAATCTACCATGTCCTAGAAATTTCCATTAGTTCTCGTTAGTGAGCATCAGTCACCCCATACTTCACCTCGAGGGGATGAGGAGAGCACTATTTAGGGAATTTTTTATTATTATCTTGTCATTATGTTGATACATTTGATACATTGACAATCGATCACGCGAGCTCTATTTTTGGGATTCCTCGAGACTCTATCCTGTGACATAATTTTGAGATATATATATATATATATGATGCAGTTTTGGCATGGAATATATGCTATGTATTATGTAATGATGTGTTATGATTTTATTATGTTCATATGTGATGATTCCTATGATAATGCATTTATATGTTATGTGATGTATGCATTTATGATGGTTATTTATGATGAGATGCCATGATGATACCACTTTATGTATGATAGTTATATGATGATGAGGATAATGTTCCATATGTATGCATAGTGTTTTGACTCTAATTGATGCCATGTTTATGATGATGGATTCATTGATTGTATGATTATGTATGAATTAATAATGTGACATGTGATGTTATGATCCTAAATGTGTATGCATTAATGGTATGGATGATGTATGAAAATGGTTAATGCACTTATATGTTATGATGTGCATGCAAATGAATGAATGCAAATGATACATCTATGTTAATGATGTAAATGCAAATATGTGAATGGATTTATGTAAAGTTTTTAATGAACTAATGCAATACCTATATATGATCATGTATGCAATTATATTTTTGTATGCCATAGGATATCATCAGGAGGCGAAATAAGAGGAATGACCAGACAAAAGGAGATGAATATTAGTGTAGAGAAAGAATCCTTCAATATATTTCCAAAGAATTGATAGATGTTGCTCTAATCATCATTGGGATGATTATTGTAATGGCCAACAAACACCATGATATGACATAGATCAATGGTGTGCAAGGTCATACCATCACATAGGACAAGGAGTCGTAGATAAGGATGATCACGACTTATACGAGGAGCTCAGTTGCCCCAATATTTTTGTCACAACCAACCACAAACAAGAAAAACAAGCCATGAAACATTGTTGCTCCTCTAAATCTTGACGCTAGGACATCCTCGAGGAACTAGCAACATGACTGTTTGAAAAAGAAAATACAAGATAATCATCATGATATGTTGTTGCTCCTCTAAATCCTATTGTTGGGACATCCTAGAGCAACTAGTAGCATTATGAAAAAGTCAAACGACAAATATGACAAGATAAAGGACAGTGTTTTCCAAGTGTTTTCAAATGCCAGGTGTTTTGATGTCAAGATGCCAGGTTTGACAAAGTCTAGATTTGTGTATGAAAGATGCTAGGTAATGCCAAATTCAGGAAGGACACATCCTAAATGATGTGGATGTCGAGAGGAACAATCCTCAAATGTCAAGAGAATCCCTCAAAATGCCAGATGACAGTAACAATGTTTCTGAAAGACATATCCTAAAGCACACATAAGTGACAAGAGTTGTTCTTCAGAAGGACACATCCAAAGAATAACCAAAAGTTGACAGGTTGACTTGTTACGAGAGTTTGACCAAAGCTTACTAGATGACTTAATTGACCACATGCCCATGTCGACATGCTAATGTAATTGAAATGATGATTTGACTGATTGCCAGAGTTTGTTTAAGAGTTGTCTGATATCGGAATGGTAAAGACTTCATTTGATTAGAAAATATCTAACCTGTGTGATAGTGAATTTCATGAACCCTAATGGACTAACCTAGTGTGGCCTCAGGGGTTCATTGATTGATGGCCTTACCTACACCATACACTAAGAGACCTTGTAGTTCGACACAACTAATGACTTTGTCTTGATTGATCAAAGATTGAGTCATGTTTTATTTTAACAAACCTAAAAGGACTAACCTAATGTCTCAGGGGCTCAAAGATGAGCCTTTCCTACGTAGTAAATGTGCAGAGACAACGTAGTTCAACAATGACAAACACTGATTGACATGACTAACATGACAAAATTTGACTCTGTTTTTGTGTTTTTTTGACATATTTTGATTTTTTTTTGGATTTCTTCAGGACATTTTTCAATTTTTAGGGATTTTTTTAAGAATTTTTCTAATTTTTTTAGGACTTTTTCTAATTTTTAGGATTTTTTCAGGACTTTTTATTATTTTTAGGATTTTTTCAGGACTTTTTATGATTTTTAGGATTTTTCCAAGAATTTTTATGTCTTTTTTTTAGGACATTTTCAATTGATGGCACCATGTGTGATACCCAATACAGTCAGGTGGTAGAGGATTTTCGCTAGTTAGGTCAAGGACTAGCCAAGTTAAAGGAGAGGGAAAAGGATGTGCTTGGGTTGAAAGATGGATGGTATGCAAGACCCGATGTCAACTATTGTCAGCCATGGAAAGAAATGGCAGGATGTCATGACAAGTGTCGTGAGGGTGTCAAAAGTTTTAAATATTTATTATGGACAAAGTTCAATGGAGTGAAAGTAGATGGCGAATCAAAGACTGACTATGCATGACACCTATTTTTTAGGTTTTCACCATGGTACTTATCCAAAGCACCATCAAAGTGGTTTTCACTATTGGACGAATCATTTCTCTTTACTATTTTTGATATTTTTTGACTTTTTTGGTGTCACCAAGATGCCTATTTTCCAGGTTTTCATCAAGGTGACAATTTTTATATTTTTCATTTTTTTTGTATTTTTATGGTTTTTAGCCAAGCTCTTTGATGCTATGTGTAGAATTCATGGAGATGCAAGTTGTTGATGGGTTCTATCAATTGTTCACCATTTGGAGTACCTAGCTAGTAAGCTCCAAAACCGAATGAGGTAGTGATGATGTAAGGGCCCAACCAATTAGGCTTGAACTTGTTGGGCTTCTCTCAGTTAGATTGATTCTTAGGATTCTTCAAACCATGGCTCTCTTGTTATAACTATGGAAAAGGAAATTTTAATATTCCTATAAGTGGTTCAAGGAATTTTGTCTTCATTCTTCTAATATTTCTAGCTCATGCAATCATGACTGTCGATATTCCTCGTCATCGATCAAGCCCTTCATGGAGAATCTGAGAGAGGGAATTTCGACCTCAATGGGCAAGATGGATTCAACTCCAAAGACCAAGGTGAAAGGGGTGGCTCTAGTAGGCATGTAGATGTTGGTTCTATAGGGCTACAAAGTGGGATTAAGTTGTAAATGCTAGTCACGGCCAACATTATTAATGATCTTAAGAATTTTGGTGATTGTCTTACTAGACACCTCAGCTTGACTATTTCCTTGTGGGTAGTAAGGTGTGGAGAAATGGTGTTGAATGTGGAAGTGTTCAAAAATTTCATGGATGTCTTGATTGTTGAAAGGACACCCATTCTCTGTGATGATGGACTTTGGAACACCATACTAGCAGATGATGTAGTTGAGGATGAACTTGGAAATCTGCTATCTAGTTATGTATTTGAGGGGAATGGCTTTGATCCACTTGGTGAAATAATTAGTGGCGGTGATAATGAATTTATGGAAATTGGAGGAGGTGGGATGGATTTTTCCCATGAGGTCGAGTCCCCATTGTGTGAAGGGCCAAGGAGAAGTGATGGGCTGAAGTTCTTATGTTGGTGCATGAATCAAGTGCATCTTTTTCCATAGTCAACCAATAATACCCAAGTCTCATGATCTTCTTATCTAAGGTTGGGCCACTCAAATGAGATCCACATATACCCTCATGTACCTCACGTAAGGTTGTTTGTGCTTCATCAGTGTTAAGACATTGAAGAAGGGTATTGTCAAATATGCAATGATATAAGGTTTCATTAATGATGGTGTATCAGCTGACTTTGCCAATAAAGGATTTGCGTTAATTGTTGGAAAGGTTTAGGGGGAGTGTTTGGGACTAGAGATAGTCATAGATGTCTTGATACCAAGGTGAGTTGGGCCCAACAAGCTCACAAACCATTTTTGACTCAAGAATGTCATATGCAAGAACCAATAGTTTCTCCACCAAGAATTTGAATTGTGGCATATTGCTAAGAATGTCTAATAAAGATCCAATTGTAGACATTGTGTCTACTACCTTGTTCTATGCCTTGGGAATTTGATCAAAAGTGAGTATGTGGAAATATGACTGAAATCTATCAACTATGTGTTTTTAGGGCAGCAAATTTTCATCCTTGGTGTCATATTCATCGTTCACTTGGTTGATGACCAATTGAGAATTTCCATCGACTAGTAGTGTTATAATTTTCCATTTGATAGACATGCAAAGTCTTGTGACAAGCACCTCATATTCTACAACATTGCTAGTACAAGGGAAAGTGATTTGGAATGACTTAGGAATGGAGTCCCCTTGTGGTGTGATGAATAGTATACCTACTCCCGAGCCATGGCCAGTATGGGACCCATTAAAATAAAGCTTCCAAGGTGATTGAGGCTCCACATGAAAGATGGACTCATTGGGGAAGTTCATTACCAAAGGATGATCACCTTGTATAGGTGCATCTACAAGTTGATCAACTATTACTTGTCCTTTTATAGCTTTGCATTCCACATATTGTATGTCATATTCACTCAGTATCATAACCCATTTTTCCAACCAACCTGCTAATGCTACCTGACTGAGGAGATACTTTAATGGATCAATCTTTGCTACTAGTTGTGTCTTGTGGTTCAACATATAATGTCTTAACTTCTGGGTGGTGAAGACAACTGCAATACAAGCATGTTCTATGGGTGTGTAATTGAGTTCATATCTGACCAACATACGACTGATGTAGTATATAGATCTTTCTTTTTCATCATGATCATTTTGTGCAAGCAATGCCCCCAATGCTAAAGTGGTTGCAAAAATATACATAATCAAAGGCTTTCCTTCAATGGGTGGCATTAGAACAAGTGGTGTTAATAGATAGTCTTTAATTTGTTGAAAGGTTGCTTGACATTTTTCAGTCCACACAAAGGGGATGCCTTTGCACAATAGATATTAAAAAGGTTGGCATTTGTCTACTAGCTCTGCAATGAAGCATCAAATGGACTATAATCTTCCTTGTAATGTCCTTAGCTCACTGATTCCTTTTGGTGGAGGCATGTCCAATATTGCTTTCACTTTGGTAGGATCAACTTCAATGCCTCTGCGAGAAACTATATGCCCCAAAAAAATTCCTAAAGTTACACTGAAGACACACTTCTTAGGATTCAAATAGACCTTGTATTCTTCTAGCCTTTTGAAAATTTTGTCTAGGACATTAAGATGATCACTGTGTGTTAAAGAATTTTCCAAGAGGTCATCCACATAGTCTTCCATTAAAGTGTGCATGAGGTCATGAAATATTATTGTCATTGCTCATTGATATGTGGCACCTGCATTCTTGAGGCCCAAAAGCATGAAATTCCAACAATATGTACCCCAAGGACAAGTAAATATTGTCTTTTGTTGATCTTTTGGGGCAATCTGAATCTAGTTGTAACCTAAGAAACCATCCATGAGGGACATCATCTCATACCATGTTGTAAGATCCACAATGATGTTTATGTTCGAAATTGGAAATTCATCTTTCAAGCATGCCTTGTTCAAATTGCGGAAGTCTATACAGATGTATATTTGACTATTTGGCTTAGTGACCAACACAAGGTTTGAAATACAGTCGGCATAATCTATTAATCTTATTTATCCCACATCTAGCAATTTCTTGAGCTCAACTTTGACTAACAAGGCAATTTGCGGGTGCATCTTACGTAGCTTAAATGCTTAAGTAGTCTAGCATCTAGAAGTAGGGGCAGATGGTGCAAAACTAGTGATAGATCCAATCTTGGCATATCAGCATAGGACCATGAAAAGTTAATCTTATGTTTTGAGAAGAACTTTTGAAATTCTAGGATTTCTTATTTTGTTAAAGATGTTGCAAAGAGAACTATTTTAGGATCCTCTGCTATGGCTATATTAACTTCTATGGTGTCCTCAATGAGCATTGCCAAATTTTCTTGTGTAATGGGAAGAAATTTCAATCCTCCATCCTTGGGTTCTTTGAAGAGATTTTCACCCTTGGCTACATCCTTTATTTTTACTTTTGTATTGTTAGAAGGTGCCTTGCGGTTTTCACCTAAATACGTGTCTTTTTTTGTTTAATTTTTATTATTTTTGTGATTGGAGGATTGCATAGTCTCCCCAAAATATGCTACACAATCTAGATCTATAGTGAATCCTACTTTATGGTCCCCACTCGATATGCCTTCACCAAGTCCCATGAATTATGCAATAGCTTCGTCATTCTGAAAAATGTCCATAGCAGGTGGTCCTTGTTGATCCCTATAGACACATAAAAATGACCTAGGTCTGCAAGCTCTGTTGTCACCATATTTCTTCTTGACATAATTGAAATATTTATGTCCTTGGTCCATTTTCAACTATTAATTAAATAATTTTTAATTATTTAATTAATTCACGTCCTTTTATTCCTCTTGATTATTTAAATAAATAAATTTTATTTATCTAAATACGTCACTAATTGTTTAATGTCTCTCCATAATTAAATAAATTTCTTAATGTATTTAATTATCCTTGTCCACTAATTTCCTCTTGATTATTTAAATAAATAAATTTTTATTTATTTAAATACATCATTAATTCTTGAAAGTCTTCTTATAATCAAATAAATTCTTTAATTTATTTAATTATTGTCCACCTTGACATTTTCTCCATTTTAAATAAAATCATTTATTTAAATTGGCCCCACTCTCTAATTTTCCCTCTTTTAGTAAATAATTCAAATTAATTATTTACTGTCACATAATGCCACCTTTTGAATTAAATTAATTTTTAATTCAAAATAGCCATTTTCCTCAAAAAATCAAGTAATTTCTAATATTATTTGATTTTCCAGCTCTCTTTTTTTCTGTACCATTCTTATCCCCTTGTCACATGCATTGTCACCCCTTGATTTGATTTTCTCAAATTGAATCTTTTCCGCTCATTTCAAATTTGACCTAATGTTTCTCTAAACCTAATTGTGGGTTGTCACGTTGAATCTTGACCATTAATTCTAGGGAATTTGTCAATCTTTAATCTTGGCCATTCATCCAAAATTGCATTTTCTATAAAATGACAATTTTTCTCTCATTTTTTCACCTCATGTTATCTACATCTCATACAATCTTGTCTTAGGCACTCTTGACATCTTAGCATTTTGGAATTTTGGCATATTTTAGTCATAGTTCATAGTTGCTTACTAGTTGCATAGTTGCATAGTATTGCATTTCAACTCAAATCCTTCAACATTTTGCTTTGGTCTTGGCATTATCATATATTGCTCACTCAAAATATGAGGGAAAACTTCATATTTCAATAAATAGAGAAGGTGTAATGGAGGTCAATCATGGAGGTTGAAAACTTAGGGTGATATCTTTCTTGTTTTCATGTTATTTCCTCCTTTGTGCTTCATTATTACTTTGGATTTTGATTTATTTAGCTACTAATCTACTAACCTAGATTTTTTCCATAGTTACAATCCCAGTCAATAAGTTGTGGGTAGACAAGGGAGATACCATCATCAGTGTTGGAAAATGGTGGGGATGATATGAAAAGCATGTAGATGTAGGCAGAAAGGGTAAAGACAAAATTGTCATCCTCAAAGTCCCATTCAGATTCTATCCAGTAGTCTTCTTCACTTGATTCAGGAAAATCAGACTCATTGGAAAAATAGGGAACAAATAGATCAGAATCACGGTCAATAGTGTTAAGCAGTCAGTCAAAAAAAATGGAAGGATGATCAATAGGGTTGGATGGTCAGACAAACGAGTCAGAATGATGATCAATAGGGTCAAATGGCCAGACAGGTGAGTCGGGATGATGGTCAATAGGAACAAATGATGGTTTTGGTTTGTCATCGTCATGAGGCCAAAAGAGTCTTACCCATTCTTCTCTTTTCAATGGGACTTTAGGAATGTCTTTAGGGAATCCAACTTTAAACATTTGTTTGAATCTTTCATCAAAAGAGAGCTCACTAGGTTCTAGAAACATATCATCAAGGCAATAGTCACTTAAGGATCTTTGAGAATCAAATTCACACTCATGTGAGTCAGTTTCAACAAAGGAAACTTATGTTGTCTTGACACATTCAAAAGCATTCACGTTCTCACCCAAAAGTACATTGGTACGTGGATCATCAATTTTGATCAGTCCAAACCATAATCTTAGATACTTTGGTCTTATAGAAGGCATTATAGGTTCACTTCTTCCCATCTTGTCTTTACCAAGGCCACTAGTTCTGTCATAGCCTTTTGCCTTCATTATGTCATAGCCTTTTCCATATTGTTGTACTAGTAATGGAGGTAGGTTTTCCTTTTCTTTGTAGATCCAACCTAATATGTCTTCAATGTCTTCTTTGTTTAGTTCCCCCCATTTTGTGAAATTCATTGTCAAGGAACTTTAAAAACCTCCTTAGGCTCTATTTTGAAACAAGGCCTACCATAAGCTTTTGGAGACTTGGGTATTTTAGTGACACAATAGGTTGTGTTCAATTTGTATTCTCCACACCCTTGGTCCTGGATCTTGATATTAGGGTCACCACTTGGGATGATGGTAGAAGATGGTATGGTGAAAGACAAAGGAGTGGATGTGGATGGTTTGGCGAGTGTGGATGGTTCAATGTATTTAGAAGAAGTGGATGTTGAAGCTTCACGGTTAATTAGCACTTGATGTTCAAAAATACCTCTCAAATTGGTGCAATATTGGAAAGGATCAAGATCTCTAGATATGGTCATTTTGGTGCCATCAAAAGGAAATTTCAAGTATTGAGGGTAAGTGGATGGTACAACTTTTAAGTCATGGATCTAGGGTTGACCAAGCAGGATGTTGTATGGTAGCTCAAGATCCAGGACCTGAGATGTTGTATCCAAAATGACTAGCCCTACTCAAATAGGAAGTGTGATAATACCCCTAGAGGAGCACTCCTCATCATCATACACCTTTATGACAGTAATTTTGGTAGCATCCACACAAGCATCAGATAAACCTAGTGCTTTAACTAGTTCTAGGGAGCATATATTCAATCCTGCTCTGCCATCTACTAAGACTCATCTAACCTTATGTTTATGGATGAAGACTTTGATATGCAGTGCATCATTGTGAGATGGCTTAGGTGAAGAATAGTCTTGTTCTAAAAATTTAATGTGATGGGGAGTAGTTAAGTATCCAACCATGGCTTTGAATTGGTTGACATCAATGTCGTTAGAGATAGAAGACTCCTACAAGGTTTTATCAAGTATAGCTTTGTGCACAAGGGATATGTGTAGAAACTCGAGTATGGAGATTTGAGCAGGCTTTTTTCCCAATTGGTCAATAAGATTAAAGTTTCCCTTTGGTTGTGACTATTTGGAAGAGGGACCAAGTATTGTGATCTTTGGTTGTCTAGTAGGAGGGCCAGATATTATGACCTTGCCTCTACGGGTCGTGACATTGCACTCCTAAGTCTTCTTAATGGTGACAGTATTGACATGTTTGTTGATAGCTCAGAGGTGATTAATTATGGGTCCACTAGAATAGTAAAAGGTGGTGTGAGTGTAATTGGCTCAATTGTTATTATTCTTTGGACCTGACATGGAGGGATTATTTGAACCATGATCTTGTAGTGGGTTTTTATGAATTGTATGGTCTGAATTTTAAGCAAATTTTTGCCTGTCTAGTTCAATGGTATGATTTTTAATAAGATCCTGTATAAGTTTTCTTAATTGTTGACAGGAGGAAGTTTTATGCCCTTTTGCTTGGTGGTAATCACAAAATGCATTATCGTCCCACCATGATGACTTGAACTAGCTGAGGTCATATGGTTTAGGGTTCTACAATGTGATGGTTCCATTTTGGAGAAGCTTTTTGAGGACAACTTTGATTGGTTCACCCAAAGGGATGTATGTGCGTCTTTTTGGAAACTATCGAGTTTGACATGGTTTCCCTTGGTTTTGATTGTTTTGTATGGAATTTGCAGTAGGTGTTAGTGTAGTTAATGGTGTGTTTTGCAGTTGAGCTCCTTTGAGAGTGATTGTAGGACCTATCACGTTTACTGTTTTAGCATCAACAATTCCATCATTGGTGATATGCTTGTTTTTTACCTAAAATTTGTTTTTGTCAGTAGGTGGGTTTTCATTGGTGTTCTTGTTGCCATATTTAAGTTCTCCTTTAGCAATAAGGTATTTTTCAAGTTGGACTCCTTTTTTGATGAGGTCTACGAAAGTGGTGCAACAATGAACTTGTAAATTATATTTCAATGGGCCTACAATGTTTTGGACAAAAATGTTTACCTTCGCTTTTTCTGGTATCTCAACAGGGCATCGACTTGCCAAACCCAGCCATCTTTGGAAAAATGGGATGAATGTTTTTCATGTATCTTCTTGAGTAAGCGTACATAAATTGGTGATGGTAACATCAGTGTCAATGTTATAGGTATAATTTTCTACAAACTTATTAGCAAGTTCCTCCCATGACTTTATTCCTTTGGGAAAGGTAGCAAACCATTCAAGTGTGGGACCTGTGAGACTTCTAGGGAAGAGTCTCATCAAATAGGTATGTTCATATGCAATTTCCATGCAATTGGTTGTAAATTCTCGTATGTGTTCAAGGGGATTAGTTTTTCTTTTGTATTTGGTGAAGTTGGGTACCACATACCCTGGAGGGAACTATGGCATTTATAAACTCGTGTCAAATGGGTATGGACATAAGTCATAGGACGTGTGGGTCTTTTTGTGGGACAATTGCATGTTCTCCTTTTTTTTTTTGCAAGGTCGCAATTTGAGTTGTGACACATCAATTATAGGGTTGTTTGTGGCATCACACATGCTGATAATAGGTATTCCATGAGTTCCCATTTGATGCGATGATGTGTTCTAATTCAGGATGTATTGTTGTGGATGTATGATGTGTTTTGGTTTGGAATTTATTGGTATTGATAATTTTGATTAGGAATATGTTTTGTATGGATGTGTGACGTGTATATAAGAATGTGTACTCCAGCGGTGTTGGTCTGTATTTACAGAATATGTTGTCCTTGAGTGTTTTGATGCCCAAATGATGCCATATGTTGTGTTATTTGATTTCCTTGTCCAAATTGGTAGATGTGGCCATGTGGAATATTGGTATTTTTCCTTTGGGGAATGTTATTGTTGGTATTGATTTGTGACAAAGTATTAACATTTGGCTGGGGTCCTAGCATAGTGATTCGTCGTTTAGTTCTCCCAAAGGGGTTCGATGGGTTTGTTCCCATGGCATTAGTTGAGGACCCAATTAAAAGGTTTGATGATGTCATTTCCATAGCACTAGATGTAGATCCAAATAAAAGGTTTGATGAATTTGTCCCCATTGATCCAAAGGTAGCCCCAACAACTTGTGACGAAATTGTTGATATTTGTGGGATAGCTTGTGATGTGGCTTGTGATATGGTTGATGTTTTCCCAATGGATGTGGTGTTGACCATGTTAAAATTATTTTGAGTGGGGTGCCCATGGAAGTAGCATTGATAGTTTTCATTGCACTTTGTTTTGTGGCACCAATGAAGGCATTGTTTGCATTATGTTGTGGTTGATTGGTATTGGAGGTATTGTTTGCATTGTTGTTTGCATTATGATTGGGAGATGTTGCTCTTAAGGTGTTAATGTCAAACCCTCATGGAAATTTAGCCCCTTGGTCTAAAAGCATGGCTAGATATCTTTCTAAATCTTGCAAGATTAATTCCTCCACAAAGGAAGCCACATCGAGGTTTTGGGTGGAAATTCTTCCATGAATACATGTTTGTTTTCATCTCTACATTTAAATTGTTCAAAGGGATTGCGTGAAGAAGATGCCATGTTCAGGTCACTGAAAGGGTTGATGAAAGGTGCCCTCATGTCTGTGTTTTGCTTCATGTCATTAGAAAAGTTGTAGGATTTGGTGTATTGTCCAAAAGGGTTCATTTTCCTTCTTTTCCTTTGGAGCCTAGTCTCAACCATATAAGGATTTTCTCAAATAAGGGAGTGAAAATGACAACTAAGTCTACGAATGGGGAATGATATGACACTATGCTTTTGGATTTTTGGTATAAGAAATTCTATAATGCAAGGTGATAATGTTGTCTAAAGGGGATGTCAAATGCAAAGTGATAATGAAGACTAAAATGAAAGGTATGACACTATTTTTTTTGGATCTTTGGAATAAAGGATGCAAGAAAATGCCAAATGATAATGAGTGATGGAAGACTAAAATGTTCTAAGGTATGACAATGCAAATGCAAAAGGTCTAAGGTGCAATCAATTTTGATGGACTTTTAGGAATGGTCTACTTAACCACTCAAAAGCTCGGTCAATGTCTCAATTTGGATTATCAAAGGACTTGTGGTAGGACTAAATGAAAGGACAAGATGACAAAGTGAGGTTTCCTAACTCGACTTATGAGTTGGAAAGTTCTTACAAAAGGACAATGACTAAAGGAATTGATTTTGACTTAGTCCAATGATAACCTACTTTTGAAGGCAAATATTTTTCAAAGTATGGAAAGTTTTCCTATTTCAAAGTCTACAAAAATGAGGACCTAAGGACTTGTTTATGTTGAAAATGATGATGGATCCTAAGGTGCAACTAAAAATTTGCAAAGGTAGACCTATGGTAAAATGCAAGCAAAAAGATACAAAAATGAGAGACTTGAGCAATTCCTTTTCTAACTTTGAACAGAGGCCATTGAAAAAAGATGTTTATAAGTAGATTGGAAATGCTTGGTCATGGGTTTGGACAGTAATAGTGTTTTTCCCAAAGGACAGTAATAGTGTTTTCCTATTTCAAAGTCTACAAAAATGAGGACCTAAGGACTTTTTTATGTTGAAAATGATGATGGATCCTAAGGTGCAACTAAAAATTTGCAAAGGTAGACCTATGGTAAAATGCAAGCAAAAAGATACAAAAATGAGAGACTTGAGCAATTCCTTTTCTAACTTTGAACAGAGGCCATTGAAAAAAGATGTTTATAAGTAGATTGGAAATGCTTGGTCATGGGTTTGGACAGTAACAGTTTTTTTCCCAAATGATAGGAAATTGTGTCATTTCAGGAAGCAAATGTGTTTCAGGGGATCAAATGCATCTCAATTTTAGCAAATGCGTTGTTTCAGGTCATAGATGCAGTTCAAAAAATAAATTGCATTGTTCTAGAAAGTGAATACATTGTGTTACAATCAAATGTGTTGTTTCAATTAGAAAATGAATCTTAGCATATCAATTGTGGTTCACAGAATCTCAGATGCGGTTCAAAATGTTGAATGTGTTACACAGGGTAGAAAATACATTGCAGAATGAATAAAAGTCTAGTTTCTTTGCAATTTTGGCAGATTTTTAGGATTTTTTTAGTTTGACTGTGTTTTTCCAGATCTATGAAGGATGTTTATTTGTTTATTGTTTTAGAAAAAACTTTACAAACACATGGTTTTGTCTTTGAAAGTTGAAAACAAGCACAATCCTAGGTTTGGCAAGGACTATATTCACTAAATTCCACGTGGGTTTCCCCAACCACACTTATTCTTAGCAGGTGACTTAGAAGCTTGGCCACACTGGCTCGCCCTTACATTGCACTCACTTCTCAGGTCAACCAAGCTTCGATCCCTCATAACTCTCCCATGATAGGCTCTTCACCTCTACTAAGAACTATGAGAATGTGGATGCCTTGGCAATGACTATTGTTGCACTAGCGAATAGAAATGGTTTTTGGAAACTACACAAAAGGTTTTTAGTTCAGGCACCCATTTGAGTGGCCACACATGAGGCAAGATTAGCTCCAATAAGGAGGAATCTTAGCCTATAGAGGTTACACTCCATAAGGTTTATGGGGATTTACTTGTCTATGTGACACATCTGCACTCGCAATCCTAAGTTTTCCATTAGGATTCACATTTGTATACTAGTTAGGAGTAGCTCGGCTAAAGAGCTTTGTTGCTAGTTTGAGTCACTTTGGGGTGAGTACTTTTTCCCACCAAGGAAGGACCAATTCCTAGAGTCAATAACAATTTCTCTTGCACCCAGGATCACACAAGTATGCAAGGGGAGAGGATACTTCTATTATTGAATCGGGGCTACACAAATTGAAAACACTTGTTCATTTTAATTTCTAAATTGAAATGTGGGGGTGGTAAATTAACAACTTCTAAGTGTTTTTTGTTTCTCAAGATCGTACAAGGCACAAGAAAATTGCATACACACTCAAAATCTTTCACTACACCATAGGACAAAAAAATCACTTGTTTGTTTTAAACCCAACTTAATGTGAGACAAAGAATGATCATTTTAAGCCAATGTCATGAAAATGCATGTAAATTTTAGCCTTGATGATTCTCAATGCAAGATTGTGTTCATTTTAAACTCATGAGTGAATGCATGTTCATTTTAAACCCATGAAATGTAAATTCAAGTTGTTTGTGATTTTTTTTTTGTTAGGATTGTAAAGGAGTTATAAAATAATCAACAAACAAACATTAGCCACTCCTTCCAACTTTTCCACATGCTACAAACAACATATTAGTAACCCAAAGTCCCTAAGCTATTAAACAAAAAAGAGAAATCTGGAAAATACAGTAAAAAATTGAAAGCAAATTTTTACCAAGAAAATGTGTCATTTTGTAGAGCAAATCTGTTGCAAAACTGGAAGCCATAATTTACTAGGCAAATGCATTGTTTTGCAAAGCGAATGTGTTGAAACAAGCGGATGCATCATTCAAGTCTGCAAATGCATCTTGGGAAATGGAATGTGTCATTTTTTCTATCATATGCAGCTCAAAAATGAAGATGTGTCATTTTGCAGATCAAATGTGTTGTGATGCAGTGATTGTGGCTCAAAAAGTTGTAGATGTGACATTCCATACCTATACCTACAAAATAGATCAAAAATTTGTATGAAAATCTATAAAAAATGCATTTTTGGTATTGGGTTCACCAATGTAACTAAGGGAAAATGTTAGGTTAGCATTATAAAGTATAAACAAACTAAACCCTAGCTAAAAAATGAAGAAAAATAGAAAAAAATAGCATAAAAACAAAGAACAATCTCACCAAGTCTTCATGTCCTCCATGAATCACCTTCATTGCACCTTCTCCATTTATTGCAAGTAGATATTTTCCCTCAAATTTTTGTTGAGCAACCTATGACTATGAATATGTCCTAAGAAAATATTGAAGGATTGTATTCAAAAGCTAACAATGCAAGTGTGCAAGAAAGCCTAAATTATGCAAAAATGTTATGACGACATGAAATCACAAAGTCAAGAGATGTCTAAATGAGGCTAAAATTGCCTTTTTTATAGAAAAACCAATTTTAGATGAATGACTGAGATTGAAAGATGAGAGATCCCCTAAGATCAATGGCTAAAATTAAATGTGACAACCCATAATTAGGGTTAGAGAAAAATTAAGTTAAAATTTGAAATGAAGGGCTAAGATTTCATAAATGCATGCGACAAGAGGAAATATTGGGCACGGAAAAAGAAAAAGCTGGAGAAACAAATAATAATTTGAAATTATTTGATTTAAAGACTGAGTTGACCTTTTGAATTAAAAATTAATTTAATTCAAAAGAGATGGGACCATGTGACAATAAATAATAATTAAATTATTTACTTGGTGGGAGAAAATAGAAAGTGGGACAATTTTAAATAATTGATTTTATTTAAAATTAAAAGAAGCCAAGGTGGTCAATAATTAAATAAATTATAAAAATTTATTTAATTACAAGAAGATATTAGGAATTAATGATGTATTTAAATAAATAAATAAATAAAATTTATTTATTTAAATAATTAGGAAGACATAGTGGACAAATAATAATTAAATAAATTTAGGAATTTATTTAATTATAGAGGGACATAAGAAATTAGTGATATTTAAATAAAATAAATAAAATTTATTTATTTAAATAGTCAAAAGGAATAAAAGACATGAATTAATTAAATAATTGAGAATTATTTAATTAATAATTGAAATTGGACTATAGGACATAATTAAATATTTTAATTATGTTGAGAAGAAATATGGAGAAAATAAAGTTCGTAGGCCTAGGTAAATTTTATGTGTCTATAGTTTGATTGAAATCCATAAAGATTGAAGCATTTTATAACCATTTTATTGTAGGCGGCCTATTACACAAAATTTATAGTTTTAAGAGTGAAAAATGAGTCTCTAAGTCATTCCACCCAGTGAAATTGGTTCTAACTTGGTGGAATGGCTCCTATAGGTGTAGGTTTACTGTTGGACTAGTTTTCAAAAGTAAAGAAGGCGTTTTGGAGGAAATAAATTGCTGCCCTAGTTGTTTTCCATGAGTTTTTGGCTTGAAATCAATGGTTGGAAATTAGGATTTGAAGAAATTGCATTGTTAAAGGTTGGGTGAAGGTTTAGATAGCATGTGCAGGTCCAATAGGACATGTCTAAGCCATTGGTAAGGTGAAACAACGTTAGGAGGTCATATTTTCAATAAACCCTCTTGTATGTAAAGCCTAAATAGGCCAAAAGTGAGATTTTGGAGTTGGGTGAATTTGTAAAGGTTTATATTGATAAAAGTTATGGATTTAATCTATTTGAGACCTGCCTAGAGTGTTGGAGTTTTTTTTGGATTGGGCGAGCGTTTGAATGGTAGTTGCTTTGTAAAAGTGACCTATTTGGGGCTCATGTGCAAGAGTAGTAGCAATTTTTTTAGGGTATTGTTTTGAAACAACCTCATCTCCCTTTTGGATATGTTAAAGTAAATCTTAATGGGTATCTAAAATGACAAGTGGCATGTGGTTTTTCAAATTTTTTTGGGATTTGTGGTCATAAGACATTATCTACAATGCTATAAGGAGAATATGAAGAGTTTGTGAAACAAGGTCAAGTTAGAGTTTTAAGGATTGAAAGATTGTTCCAAATTATTTGTATTGTGTTTGTTTGAGTGAATCCTCCATGCTATGATACCAATTGATGTAGATCATGGAGGATTCACTCAAAAATACACAATACAAACAATTTGGAACAATCTTTCAATCCTTAAAACTCTAAGTTGACCTTGTTTCACAAACTCTTCATATTCTCCTTGTAGCATTGCAAATAGTGTCTTCTGACCACAACTCCCAAAAAAAATTGAAAACCCACATGCCACTTGTCATTTTAGATACCCATTAAGCTTTACTTTAACATATCCAAAATGGGGATGAAATTGTTTCAAAACAATACCCTCAAAAAATTACTACTACGCTTGTACATGAGCCCCAAATAGGTCACTTTTACAAAGAAAATACCAACCAAACACTCTCCCAATCCAAAAAATATACTCCAATAGTCTAGGAAGGTCTCAAATAGATTAAATCCACAACTTTTATCAATAGAAACCTTTAAAAATTTACCCAACTCCAAAATCTCACTTTTGGCCTATTTAGGCTTGCATATAAGAGGGTTTATTGAAAATATGACCTCCTAACCTTGTTTCACCTTAACAATGGATTAGAAACATCCTATTGGGCCTAAAAATTCTATCTAAACCTTCACCCAACCTTTAGCAATGCCATTTCTTCAAACCCTAACTTCTAACCATTGATTTCAAGCTAAAAACTCATGGAAAACAACTAGGGCAGCAATTTATTTCCTCCAAAATGTCTTCCCTGCTCTTGAAAACTACTCCAACAGTAAACCTACACCTATAGGATCCATTCCACCAAGTTAGAATCAATTTCACTAGGTGGAATGGCTTAGAGACTTATTTTTCACTTTCAAAACTACAAATTATGTGTTATAGGCCACCTATAGTAAAATGGCTATAAAATGCCTCAATCTTTATGGATTTCAATAAAATAAAAAACTAAAATGAAGTTAGTCCTACTTCCCACCAATTTAAATGCATTTGAGACCAAAATAAAACCATAACAATGGTACAACAATGCGGAACAACAAGTTTTGTAGAAAATACACAGAAAATGAAGGGTTTCTTATTGCCTTTTCATCAAAATCACAACCAACACCTTGCCTCCAAGTTTCTAAGACATATTTAACCTTTTTCAATCAAGAACCAACCCACACAACTGACTCCAACCAAATTTTAAACTTTTTGACCATTGGTCTTCTCAATTTTGGCATTTTTGTATTTTACATATGACAACTTTTGACAATATTTGAAAATATTGGCATCTTTTGCAACAATGAATCCAACATGGCTCAATAACATCAATAATGGCCTATTATGACCTTATTACATCATATTTAGACTCAAAACATCAAAACTTAATCTAATACCCCTATTTGCAACATTTTGGCAAAAATGGATGAGGTGCCCCTTTAGTTGGATGTTCCATCTTGACACTGTGAATGTATTTCTTTCATCAAACCCCCATTTGCAATCAAGGGGAAACATGTTGAGCTCAACCCTTGTGGGAGCCCATTTTACACCACATACTTTTAAGTATTCAAAGTAGATCAACATGAATTTTCCTATACCTGCACAGTGAACAAACAATGTTAGATTAAAAACAAATAAGTTCAATGTTCCTGTGATGTTTCATCCTTTGTATTCTCTTGCACACTTTTGATCTTTTCTCAAATGATTCAATGCACCGCAAGCAATGTTCTATATTATTTTTGATATATTAGATAGGAGGATTCATAACCCAAGCTCTAACAAAGCTTTCTCCATCATCTGTAGGTTCATTTGGATAACAGGAGTAAGGAGGGAGAAACAATAATGAAGGAAACTTTAAGACACATTAGGAAATGATGGCTATGTTTCTTTTTATGTGCTCTTTTCTTTCTTTTATCTTCAGTGGCATAGTGCATTTCTTATTTTTTTTTGACTCAATTATTCCCATGGCTTGTGTGGGACACTTGACCTTTCTTTTCATCCCAATGAATATAAAACAACATTTTTGGTGCAATCTTGTTCAATTTTGTACTTCTCTTTTGAAAAAATCTATGAAACATTATGGAATGTATAACTCAATATAGAATGAAAACATTATTCTTTGTATCTCATGCAATATTTTATGTTGTAAACCATGAATGGAAAACTAAAACACAGTACACACTTTAACTGAACAACTCTTTTAAACTCCAATAATGCAATGTTTTAAGCAACTATAGAAATGAATTAATCAACTCTGTCAATTTAAGTTGTAGTAAAAAATTGATAACATCTACTACTCTAACTGCTAAGAAATCTTGGAACATGAGAAAGTAATAGAATATAACAGTATTGAAATAAAATGAAGTAGATGATAAAACTAAAGAAGATAAGAGATAGAAACTTCTCACAACAACCCAAGTAATGAAGCCTCCAACATGTGAATATCTTCAATACCAGCATGTGTAAGACCTGGAGAAAATTTTGGGGTTGTATAGGGGTTTACCTCAATCAAACCCTCGTTCTAGTGTCCCCACCTCCATGGACAACTAGATAGATAGAGAGAAATAATAATATAAATGAGATGAATGCAAGAGTGATAAAAGCAATCCCCACTTGAGGAGGAGAACCTATATCAAAAAATATAGGTGATAAAAGCAATCCCCGCTCGAGGAGGAGAACCCGTACATCACAAAATGTAGATGTAATAGGTAGGGGATGTGTGAAATCCCAAGATGCTCACAAGCACAAGACAAGGGAGATATTAGCTACAAGGCTTAGGGAAGCCAAAGGGAGAGAGAAAAGATAACGATAAGAGCGAAAAGAGTTGCAAAGAGCATTGTAAGAGCTTGAGAGTGTTACAAAGAGAGTTTCCAAGAGAGATTGAAAGTGTTGTAGAAGGTTGTTGTAACAAACAAGAGAGTTGTGCAAGTAAGAGCAAGATGAGAGAATTTTAGAGAGAGAAGCCAAGAAGGAGAAGAAGCTAGAAGACCAAAATGGATTGAAAAGATAGCTTTTAAAGAGGGAAAATAAGCTTCTTGAGCCGCTTCAGGGTGTCCCCAGCTGTTACCACCGAAAAAACTTGCTGACAAGTGGAAAACATGCTGAGAAATGGTCATTTGAATGTTGAAATGTCGTAGGACACTAGTGCGATGCATAGACATCTGCGCACGACGCACTAGTGTCTAGACACATCATGCTACAAAATAATGAGAACAAGAAAAGCACAAGGTTTGATGCAAAGTTGATGCATGAAGGCAGTTGCTAAAAAGGAGTCATGAGCATCCTGAGAGGGAAAAAGGTTGATGTAGGGGCTAAAATGAACCTACACAAGATGCTAAGGGAGTGAACACTAAATCGGATACAAGAATGTATGTGAAATTAAAAGGGGTGTAATTTTACGATATTACACTACACATCTACAAAATTTTAATTATTTTTCCATAATTCTTGCATAGTTGACATTATTTCTACCACAGTCAACCCAAAAACCAATGCTTTTGACAAAATTTGTGCTTTTTCTCTTAATGATTACACAGTCTCAAAAATATAGAGGTTGCTTTTGTAATTCATTTCTACACTTGTCCTAAAATTTATCGTAGTGGGCAAGATTCCTATCACATTTTCCAATTTGGCCACTATTGTTGGCTTTCTTTGACGCTTTTGACAAACTAGAGTGCATTTGCACTTGATCATTGGCACAGTTGCACCCCTCCACCACAATTGACATTGACATTTGTACACTTGCAAAATTTTAATGCTTTTTCCCTGAACTCTATTATAGCTACCCAAAATTCTATCACATTTGACCCAAAGTTTGTTGCAGTTACCTTATTTTCTAGTAAAAATTAGACACAAATCTAAAAACTAGTTAAAGCTTTCACCATTAGGAAACTAAACACCCCACATCACTTTTCATACATCATCTCACCAAAACAAAATCTCATCCAAGGGGACATCAATTTATTACCCAAATCACTCTTATCAAGGGTTTCAAAATCACCATCAAGAACAAAATCTACAACATCAACTTGCCCTAAATGCACTTGAAAACAAAATTGGAAAACTTAATCAACAATGCTTTGGACACCATCAAAAGAGTGAGTCACAATATCAACAATATCTTGAAAATCCTCAAAACATAGATTCATATCATCAACATGTTCAACATCAAGACACCTCATACCAACAACCGCCATCCTATGATCCTTAATACAATGCACAATATCAACAAGGGTTACAACAACAAAATTAGGATCCTAATGTTATGAAAAATCAATATGGATCTTCCTTCATTCAAAAAACCCAACTACAAACAAACACACATCCTCAAACATCTCAATACCTACATCAACAACATTTCCAACATCATCAAAACATTGATTCATATCAACAACAAAGTCTATTTCCACAACATCAAGTGAATCAACAACATCAATTGCTAGAACAAAATCCACAACACCAAGGTGTACCTCAAATGCAATATCAAGATGTACCTCAATTATAGTATCAAGGAGTTCCACAACCACAAGATATACTTAAAATGCAGTATCAAGGAGTCCCACAACATCAAGACACACCTTAAACTCAAGATCAAAGGATTCGTCAAGTTCAATATCAAGGTGCACCCCACCCTTAGGGTACCTACAACACAAAAAAGGGACTTAACCCTCCTTATACACAACATAGTTATCAAGGGTCCATGCCTTCACAAATATCCACCTATGATCAAACAAATGTTATATGACAACAAGGTTATAACATCCTTCCAAAACAAATGAACACACCTACTAATGATATAACCCTACAGTTACAAATTAGCAATCAACTCAGTTACCAAAACAATCAATCAAACAACCAACAACAAAAATAAAGAGTAGAACAATCAAGAGAGGCCATAGAGGCAATATTACCAACCAAGAAGGAAATTCACCCCTTTGGGAGAGACTTTAGAGGTAATCATGCACAAACTAGTACAACAAGACCTTGTCAAAATCAGCGATAGTCCAAATTATGGTGAACCAAACTTTAAACTCCCTTGGTATAATTAGTATGAATGATGTGAGTTCCACAAAATCAAGGGTCACACAACGAACAAATGCATAGAACTCAAAAATCTCATTCAAGACCTTATTGATAAAAAAGAATTAGCTATTGAAGACAACATTCAAGGTTCAACCACTATCAATGATAACATTAATAATATCTCAACCTCAAAAGTTGAAAAAGATCAAGAGCCATCTACCAATGACAACACCAACAATATCTCTACCTCAAATGTTGTAGATAATGATAAAAAACCATCCATCGATGATAATATTGACAACATCTAAAATGTTGAAAACAAAGATCAAGAGCCTTCTACCAATGACAACACCAACAATATCTCTACCTCAAATATTGTAGATAAAGATCAAGAGCCATCTATCAATGATAACATTGACAATATCTCAAAAGTTAAAAACAACAATCAAAATCTATCTACCATTGATCACATTGACAATGTCTCTACATCATCCAATGAGAAAAAGGACATGAATCAAGAAGTTATTCCCATGAATGATCAAAATTAATCACCAAAGTCTAGAAATGATCTAGTCCAACATATATTAACATCATCCAACCTCATGGCAATACATATTGACGAAGAAGACACTCTTAATCCAACACTTATACCCAATATACTCCACCATCAACTTTGGCATACGTAATATCAAACACTCGTATTGACCATGCATTGGAAACAACTCTTTATCATAAGGATCATAAAGGAACTCTATCATGATGTGCACATCAAGGTAAGGTTAACTCTGATGTCAAAAAAGAAGACAAGAATTGTCAGGGGTTACATTCAAGTGCCTATATCTTAAAAAAACAACTCCTTCAAGTGGGATATCATTGGCACATCATGATAGAAACAACACCCATATTAGCACTAGCAGTATCTACATCAACACCACTAGGTGGTTCAACATGAGCAAAAAATTGTCACCATGATGAAAACCTGGTAAATAGGCATCTTGGGTGACATCAAAAATCAATAAAACAATAAAAAAATAAAGAAAATAGTCAAGAGAAAAATCGTCCTCTAGTGAAAAACACTATGGTGGAGCTTTGGACAAGTACCATGATGAAAACCTAGCAAACAAACATCATGTGTAGAATCAAGCATCTACATTCACCATTTCAGGTGGAAGCATCTCAGCATATCCATAATAAATCCAATCCAACTTATCTTAATCTTGACAAATAGTTGGTGTGCATTTTATACTTGCTTATGGAAAACATCTTGATGTGGGTCATTATCATTGATCGTATCCTATCTAGCATTATCTGAGCCATGAGCCATTGTCCAAAAGGGGCATACTCTATCCAAACATGCTATCTTATCACAAGATAGTCTATCCTTGCTAGAGATTGGGGGCAAGTTCTTGCATCTTGCTTTAGAGTAAATCTTGATCTATGTCTTCTAACTCATGATGTGATCTAAGCATTGTCCCACCAACAAGGTATACCACCAATGCACTACCAGGGTAACTTTCAAAATAATTTGTCCCAACAACAAGATGTACCACCAATGAACTACCAGGGTAACCTTCAAAATTGTCAAAAATCAAAAACATCTAGAAAAGAACAAAATCAAAAACATCTAGAAAAACAACAAAAAAATCAAAACAAATTTGGATTATTCCTTCACTCAAAATTCTAAGATATCAACATTTGCTTGAACCTCACAGCTAGTTCAAGTAAATTTCCCGCAACATATCCTCTAGAAACAAAAGTGGAATATCAATCCAAGTTATCAACATTGTTTAAATCCCAAAAAACATGTTATGCTTTGAGTCAACACCAGTCAAACTACGTGGTCTCTGCATGTACAACGTAGGCAAGGCTTATCTTTGATTAGCCCTCAAGGCCTTAGGTCAGTCCCTTTAGGTATCTATCTTGTTTGTTAGTGTAATTAATTATTTATTACACTAGCATAAGTTAACTTAAGTCTTTCATTTATTTAATTTATTCCTAGGTTGCATCATTAGAAAATCATAAATAATGGGGTATTTCCCCTTTCCATGTTTGTAGGAGATAAGATTCCTTTTAGAAGATGAGTTGTCCTTTCTAGAACTTATCTCAATCACTTATCATTTCCTAGGTAGGGTTCACATGTTGTCACATGTTGTGTGATTAAGACACTTGGCAACACCTTATGCATTTGAGGTTTCACTCTTGCCTATTTAATCAAGCATATGTACTCTTGTAACATATCTCATATCACATAATAGAATCTCTATTTGCATGCCATTGTTGCAACAATTTCTGTGTGTGTGAATATTTTTTCTTGGCAAAGGTCCTCCATTGAAGACTGCAACTTCATTAGGGACATTGTGACTCCATCATTTCAACATGGTATTAGAGCTTTTCTAGTGAAACTCCATCCCAAGATCAAGGAAGTTGGCTTGTGAGATTCTTTGTAGGCTTGAGGGTTTTATTTTACAGGCTAGTTGGTTATACCCGGGGACCAAGTTGTTTTATGGTGCAAATCAGGCTCTCTCCAACCTCTCCATTGCATTCAAAAGGCCTCGAAACCTATAGATCGCCTGCCCATTCTCCAAAATTAGAGATATTTCCACTTGGAGCCATTTGAGATATAATCTAGGGTTTTCATTTTTGTACTATTCGTACAAATATGCAGAAAAAAATCTCCCTTTTTAGTTCTCTTAAAAGGAAATTTTTTTTGAGGCATCAGGCATTTTTTATTCCTCCATTCAGGCAATTTTTTCTGTAGTTCAGGAAAAAATTAAAGTTTAGGAGCGACCTATAATTAAATTAATAGTCGACATCCAAGGGTTTAAAAAGAAAATTCAGCTTCTATAGTTTTGGTTTGGTCGGTCGACATCTATATTATTTTTTGTAGACTTAATTGTTTATATCGACTTTTTTAATAAATTTTGAATTGCAAATATTTTGCAACATTTTAAATTTTTTCTCTGTCGACACTTGTCTTTTTAGTCTGCAGACTGTCAGTAGTTGTCCCATTGACCAAAGTCCTTTCCTAGCCACCTTTATCAGCACCCTTCCTGTTGCCAGCCACCGACAACTCCCCGCCAACTAACGACACCACTTAGCCCTCCGAAGTTCCTATTCTCATTGGCATTCATGGGCCCTGCTACATCCTAAGCAAAACCACTTGTCTTCTAGCTGTGCCACCCAGATAGCCACTGGGCTGCCACTCGATCAAGGGGGTACTTTTTTTGCCTTTGTTGCACCTGTAGACACCGAAATCTAGTTTAAGCCTGCAACTTCAATATTCTGCGTAATTCCTATTCTTCTATTAATTAAATAGTCTTAATTATTTAATTAATTCACCTTAACATTAATTCTTCTATTGATTAAATAATCTTAATTATTTAATTAATTCATCTTCTGTTATTTCTTCTATTAATTAAATAATCTTAATTATTTAATTAATTCACACTTTTCTTTATTCTATCTGATTAATTAAATAAATGCTTTTTTATTTAATTATGTTACTAATTAACTTTATCCTTCATAAATTAAATAAATTTTTATTTATTTAATTATTCATTTAAATCCTTCATCGGGTTAATTAAATAAATCTTATTTATTTAATTATTCTTCAAATATCAAATCTTGAATTAAATGAATTATTTAATTCATGAATTCTATTTTAATGCATTCCTCTATATTTAGATAATTGTGTGAGTTATCTAAGTATTCACTTTGACTCGACTCGACATCTATTTTAATCGCTCAGTTAACTCTTCATTTAATGTCTAAGTGGCATTCTCGAGTAATCTCTTCGTCAAATCATTCAATCATCCAGTTCTAACTCATTTGCATGTACATGCAGATTAATTAAATATTCTTATTTAATTAATTAAACCTTGTGCGTGCATTCGAACAAGAGTTGCTTTAATCAATCTTTATATGAAAAGATATTTCTTCTATTTTTGAATACCAAACTGAAGATTAAATCATTTATTTAATCTTTAATTCTATTTCTAAATGATATCACTCATGTCACTACTATCAGTTATCAGAATGCATGACTAATCAGTAAATTTCAATTGACCATTGATCTTTCAATCCTGGCCTGTTGTTCGAATAATCAATTTTCTATAAATTGATTTGGTCTTCTTCATTCCAATCTCTCTCAAAATCTCTCTCGAAAACTCATGAAATCTTATGGATTTTGAGAGCACATATCTTGAATCTTCGATGTTTTGCTAAATCACTATCTTAGGCTATACTTGCACAAACTTATGAAAAATATGAGGGCAATTATACTACACAAGAAAAATGGAGAAGGGAAATCGAGATGAATCATGGAAATACGTACAAATTTGGTGAGATTGTTCAAGTTTTAATTACGTTTTGACTTTCCTTTGTTCTTTGTTGCTTAACATTAGATTTGCATTTGGATTTGTATTGCATGTTTGCTCTTGATCTTTTCTTTCTACACTTTCTTGGCGTTACAACACCTGCAATCATATCACACACCAAGGGCTTATTTTTTTTAGCCCCCAGGTGCTATATTTTTGTGCCTAATTAGCATGAGTAGATCCAATCCAACAGTAATCTTCTAGAGGCCATATCTTTGCATACGATATCAAAATCTAGCAAATGAGATATCGTTGGAAAGGTGGTGAAGTCTAATTTCTAGTGGTGTACTCTAATTTTTAGGTTTCTGCTACCACCAAAATTTCTAGTTAGTTGATTTGAAAAACCTAGTTTGGGCTTGGAAGGTGATATCTCTTTTTTAGTTTGTCAAAAAATTTCCATTCTATCATCATCAAAGAGGTATTGCAGTATGTTTTCCATCATTCCTTTCATTTCTTTCAAAATCAGCACTAGGTGAAGTGATTTGGTAGTTTTTCACCTTAAGCATTTTTTTATCTCCACTTGGATATCCTACTTTTTTGGAGGAAGTTGTTTGCATCAAGGGGCTTCATTTCAATTGAAATTTGACATATCATCAAATTTCTAGCATTTCCTTTCAAATCTCATTTGTCTTGCACCTTATTTCTTTCTCTAATGGTTAATACGGGTTTTGAACTCCTAACACCCCACAACTATCACATGTGGAAAGTTGGTATGTAGCGTCTCCTCTAGTCAAAATGCCCATGGTCAACATTGAATGAGAATCAACCACATTTGACTAGAGAATATGAGAATTTTCAACATCACATCAAGTGTGAGGAGGCCATGGGACTTATTGCTCTACATGTCTCCAATTCCTTATTTTTCCACATTTAGGGGTGCTCCACTCCAAAGGAGGTATGGGATAATCTTGAAAATTTATTTGGTTTTGTAAGTGATGTTTGGGAACTTCAGTTAGATTCAGAACTATCTTCACTCTCAGTTGATTCATTTCCCTCCATAGATGATTATTTGGTAAAATTCAAGTCTTTGAGGACTTAGCCGTTAGGGTGTGGTAAAGATAAAACTGACAAGGAATACATTTTCATGATCTTGTCCAAGTTAAAAGGCTCTTTTTCTTATTTTTCTACTTCCTTTTACTCTACCATGGATGGCCTTGGAGACAGTTTTGTGATTCCTTCATTTGAGACTCTTTGTGAGCAGTTGACTAGGGAGCAGTCCAAACTCAACTAGGATAATTCATCTTCAAAGTATCATGTTCTTATTGTAGCACCATCCAAAAGGAAAGGCAAGAATAAGGGAAATTCTAAGATAGGATCCTTTGAATCATCACATCAGAAGGAAGAAAAGCCCAAGAAGGAGAGGCCCAAATGAATTTTTTGTAATGGGCTTGTACATCATGAGGAGACATGTTTTAAGAAGGAGATCCATGAGCTGAGACAAATTCTACAAGATCACAGTATCACTCTTCCTCCTTCTGTCAAGTCACACAAATCTTCTTCTCATGAAGAGTCATCTTTAGGAATTACAAGGATTGTGACAGTTGAGATTCATGGAAAAGAGCAAGCTTTGATCACTACCCTAGTTGATAGATAGGAAGGATGGGTCATTGAATCAAGTGCTTCTTGACATGTCACCTATTCTTAGTATCATATCCTTTGGGATACCATGAGACCTTCATATTTTGACAGGATGTTCACTACAAAAGTGAACATGGTTCATGTTGTTGCTATTTGTGATGTCACTTTGGAGGGGGGAATTTGCATGATGTTGCTTATATTCCTCAAATGGTTCACAATCTGTTTTCAATTCATCAACTTACATAGGAGGGTCTGAAGATTGAGTTTATATCTGATTTAGCTATCATCAAGGATCAGTTTGACACACTTGTTGCCTATGGTGAAGCTAATCATTACTCCAGGGTGTACAAGTTCTCCAAGTGTTGGGATCATGCTCAACAAATTCTTGATTCTCTAGATTCCAGGGTAGGAAGTAGTTCTCCTTCTCCTTGCCAGGGTTGTGGTGGTTGGCTTGAATTGGATCTTCTTTTGGCTCCATCTTCTTCCTCATCTACCTCTTCATTGAGATTTGATTCAGCAGGGTAGGGTTCTTTCACCTCTTTAGACTTGTGGCATCTAGATGGGTTCACATCAGGTCTTGCAGACTTGGCTTCTTATTTCTCAATAGGCTTTGAAGACATTCTCAAGGGGACCACTCTCCTTTATGGGGGGGTTATCTAGTCTCCTATTTTTGTTATTTTTTGTATTTTTGTGATGGTTGTAGTCCTTGGGGGGATGATGCTGAGTCCTCCAATCATCACTCTTCCATCACTCTTCTACATTTTCATCTCCTTTTTGGAGAGGGGTTTTCTTCCCACTAGGTTTTCCCCTTTTCTCTATTTGTGGGAGATTAGTTGCATTTTCATTCTCTTTTGTAAATGGGTACCTAATATGGCCATGTTGTTGGGACCCATCATCCATTGCATAATCATTGCATAATAATTTCCTCCCTAAGTTGCACTTATGGGGGATGTTAGTGTAATTAATTATTTATTACACTAGCATAAGTTAACTTAGGTCTTTTATATATTTAATTTAGTCCTAGGTTGCATCATTAGAAAATCATAAATAATGGGGCAATTCCCCTTTCCATGTTTGTAGGAGATAAGATTCCTTCTAGAAGATGAGTTGTCTTTTCTAGAACTTATCTCAATCACTTATCATTTCCTAGGTAGGGTTCACATGTTGTCACATGTGTGATTAAGACACTTGGAAACATCTTATGCATTTTACGCTTCACTCTTGCCTATTTAATTAGGCATATGCACTTGTGTAACATATCTCATATCACATAATAGAATCTCTATTTGCATGCCATTGTTGCAACACTTTCTATGTGGGTGAATATTTTTTCCTGCCAAAGGTCCTCCATTGAAGACTATAGCTTCATTAGGGACACTGTGACTCGATCATTTCAACATTGCTTTCATTCAACTTAGACAAAAAATTCAAAATCCAAAAACATTAAAAAAATAGAAAAGATTAAAACATGTTCTTATCAAACCAAGTGTATTGCGAGCCTTCGCAAAGATAATATAGTAGATATTTTGTAATCCTACAACATCTAGGAAATCTCACTCACACTCCTGAAAACTAGTAATCGGATCAAATGGCTAGCATGGTCGTTGTTCTCTCGAGCAAAGAAATTTGAGATCCGCTTGTAAACATTCAACCCACGATGATAAAAATTTTCTACCAAAGAATATGAAATGAGCCTAAGATTATGAACAAGCTAACTCAAACTTTTAAAAATAGCAAAAGTGGTTACTTTTTTGACAAACATGATAAATAAATTCGATAGCGAACTTGTTTTTGACAGAAGCAATAAATAAACTCAAAAGTGATACAAATGAAAAAAGTGAGAAAGTTTCTCAAGAGTGAACATTTTTCACAATGGCAGCCATTTAACTTGAAAAAAGAAAAATCAAAAGTGAAGATTTTTAAAAAAGGAAAAAAAACAAAATCCAAAAAGAATATCAAAAGTGAACATCTTAGACAAAATAAATAGAGGAAAACATTTTAATTGAAAGTGAGAAAAAAAAATCAAAAGTGACACAATCAAAAACTTCAAAAGTGGAAAGAATTATTTAAAAGAATGAAAATCACAAACCATCTAATTTTTCCTAAAAATATTTTTTAAGCATTTATTACTCAAAAACAACAAAAACAAAAAAATTCAAATATCTTGAAAACACCAAAAAACATCAAATAACATAAAAAAGCACAAAAATATTTGAAAAATCTCAAAAATACTATCTCCATCATCGCCTATCTTCAATAAAAACATCCATAATAAACAAATTGTCATCCTCACCCTTTGACAAAATAGACAAACAAACAAAGCAACATCAAAAGCTAGAACTTTCAAACAAATAATCACAAAAATTTGACTTAAAACGGAAAAAAAAAATGCCAAAGTATTAACTACATATCTTTTGACATTTCACCAACAACATCCTAAGATATGTCTTAATGGACCCTTCCTACGATACACATGATCAACACCAAATAATAGCCCCACCCCAAACAGATATGGCAAGTGATACTGCAACTTTATTTTTTATCTTTTTACAGTCTTATTTTTATGATTTATTTTATTGACTCATTACCAAGATCTCTCGAGGATGTCCATAAGGATTTAGAGAGGAAGGAACGAGGGCAATTGAGCGTCATTTCATTTTGCTATTTTGTGGATATTTTTGTTATACTACCACGTCGAATACTTGCTTTGTTCTATGTATGGAAGTTATTTTGAAGCATTTCGTGTAATGGTGGCATATTAGGTGCTTAATACCTCTTGTGTTACGGGTCCAACATGTTTTAAAGATTATCACCCATACACTCTAATGGAGTTTTCGTATGTCTAGTATGAGCAAGAATACTCTTTGTTTGTAGAGTCAAAGTCCATGCAATAGATACAAAGTTGCCTTGGTCACTAATACCCCGGTGCATCATGTCTATTTGCTACATCAATAAGGATTGTTAAAGATATGAAGTCTCCAAGAAAAGAAAAATAAAAATCATCAATGACTAACAACATCAACTATTCTTCACTTCTTATTAACATTTTCTTCTTATCACTATTTCTACTATCAGTCCTTACACTTAAATGCATCACATCAGCTTATCAAAAAAATTGGTTCATTCTCCAAAATTCTCACCAAATTTCCCAAGGGGGCACCATGCATGCTATCTCATCTGGGGCATAGTGGGGAAAATTTGGGGCATATTGGGGCAACTTTTTAGTAGGAATTTTTTATTTTTCTTCGACACAACGCTCAAAATCACACTGTATCAAAGAGGGGAAGAATGTAGACACCTAAAATTGTCTTGAATGGAAAAAAACACTATTTAATTAACTCTCACCCTTCTGATTAAATAATACATTATTATTTAATATTCATCTATTAATTAAGTGATTTAACATTATTTAATTAATTCACTTTTTCATCACTTTTGACCAATTAAATAAATTTTATTTATTTAATAAAGCCCTAATCTAACTTTGTTCCTCTTGATTAATTAAATAATTTCAATTATTTAATTATGTAGCTAATTTACTTTATTCCCTTAAGTCAATTGAATTATTAAATCTTAATAATTTAATTTATCACTTTACCTCCAAAAAAATTGAATAATCGAATTTAATTATTCAAAACATCATCAAAAATCATAACAAACAAATGCAACTTTGTTTGCAAAAGTCAAATTTGATTTGCACGTTCAACTCCTAAAATATTAATTAATTAAATCAATTAATTAATTATCCTCACCCACTTTCCTGATTGAGCAAATTACGAATCACTAATTGCTCAATTTATTTCCCAACTAATCAATCTATTTCTTGACTGATTGATCTATTTCTTGACTCTATTTCCTAACTAATCAATATATTCTTCAATCACACTAATCATGTAATCAATTTGCACAAATTACTCCCATCTAAATCCTCTCAGCATCTTTTGACCATCGATCAAGATATTCTACTATGCAACCCCGATCATCCATTTCAAATCACAAATTCTATATAACAAACCTTTTTCCTCACAAAAAAGATTGGAGAATCAATAAAATTTATGCAATGAAGTGATGCCAAGATCATAATTGACATTGAAAAAGCTTCAACACATCTTTGATCAGAACCCACACACAATCTTTAAAGCTCTTGAATGCAACAGTGGAGGCTTCACATTTATACGAGAAACCACATCTTCGCAAACACACTCCAACATGGGATGATAAAATTTTATTTGTTTTTTAATTCATTTTGATATCATAGGATTTCATTGTTTGTTTTCAATATATTAGAAAGATTCATTTCATGAGTGAAGGAATTAACCTTGATTGTTAGTTTTGATTTAGATTAGTTTATATTCAATGCAATTATCTTTTTTATACTTACAAATTTCCCCCTCACACAAGGTCATTATGCTTCAAGATGTTCAAAAAGAGCTCTAAACAATAAGAACAGGTAAAATAAAGGAAAAATGATTAAGAGAGCTTACTATGTGAAAGAATATGTTGGTATTACTGATGATGAATCTGATTATGGAGATTTTGATGATGATGAATGCTTTTTTTTGCTATAAAAGAAGAATCTAGTTCTGATAAACCTAAAAGTTGTGTGAAGTATTTTGGAGATAAAGGATAATATTGAAGGTACTTTGGTATATACTTTTCATGTCAAAGAGAATAATAATTATTGGGTTGTTGATAGTGGATGCTCTAATCATATGATCGGAAACAAAAGTAAGTTTGTTAAACTTGAAAAGTATGATGGAGGATTGATTAAATTTGGAGATGATTCAGGAGCTAAGATCTATGGAATAGGTTCAATCAATTTTGATGGCAAGCATAATACTACAATGTTTACTATGTCAAAGGGCTTAAGACATAACCTTTTGAGTGTCAGAAAAATGTGTAGCAAATAATATAATCTTGTGTGTAAGGATGAAGCATGTGAGATTTGAAAAGGGTTTGGAACTGTGATTGCTTCTAGTAAGAGAATAGATGGAAACATATATCAACTTAAGGGTGTTGATGGTCATTGCTTTATGTCTCAAATTAATGATAGTTGGTTATGGTACCGAAGGATGTGTCACATGAATTTTGATAATTTGGCAAGAATTAGTTCAGTTCATGTAGTGAGAGATTTACCTAGAATCACAAAACCTATCAATGTTGTTTGTGAGAGTTGTCAAATTGGAAAATAAACAAGGAGTAGCTTTAAGGGAAAGGAACAATATGCTATCAAACTACTGTAATTAGTGTATACAGATCTTTTTGGTCTTACAAGAGTGAGAAGTTTACAAGGTGATAGGTACTTTATGCTTTTGATTGATGATTATTCTAGAATGACATGGGTTACTTTTCTTAGAGGGAAATCTGATGCATTAGATAAATTTAAGGCATTTAAAGCTATGGTTGAGAATGAAATGGATTTGAAAATAAAATGTTTAAGGTTTGACATAGGTTGTGAATCCACCTCCAATGAGTTTAACATGTTTTGTGAAGTTCTTAGAATAAAGAGGCATTTTTTTGCCCCTAAAACTCCTCAACATAATGGAGTTGTTGAAAGGAAAAACAAAACTATTCAAGAAGCTACTAAGACTATGATGAAAGAGGAAAATCTACTAGAAGTCTAATAGAGAGAAACTATTCATACTACTTTTTACATACTTAACAAATTTTAAGCTAAAGTTAACTGCACAAAGACTCCTTATGAACTATGGTATGGAAGGATTCCTACTATTAAGTAATTTAGAGTGTTTGGAATAAAATGTTACATCAAAAGAGAATAAGAAAAGTTAGGAAATTTTGATGCGAGGTCTTATGAAGGTATCTTCCTTGGATATTCTATTAGAAGAAAATCTTACAGATGTTACAACAAAAGGCTAAGAAAGATAATTGAAAGTGCAAATTTTTAAGTTGATGAAAACTTGCATAATTCTATTACAATAGATGGATATGTGTCAGATGAACTTGATTGCAGAGATGAACTTGATTGCAGAGAAGTAGAAGAAAAAGATGATGGAAAAGAAGTGTAGAATGAAGAGAAAAAGCTCTAGAGAAGACCCTTGAAAGAAACCCCTAATTAGGTACAAAAGAATCATTCTGAAGATCAGATCATTGGAGATTGTAGAGAATTAAATAAACCTAATTGATATTTTGCATCTGATTCTAATTAACTAACACCATTTCCTCCTAAATCACTTTAGACTAACCAATTAATTAAATAATCAACATTATTTAGTTAAATTCATCAATTTCTACTATTAATCAAATAATTAAATTTATTAGATTAATTAACCTTTCTTCTGATTAATTCTCATCATATTTAATTAAATCCCCCCAAATCCTCTCATTTGATTAAATAAATCAAATGTCATCAATCCCCTAACCCATCCAAGTTAAATAATTATGAATTAATTAATCCTAAATTAGTTTCTAATCATCATTAACAAATCCTCTAGCTTTTAACTCCTCAAGAGTTAAATCAACCCATGGTCAACTGACCAGGTTGCACATGGAATTCATTTATTTTAATTAACTAAATACCCTATTTATCCTCACAAAGGCATATTTCTAAGAATATTCCTCCCAACTACCTCCTCATTCAATTTCCCTCCAAAGGTTTTAAATAACCTCTTACACATTCATTAAATCCTCTTAAAAATCATTTACTTCTTACATCCTTTCAAATCCTCAACCATATTCATTTACTTCTTCTTACAACCTTTCAAATCCTCAACCATTCTCATTAACGCCTCTTACATCTCCTTTACTCTACACATTCCCAAAAATGTGCTCCATCCTCATCCAATAGAATTGTGACAAGCGTCACATTCCTATTGGCTCCCTTTTTATCCCACATTCACCAATTTATCTCATTCTACAACGCTTAATTCCTATAAATAGAGGCTTCCTCTACACAATATGGATTGACAACTTGAAGCATTCTCACTATAGGAATTTTCACTCATAGCATTTACCATTTTTATCACATTTGGAGCTTGTTTCATCATCTTAGGTACTTGGAATCATCTACACTATTGAAGCTTATCAAAGGGATTGAGAAAGGGCCTTTTTCCACATCAAACGAGCACCAATCCCCTATGGGATGAAGGTTTAGATATTTTAAGTTGATTACATGTTATCTTTGGTTTGTTTATGCTCTCATTTTCATATTTCCATCTTCATTTAGCTAAGAATCTCATAGGGAATGCTAGATTTGTGTTTCTAACATGATTAACTAGTGTTTGTTGGTCTTGTGTTAACTAATTGCAGATTTGGTGTTCATATAAATAATGTCAATTGCAGAAGAATTATATGGAAAAAATGTTAAAATTTTGCAAATGCACATATTTCAGATTCAACTGCATAAAGGGGTTCAATTGTTGTGAATGTTTACTAGTGACTGTTTGCAGAAAGAAAGCAAAATTGTTGGATTTTTGGTGATTACAGTGGAAAATGGGTCAACTATGATAATTGTATACATCTAAAAATGGTCATGATTAAGCTTGTTAATTAATTAAATATGAATTATTTAATTAATTCCCCTAAAGTCATCTACATATAAATAAATTTAATTATTTATTTATATCGTTCATTTTCTAAATTCTTCTACCTTAAATAAATAATTTTATTTAATTATTGACATTTCCACCTTCTGCTTAATTAAATTAAATAAATCTTCATAATTTATTTATATTTGGTTATCATAGTGTTCTAAAGTTTGAATATTTTTGAATATTCAAATAATGGAATATTCTCTTCATCCCATATTCGAATTAAATATTAAATATTTTATTTAATATTTCCTCACTCTAATTTCATTTCTAAAACATAATTAAATAATTTATTTAATTATGCGAGTTTCCATTTTCATCTTCACTTACAAATTAAACAATTTTAATTTGTTTATTTCTAACTCACTCTAAACTCACCCTTCCAAATTCTCAACTCGTCCTTCGAAATGAAAATTTCCCTTTGAAACTCAATGACGAAAATTGAAAGAAAAGGGAAACCTTCCATCCTCTTCTCCACTTTCAAAAATCTGCCACCGTCCGTTCGAATAAGCTTAATCCGGACCGTCAATCGAATCAGCCAATCAAATCCGTTCGAAAACTCTATAAATTATGGCGCAAATCCAAGCTTTGGTTAGACTACGCATACACACTATGCACGCATTTACACAACCATAATTGCAATCAACTTATGCATTTACACCATTTTTAGCATCACAACAATCTTCTCATCTTAGCATAGCTTTTTGCATTTAGCATAATATGCATTTGCATTTTTATCTCGTTCTTCATGCTGTCCTTTTGTTGAGCTCGATCTGCTGATCTGAGAGCCATTCAAAGCAACAAAACGCTGAAGTTAGAGGAAGATAAAACGACTTCAGGGAAGCTGCTGTCATGGTTTGCTCATTCCGTTTATTTTTCAGCTTTCTTGATTTAATGTTTTATTAATATGTGTTTGATTTTAATTTAAATTGATCCTATATTTCATACACATAAAATGGCACCCACCATGGGGCACGAACCCACAAATTTAACATTATCTACAAGTTTGTTTTGACAGTTTCTACGTTTTGGAATCGACTTTTCAAAAAAAATTGGCGTTTATGCACATTCAAAATTTCATGAGGTGCATATGAGGTTTTAACCTTTTGTTTTGCAGGATTCTGGAGCGCATATCGTGACTGTTTAAGTGCATATCGTGACTGTTTAGGTGCATATTGTAACTGTTTAGGCGCATAGAGTAACTGTTTAGGCGCATAGAGTAACTGTTTAGGCGCATAGAGTAACTTTCTTTTGGCATACACAGTAACTATTTTTAAAGCATATAAATCTTTCTTCTGGCGCATTTACCTTATGTTCCGGCACATTTACCTTCAGTTCCGACGCATTTACCTGCTATTCCGGCGCATTTACCTTTTGTTCCAGCTCATTTACCTGTTGTTCCAACGCATTTACCTGCTATTCTGGCGCATTTACCTGCTGTTTTGGTGTATTTACCTGTTGTTCTGGTGCATATACCTTCTATTCTAGCGCATATGGATTGTAACAAAAATACATAATTCTAAGTCTGACGCCTTCCACAGACAGAATTCTTTTTCCTTTTCTGAACTTTAAAATGAAGCAATCCTAGGGTAGCCACATCTGGATAAAATGAAGTAATCTAGGATAGTCACCAAACAATGATCTTGCAGTTAAAATTGAACAAATTGTTTTTGTGAAGCAATATCTTCACTTAGATTAGATAATTTTGATTTGGAATTTAAAAAGAACATCTGCTTTCTTTGACTGTGGCAATAGGTCTATGCTCTCCCCTTAACTGGGTGATCAGAATACCAGACTTGCCTTTTCATTTCATGAATTTTATTGCTTTAATTACATCCTTTAAAGAGCCTGCCATAGTGGGAAAAAGCACTCACCCTACGGGAACGACTCAAGTGGGTTCAAGCTAAAGCCAGGCTATTCCGCCCCACTATAAAATTTAAAGCAAATCTGGGGAAACCCTCTTTTGCTGGTAGTGTGCAAGATAACCATCCTCAAAGCCTTTGTTCTAAAGGTTGGGAGGTCTCCTGAGGGAGTTTATTATTGCCGCACCAAACGGAAATCCTTACTATGAACCTAGTGTAGTGGCCAGCCGAAGTCAATTTCTGAACATTCTAATAATCATAGTGCAAGGGGAGGGAAGAATCTGCCCCCAAGACACTCACCATATAACTGCCAAGGACCGTTTGTTCAGGGGATCCGATATCCACTTCCGTAACTCTGAGTACGCACCTGGAAAAGACAAAAAAATGAGCGCCCCTTTGGGGGTGACACGGCTGTGTGAGTCGACATAGTTCTAAGATGTGGGTTGTTGATTACTAGAATGACCTACTTGAGCATTTAAGAATGACCTACTTGAGAATTGTCTTTCATGTGCAAAACTTGTGAAAAAATTTATTGAAAAACATTTTCTTGATCAAACACTTCATGTTAGTATAGGGCTTTAAGAACAACTATTTTCAAAAGTGTTTGTTGTGTCTTCCATTACATTAATTCAGATAAAGAGATCATCCAAAATGAACATAAAGAACAACAACTGAAATCATTCAAAAAAAATTCATACCATTGGTCCAATAACATTCCCAATACGCTTTTCATGCTTAGAGATTGGAAATCAACAAAATTTCCCAAGAAATCAGTGTCTAAAAGGATCAAAAAACCCAAGAAACCATTAGGATACAAGAAAGCACTGCAAAAGAGAAAATTCTTATACAAAATTCGACAAGTCTTGCTTCACTACCAAGGATTTCTTCACAGATACCAAGATTTTGTTAGAGGATTCACTGATGAGTATGTTGTAGATCCCTTAGATTCTCGAGCTTATTATCATAGATTAGCTCTATCACAATGGCATAATCATAAACAACCTCTTGAATTTAACAACATACCACAACCTTCTATAGAATACCCTTCACATCCCAATCAAATCCTTCAGTGATTTTGGAACCTTTCTTTGAAAACAAAGATCAAAACTTTAAGAAGTGCATCTCTCAAACAACTTTCTAATTTTTGGTTCAAATTCCCTAACAGGATTCTAAAATCCTTCATCAATTGGAAGCCACAATCAATAAATTAGGAGCATCCTTGATCATATCATAAGATTTCGCATCTTATCAGATCATCATCATCGCACTTGTCAAAACTAGGATCTAAGTTTAGAAGGAAATTTTCAAAATGATATGCCTATCTTCACAAGATCCTAATTCAATAAATTGAAGGACGAAATTCAACAAGGACATACTCAAAACATTCAAGAAGAGGATGAAAGCAGCAATCCTCTTTACATCATGAATCGTAATCCACTTTTTGACAAAGATATGGATAACAGAGAAGAAAATCCATTTCATCAATACAAAGACATGAACAAAACACAGATAGATAGTGATGAGGAACAAGATGAGGAACGCCTTAGAGAGGCTGAACAAGATCCAAAATTCCATAAAGCCATTGAAAAGATCTTGTAGCGAGATAAGGAAAAATATTTTCGCTATCTAGCCGAACAAGGGGCTAAATTGCCTCATGACTTTAATACTAAAAATTTGAAAAACAAACCTGAAGAGACACCCCTTTCTGATCTTAGTGCTTTGACCCAGCAAATCAAGGCACTTCAAGGACAAGTTAAAGAATTACAAGGGGGAACAACCACAAAGAAATACACTCTCGAGGACATTTTTCCTTATCCTTTCGATAGAAGTCTTAATATGATTCCTTTTCCCAAGCATTGTGAAATACCAAAATTTGATCGCTATAAGGGAAAACGGATCCAATCGATCATGTTAGAGACTTCAGAAACATGACATTGGAATTTGCTCATGAAGACACTTACTTGATGCGATTGTTTCCAAGGAGCCTTGGGGTACACTCTATGGAATGGCTATCTAAGATTACACCTCCCGTCAGGACATTTGAAGAATTGATCAACCTATTCATATCACAATATACCTACAACATACAACACCAGATCACCATGATAGATCTTTGAAAAGTTGCACAAAAACCTAGTGAATCTTTCATTACATTTCTTCAAAGATGGAGAAGAATGTTAGCCAGGTATCCACGTCTTGTTCCTAAAAAGGAAAAGATGGTTACTTTCATTAACAGTTTAAATTCAGAGATGAGCTATCATTTGAACTTACATTTTCCTTCTTCTTTTGAGAAAATGATTGAAGATGCCATAATCATTGAAAATGCTTTGATCAAAAGAGGAATAATCAAACATGACAAAGAAAATCCCAGCTCATCTAACCATCACAATAATTAGGACAAGTCCAAATTCTGGACTCGCAACAAAAACATGGTGAATGATGGTGTTGTTGATGCGAATCATGCCTCGACCAAGCCATTTGTCCTCAGCACTCCAAACACTCGCAACAATAATGTCAACTCAATTGCAAATCACAGAAATAATCCTCTTCCTCCGAGGAACAATACAAATCAATACTCCACTCCCAATCAAGGGACTTCCAACAACCAAGGTTACCAAGGAAAAAAATAACAATCACAACTCTTTAGGGAACACCTCGAATTCAAATCCACCAAGATTTTCATTCTTCTTGAATAGAAGAACTTTCACTCCATTGGGTCAATCTGTAGAATCCGCATTCAAAGAGTTGATGGCCAAAAATGTCATTACTTTTTCACCTCAACGAAATTATGAACCCAGTGTAAAGCCTCCATCATGGAATGAAGCATACTATTGTGATTATCATCGGTGTAAAGGTCATCACACAAACAACTGCTAAGCCTTGAAGAATGCCATTCAAGACTTAATTGACAATGACATCATCACAATAGAAGGAAATCAACAAACCAATGTAGACCACCAAGCATTTCGCAACCCTTTTCCCAATTATCCAAAGGGTGAGCCTTCTGAAAAAAATGTAAATCACATCAATGATGATCATATAATCAATCATCTCTACACAGATGACGAGCGGGTAAATGTCATTAAAATCAACCAAAAGGTGGAATATAGAGAAGTCAATGCAACAACAAGAGTGCAAGCTAAAGTTGTCTTAAAAGGCACCTCTTCAAAATCCACTGAACCTCCACCTCAACATCAATATGATTTGGTCAATCAGCTTCGGAAAACCCCCGCTCAAATTTCTATTCTGGAACTATTGAAGATTTCCCTAGCCCATAAGGAAATTCTCAAAAAATCCCTTGTTGAAACTAATGTATCCACTGATTTGGATGTGAACCAATTTCAAGCCATGGTAGGACACTTGTCCTCACCCACTTGCCTTTCATTCTCTGAAAAAGATGATGTTTCCATAACTCATCCCCATAATTCATCATTGTACTTAGAAGTGATGATTCACAGGTTTCGTATCAGATGAGTTCTAATAGATGGAGGTGCTGGTTTGAACATTTGTACCATGAAGTTGGTTAAGGCTTTAGGATTTTCTGAGGACTCCATTGATTTTAGAAGAAAGATTACCATAAAAGCTTATGATGATGAAGAAAGAGCATCCAAAGGTCTGATCATACTGCCAATCAGAGTGGGCCCTATTATAAAGAATACTTTATGTCAAGTACTGGACTGTGATCTTGCATATAACATCTTGTTGGGTCATCCTTGGATCCATGAAATGCAAGCTATCCCATCAACCTATCATCAATGTCTTAAGTTTCCTTATGATGGATAGGAAATCACGATACCTGTTGATAATTCCAATATTCAAACTTGTGCCAACATAAAAGCCAGTCAGGATACTTTGGTTCCTAATAATCGAGAAGCTCATGCTAGTACCTCTCTAAAGATTGACACACAAATCAGTCAATTGACCAATACGTTCGACAAAAAGATGAAATTCAAGGATCATGGATTTGGAGAATACTCTCTTTGTCTTTCCAATTTACCTACATCACCTCAATCACATGGACAACTGTCTATTAGGGAACATCAAATATTAGTAGCATCAACATCAAAGCAACCACCAATAGAGCCAATCACAAAATTTAATGGACAATTCATCAAAGAAAAATTCCCCATGGAAAATCCTGAGGATACAGAAATTATAAACTGGCTCTATAAAGATGAAGAAGAAGCAGTCTCCAATGTCAAACTACCCACAGACAAATATGGAAAAGGGTACTCAATAATGCAGAAGATGGGCTATGACAAAGGTCCTATTGGAAAAAGGAAGGAAGGAGTAGTTGAACCCATTCACCTCTGCGGACTTGCTACAAAAGAGAAACCTAGATTAGGTTATGATACTCACTCCAAAGAAAACACATCCAAACAACTGCATGGCACTGTCTTCACATTACAAGAAGGCTCAGATTCACGAGAAGCATGTTTGACAACAATTCAGAACTTCTTGGAGAACAATTCTGACATAGATTCTGCTGAATATGAATGGGACACCATTTATAATGATGAATTCTAGAGGGATAAAGAGGTTGATGTAATACACCAATACACCCCAACTCTAATTGAAGGTGAAGGGTCAAGGTCCAACCACTAGAATCTGAACCACAAATCAACTATGATTCTAGTGATACTGAGTCAAATCTAAACGAACAAGATTATCATGAGGACAGTATCATCATTGACCCACCTCATACTTCAGATCCTACCAACCACTCCATTATGACCTTAACCATATCTGATTTCACACAACCTGACAATCTAATATCTTTAATTTATCCTGATCTCATTGATTGGGATTCAACCAAACCTATAGACATACCCATGTTTCCAAGTGATGAAGCTATCGTAAAATTCCTCTCCGTAGATGATACAAATGATTGTTCCACCAGCGATTTTTGACATAGAGTTTTTGATCAGGAGAGTGTCAAGTCTCCTAGCTGCAAAAGTAAAAATAAAAAAGAAAGATCTAATGGTGAAAACCAGAATCTGGCAGTATTAGATCAAATAAAAGACAAAATAAAGAGCGTATCAGATGGTGAAAACCTCTTTGAGGCACCAGACGATGGGAATCCTGACACTCTCCCGGAACATTATCATGAGCTATCACCTATTCTGATTGAGCCTACAAATGCGGTCAACCTTGAAACTTCAAACAAACGAAGGATCCTATAGTTAGCTGCAAAAATTACAGAGAAAGAAATACTAGAGTTCATGAAATTCCTGAAAGCAAATCAAGTAAATTTTGTGTGGTCTTACGCTGACATGCCTGGTCTTGATCCTGATCTTATCATGCATCACTTGTCTATCAAACTAGGGGCCAAGCCGATGAAACAAAAACTTAGAAAGATGCACCCTCATGTTGCATTATTGGTTAAGGAAGAACTGAGAAAACTCCTTGATGTGGGCTTCATAAGACCAATAGACTATGCAGAATGGATTTCCAAAATTGTTCATGTATCTAAGCCAAATAAAACTATGAGAATATGCATAGATTTCAGAGATCTTAATAAAGCCTGTCCTAAGGATGATTTCCCACTGCCCAACATTGACACTATAGTTGATCTTACAGCCGACCATGCCATGTATTCATTAATTGATGGTTTTTCTGGTTACAACCAAATTAGGATTGCACCTGAAGACCAGGAGAAAACAACTTTTACATGTCCATGGGGAACTTATTGTTGGAACGTCATGCCTTTTGGTTTGAAGAATGCTGGGGCTACTTATCAAAGAGCCATGACTACAATCTTTCATGGCATGATGCATATCTTCATGGAAGATTATGTAGATGACATATTGGAAAAATCATACACCAGAGAAGGACATCTTGAAATATTATCCAAAATATTTGCAAGATTAGAGAAATTCAAAGTTCACCTCAACCCTAAGAAATGTGTTTTTGGGGTCAAATCTGGAAAACTCTTGGGGTACATTGTGTCAGAAAAAGGAATTGAAGTAGATCCTACAAAAGTACAGGCAATCATGGAAATGCCTCCACCAAAGAACATCAGTCAGTTGAGATCACTACAGGGATGATTGCAGTCTATACGAAGGTTCATTGCACAATTGGCCGATAAAAGTTTACCTTTCACACATCTACTGCATAAAAATGTTCCTTTCAAGTGGGATGACAAATGTGAATTGGCATTTCAACAAATCAAATAGTATTTAATGACTCCACCAGTTCTTATACCACCAAATCCAGATAAACCACTAATCTTATACATTGCCGCAACAAAAACATCTCTGGGGGCACTGCTAGCATAAGAAGACTCTACAGGAAAGGAACATGCAATTTATTATATCAGTAGAACACTGACAAGTCATGAACTCAACTACACTTCTATCGAGAAGGCTTGTCTAGCAGTAGTCTTTGCTTCACAAAAGTTTCAACATTACATGTTAACCCATACAGTCAATTTGGTTTCAAAGATTGATCCACTCAAGTATTTGTTGAGCAAAGAATCATTAACAGGAAGGTTAGCAAAGTGGGTAATGATTCTGAGTGAGTTTGACATCCATTATGTTGATCGCAATGCAATCAAAGGACAAGCTATCGCTGATCAATTAGCTGAAGCACCACTACAAGCAGATCATCCCCTGCACATTGAATTTCCAGATGCTAATGTTTTTACTACAGAATCTAAACAACCATGGTCCTTATATTTTGATGGTTCTTTCACTCAATATGGATCGGGGGCAGGCATACTTTTCATCACCCCTCAAGGACACACCATTCCTAGATCATATTGGCTGATGTTTCCATGCACCAACAACATAGCCGAATATGAAGCATTAATCATCGAACTCAAAATAGCACTAGAATGGAGAATTACAGAATTATAGGTGTATGGTGACTCAAAGTTGGTCATTTGTCAGATCAATAATGACTATCAGACCAAAGATGACAAACTGCCACCTTATAAAAAGATGGTGGATGACTTCAAGAAATACTTTGTGGACATCAAATTCACACAAATTCCAAGGCTTGATAATAAAGCAGCTGACGCCATGGCTACGATCACATCATTGTTACAACCCCAAAACTTAGACTGGTTATGAATTTGTGGAACAATCATTTACACCTGCTTATGATACTCCCCGAAATCCAAATCATTTGCCACTTGGTAGGATCCGATTCACTTTGGTATGGAAAAAATTATGCCTACCTCAAAGATGAATATCTTACCACCCGATTTATCCTGTAACCAAAAACGCAATTTTATCCACCAATCCGCTCGCTACACTCTTATTGCTGACACCCTTTATCGTCATGGTCTTGATGGTACTCTACTTCGATGTCTTGAACATGAGGAATCTAACAAAGCTTTTACAAGAAGTTCATGGTGGCATATGTGGTACTCATTCGAGTGGACTGACCTTATCCAAGAAATTGATTAGAATGGGTTACTACTGGCCTACAATGGAGAGGGAATCATTCACTTTTGTGAAAACATGTTCAAAATGTCATATTCATGGAAATCTCATTCATGCTCCTACACAGGAACTTCAACCATTCACGCCGACCTGGCCATTTTCTCTCAATGGGGGTTAGATCTAGTGGGCAATATTCATCCTTCTTCATCAAACGGGCATGTTCATCATCACACCATAGAATTTACCAAGTGGATTGAGGCGCCTTACTAAGTTACCGGTAAACAAATATCATCATTCATACTCAACTATATTATTTGCTCAGATGGCATTCCCAACTCTATTATTACGGATAGTGGGCGTCCGTTCAAAAATTAGGATGTTGATGAACTTTGTGAGAGATTTCACATTCAACATAGATATTCAACACCGTACTATCCACAAGGGAATGGCCAAGCAGAGGCCTCAAATAAAACGATATTGAAAATCTTGAAGAAGACTGTGAATGCTTCAGGGAAGGATTAGCACGTTCAACTCAATCCTGCTCTATGGGCCTACAGAACCAATGTTCGCACACCCACAGGAGCAACACCATTCACTCTTGTCTATGGAGCAGAGGCCATATTGCCCCTAGAAGTGGAGATTCCCTCACTCAGAGTATCATTGAAAGGTCTTACAACAGATGATGAATACAGAGTTTTGACCTGGGAGTTTGAACTCCTATATGAAAAGAGACAAAGAGTACTGATCACTTGAAAGCATATCAATGATGATGTCTCATAGCTATATAATCAAAAGTAAAGCCATCGCACTCTTTTTAGTGGGCGGATCTTGGTCTCGAAAGAGAACCCACGCAATTAGCAAGATAGAGAGAAGAAATGAAAGTTTGAACCAAATTGGCTAGGTCATTATGTGGTTATCGTAGTCTATGGTTCAGGAGCCTACAAGCTATCAATGCTAGAAGGGGACTTGTTTGATGAACCAATCAACAACATGCACCAAGAAAATTACAGGCCCAAAGTATCAAATTAGAAAAAGTCTCAAAAAACCAAAAATCAGAAAAGTCCTAAAAAATCCAAAAATTAGAAAAAGTCTGAAAAAATCCAAAAAATTAGAAAAGTCTTGAAAAATCAAAAATCAGAAAAGTCTTGAAAAATCCAAAAAAAAAAGAAAAGTCCTGAAAACTAAAAAAATTAGAAAAAGTCTTGAAAAAATCCAAAAAAAAAAAGAAAGTCCCGAAAAATCCAAAAAAAAAACAAAAAGTCCCTAAAATAACCCAAAAAAATTAGAAAGTTCTGAAAATGGTTACCTTGGTGAAAAACCTAAATGTATCTTGTATACAAAAAAGAAAAAGAAAAGTCATAGGGTGAAAACTGCAACAGGCGCCTATTGACAAGAAATGCAATAAAAACAAATAGTGAAAATCTGGTAAACAGACGCTATTTGTAGCTCTCCATCTATTAGTTCATATTCTACACTTAACTTTTCGGTATTCTTTTCATGCATTTTTTTCATCATCTTAGGGCCACACTAGCACCATGCTATCATCATTTGCCTCGAGCGATAATGTCTTACCATGGCTTGATTATTGTACATTTTCATCTCAACAAGTTGTGTCAATACCGAGGGAAAAACATACTGGGGGCAACCAACTTTTAGGTTTTACCAAAACAGTGAGACAACGACGTCAAAAACCAATCACGCGAACAAAACAACCAAATCAAACTTAAACATCTGGTCATTGATCCATATCACAGTAGCTTTCAGTTGCATACCTTATCATGACTCATATCTGGATGATCTATAATCTGAATAATGTTTGGAATCACAGTCTATCATTTTTGAATAATGGTTGTTTAATTTTCGATATCATTTCTCTAGAGCACACTCGATGATGTACTGAACTAGAGTGGCAAGGAAAGAAGATGATTTTTCTTTGTCTACTGTCTAGAGGTTAATCATTTATCTATTGCAAATATGTCGTGAGATGTGATGATTGAAAGTTTTTCATTGATGACAGTTCCAAATTTGCATCAGATGGTGGTTAGTCTTTGTCTGTTCATGCAAGAAATGCTCAGGTCATCTCGGTTTAATTATACCTAGGTGCTTGTGTTCACTTGCTATATCAAAAATCATAAAAGTGGTACTCGGGTCATCATTGGTGCTAATTTCCCCTCTGATGCTTGTACATACTTCCAACATTTTCAAATGCTCTATGATGATTTAAGCAAGATAAATAAAAGGCTCAACAAAAAGGTCAGCTTCATTTAGTTGCATCTCATTTTAGGTCATGGTCCATAACTGCATATTGGATTTGCATCAAGAGTTTTGAAAGGCCAATGGTTGTTATATTTCTTTGGACTATTTGTGGAGGACAATGCAAACATTTGTTATCATTATCATCTTATCATTGCATTTGCATTATCATCTCATCATCGCATTTTCATTATCATTTCATTATCATTGCCTTTTCATTATCATTATCATCTTATCATTGCATTTGCATTATCATCTCATCATCACATTTTCATTATCATTGCCTTTTCATTATCATTATCATCTTATCATTACATTTTCATTAGCATTTCATATCATTTCATATCATTTATCACTTCATTATCATTTTAACATTTATCATTTCATTATCATTTAGCATCTCATTATCATATCATTATCATTTCATCATTTCATTTTTATTATCATCTTTCATTTTCTATCATTATCATATCATTATTCTTTCATTATCATATCATTATCCTTTCATTATCCTTTCATTATCATTTCATTATCATATCATTATCACTTCATTATCATTTCATTCATTATCATTACATCGACATCATTTTATTATTTCATTATCATTATCATTTATTGCACCATCATTCATTTCATTTTTATCATATATTTTATCATTTCATTCATGTCATTACCATCTCGGTATCGTTATCATTATCATCACATTATTTATCACATCATTATCATTTCATTATCAAGACATATCATTTCACTATTATTATCATTCATTTCATTTATATCACCTCATTCTATTATTATTATCATCATTTATTTCATCTCAGTATCATTATTTCATCATATCATATCATCATCATTTCATTATCATTATGCATCCATTATTATTCATTTCATTTATCATGTCATTTTTATTTCAAATCTTTATACTTTCATCAAATATCATTTTATCATACATTTCATCACTATCTACTCATCTCAATCTCATATTATTATTTTTCACATCATTTTACATCATGTAATACCATTTCATCATACAAAATTCATAATGCATATCATGAACACAACATTCATATTATCATCTTTTACCTTCATTGGAAAATCCAAAAAAATAAACATTCCATATATACATTTTTCATAATCATACCATAAATCATCCACCTACATAGCATCGTTAGTATGCATCATCAAATCATCATCATCATAATAAAACATCATAATCGAATCATCCTGAATATCATGTTAGTCATCAGATCATTCAAATGCATACCGAAATCCATATATACATTTTCATAATCATATCATAAATCATCCACCTACATAGCATCATTAGTATGCATCATCAAATCATCATCATCATAATAAAACATCATAATCGAATCATCCTGAATATCATGTTAGTCATCAGATCATTCAAATGCATACCGAAATCCATAAACATATAGAAATAAATGCATATCATATCATCATATCATAAGTGCACAAAACATAATCCAAAATAATCACCGCCGCTACATATCATCGCTCATCAAAAATTATACAAATGTCCAAATGTCCAATGAAACTAAAATTTCCAAAGCAAAATACATTAGATAAGATCAAAAATCGGTATACATGCTCCAAAAAGATATCCATCACAAGACTAGCTGGTTGATGCCCATGATGGAACTGGTTCGGAAGGAGGTGGCCTGCCACTGGTACCTACATCTGGGTCCTGCCGAGGCCTAGTCACTCCCCTGCTATCTGTGTGTGTCTGCGATCTACTCCTTGTCCTGCTATGGGACCGCGGGTATGGCTCTCTGTGCTCTGGAGGACACAGCTCCTCGTATCTGACCCTGTAGTACTCAGCCTCCCTAGCCATATCCATGCCCTCTGCAATGGCATCCCGCAGTGACACACTCTCTACAGTGCCCATCAGTCTCTGAGCCACGCCCTTAGCCTCTACTGCCCGTCGTCTGAATGCATCTCTCTCTGTGATCACCTGGGCTAACTGTGGGCCCGGGGCAGGTGCCTATGCCTATGCCTGTGCCTGAGCCTATGCCAGCTGAGCCTGTAACTGCACAATGAATCCCTGAGCCTGTGACAGCTAACTCTGCAACTGTCCCTACTGCCCCTGTAGTGTCTACACCTGGGCCTAAAGTTCAGCTATCTGTCCCTACTGAGAGGAAGATGCCATGCGAATCACTATCCATCGCCCTATCCCTATCCTTGGCCATCGCATGATCTGGAAACCCCTCAGAATATCTAGCCTCGACCTCCCCAGCACTTGTCCCTTCTCCCCGCCATCATCTCCATCATCGTCATCTGAACTCTCCTCATCTCCACTCTCCACCTCCTCTCCTCCCACTACTCCTTGCTCACCGCCGGCCACATCCTCCTATCTCCCTACCCCTAGATGTGGTGCTACCAAAATAGGTGTTGGCGCATCAGGACTGGTAAACCAAGGAAAAGGATGCATGTGAAAATAGGCAGAGTACTCATCAGACATGCCTGCATCAATAATGTCTCACCTATCAACCCATGCCTCAGGCACTAATGTCTGGAACTTTGTATATGCTATCTGATAAGAAATACATGGCCCCCATCCACCCTCATCTCTGCTCTGACCATAGTGTGCAGCCCCCTGCAGCATCCCCTACGTGAATCCAAACTGTTTCTGAACCCGCAATGCCAAAAACCTCTTAAGAATGAACGGAGTCCTCCCTATCAGGAACCGAGGAATACATACATACAACATCTCTATATCATCTGTATCCCATGGCTCGCAATCAAGGTATGGCCGCCATACAACTATATTCATATCATCCAACAGTCACCTCTAGTAATCCACCTTGCCCAGCTTGGGCTGGGTAAGGAACATAGCACACACATATATATAAGGCCTACCTGGTGGCCTAACTCTGGGGCACGCCGGTCTCATCACAACCAAATGCTCCCATGCCCAAATGTGCAGCACTGTCACCCCACACGACAAACTGGAGGAACCCCTGTACACTACTTGATGTAGATCATGATAAAAATGTGCTAGCATGTAGCTCCCCCATGCATATCTCCACGGCTGTAGCAGCATCTGCTCCAAAATTCTGCCCCATCTCACTGATAATCCCTTTGCTCAGCAATCCAAACAAAGGAGACCTCCAATGAATGCACCCAAAACTATCGGCAAGGCTGGATATCCGCAAAAGTCAACCCATGGTACCCAGTACCCAGAGATCTGTGCATCTCCGTACAGTCTCCTCAAAGCATCTGTACCCCCGAGCTCCTTGTGATCGTAATACACAAGGGCACCAACCACTGGGATACCTAATATCATGTACACATCATCAGGTGTCACTGTCACCTCACCAGTCGGCATATAAAAGGTGTTATGCTCTGAGTGCCATCACTCTGCCAGTGCCGTCAACAATCCTCTATTGACCCGAATCGGCAGCATCACCAACAAGGATCTCAAACCACATGTATCTATCAATGCTATGTCAGCAGGTGTCAACTCCAGAATCCTATCCCACCCTGCTGAGTGTCGCTCACTAATCTGGAGGTTTTTGAAAACCTCTTATTTTCATCACAAGGATAATTCATCAGAATCATACCAATCATTCAATCTCATTCAAACAAAATCAATTAGCCTCATATCTATCAAGTTACCTATATCAGTGACCTATATCAAGTGACCTATATCACTGAACTATATCAAACCCATATCAATGACTCATATCAATGCATCAAATCAATGACCCATATCACACCATCAATCCTATCAAGGAAAACTAATACACAATCTATCTAGATGGATATTATATCAAATCTATTCTACGATCAATTACTATTTGTTTTCTATCACAGAAAGAAAATTTATCAGAAGTCATCTCAATCATTTACTCTATTTTTTCTACTTTAGGAAGCAAAGTTATCAGTTCAATCTACTCTTTGTTTTTCATTCATGACAAGCAAAGTTATCAGACAATTACTCTTTGTTTTCTATTCGAGGAAGCAAAGTTATCAATTAATCAATCTTGCAATTATTCTATCATTTCTATCCATATCAGCATGATGACACGACAATTTACCTATCTATTGACTAACGAAGCAATATCAATCATCATTTTTGCATTACTATCATCAAAACATCAATTCTGCCTATTTTTACCATATGCGTTGTTCTTTTTACGGGATGCGCTAAACCCCATATGCGCCGATATTTTCGCTCTATGCGCTCAAACAGACTCCCTATGTGCGTTTTCCTATATGCGCTACCTTAATCAATCTAAGCGCCACTGTTTTTTCCTGATGCGCATTTTTCCTATATGCGTGCCTATTTTCCCTAAAAGCGCTTTACCCCTAAAATTTCCTATCCTGCCCTATATGCACGCTAGTCTTTATGAGATGCACCAAACTGGTTTTCCTAAAGTTTCAAAACCATATCCTATATGCGCGTTTGTTTCTACTCTAAGTGCCAGAAAATTTTTCAAAAGCGCGCCGAAACTATACTAAATGCGTGCAAATGTCATTTTCAAAATGCAAATCTATGGAAAAACAAAAAAAAATGATTCAAACAGAAAAATTTGAAAGCACAGGGGGTTAGATCGACTCACCGGTGGTCCGTACACTGCTAGCCTCTGATATCGGCGAGATCTCTCGAATCGATGGCGATGATAAGGAATCTCCATGTCGTGATGTCACTCTCAGAGCTACAATATTCACCAAAGTCAAAAGTGCAAATGACTTGTCTTTTTCACCTTTTTACCTTTTAAAGGTCAACTAAGGGTAAGTTTGTGACCTTTTTGACTTTATTTTTCAAAGTGGTACATTCTTCTCATCATTTATCTCGAGCTAAACCACTTTCTCTCTCATCCATGATTTACCTCCCGAGGGGGCATCATCAACAAAAATATCGAAAGCATATCAGAGGAAAAATCTTATTTTCTTTGAAGCAATGCATTTCACACATCACTTCAAAGAGGGGAAAAATGTATACGTCTAAAAATGGTCATGATTAAGCTTGTTAATTAATTAAATATGAATTATTTAATTAATTCCCCTAAATTCATCTACATATAAATAAATTTAATTATTTATTTATATCGTTCATTTTCTAAATTCTTCTACCTTGATTAAATAAATAATTTTATTTAATTATTGACATTTCCACCTTCCGCTTAATTAAATTAAATAAATTTTCATAATTTATTTATATTTGGTTATCATAGTGTTCTAAAGTTTGAATATTTTTGAATATTCAAATAGTGGAATATTCTCTTCATCCCATATTCGAATTAAATATTAAATATTTTATTTAATATTTCCTCACTCTAATTTCATTTCTAAAACATAATTAAATAATTCATTTAATTATGCGAGTTTCCATTTTCATCTTCACTTACAAATTAAACAAATTTAATTTGTTTATTTCTAACTCACTCTAAACTCACCCTTCCAAATTCTCAACTCATCCTTCGAAATGGAAATTTCCCTTTGAAACTCAATGACGAAAATTGAAAGAAAAGGGAAACCTTCCATCCTCTTCTCCACTTTCGAAAATCTGCCACCGTCGGTTTGAATAAGCTTAATCCGGACTGTCGATCGAATCAGCCAATTGAATCCGTTCGAAAACTCTATAAATTCTAGAGCAAATCCAAGCTTTGGTTAGACTACGCATACACACTACGCACACATTTACACAACAATAATTGCAATCAACTTATACATTTACACCATTTTTAGCATCACAACAATCTTTTCATCTTAGCATAGCTTTTTGCATTTAGCATAATATGCATTTGCATTTTTATCTCATTCTTCATGTTGTCCTTTTGTTGAGCTCGATCTGCTGATCTGAGAGCCATTTGAAGCAACAAAACGCTGAAGTTAGAGGAAGATAAAACGACTTCAAGGAAGCTGCTGTCACGGTTTGCTCATTCCGTTTATTTTTCAGCTTTCTTGATTTAATGTTTTATTAATATGTGTTTGATTTTAATTTAAATTGATCCTATATTTCATACACAATAATTTTTTGTGCAAAAGCGGCCTCTATGTAATTTGTTTCTAGTTTGAGCAAATTTTCTCCAAACTTTTACAAGTTTGGGCTTGTTTTTCTTCAATTTATTTATGGTCAGAGTATGTCAAATGTACAATAGTATTTGACTAACTCAAAAAGCATACACTTGTGTGACCTACATGTCTATGGCTTTAAGTTATGAAATCACAACACCCAAGCCATAGTTTCCAACATTTAATTTGAGCCAATGTAGCCTAAATATTTAGAAACCTTTAAGGAGATCCTTAAGGAGTGAAAATATAGGGCTTCTCTTAAAAGAATACACTAAGTCAAAGGGTTTGTGATTTTAATTAACATGTTGAGTGTTTGTTTGGATGTGTTCATTTTTAATTCAAGCACAAAGTTTGATGTTTCAAAGTAACCAAATAAATTTGACTTTTTTTGTGAAAGCAAAGTAAACCCTAGGGATAGACACTTCCTCCTAGATGGGGTTACATCATGCCCCAAAGGAATGATTTTACATGCAACAAATGGAGAGGTTTTTAAGCTCAACCATAAGTCAGACTTGGTAAGTAACTTCTTGGAATCAAAGTTTCAATGCACCACTTCAGAGAATGCTTTGGATAAAAGGGTGGATTCTACAAACATTAGTTCTTGGTCTTTTTTTAGGATGGTTAGTGTCTATACATGTAGTGATTCACTCAATTAAGAGGCCTCCTAGCCCTTGCAGGTTTTTACATATCACACGGATACTGAGAGAGACATTCATCAGTATAGAGCATTCACACCAAGTGGGTGATGAAATTTCCTCACACCCACAATAATTTATATAGAAAACCAAAAAAGGTACCACTTGGGTTGCCTTTGAGTTCTCTAGTGCAAGATGTGTCTCAAAATGTAGGCCCTCTAGAGGTATTCTTTGAAATGGAAATAATGTGTGTAACTCAAGATTATTTTCATTACCCAAGATCATTGAAAGGTGTGAGGGGAGAGAATAGACACCTAGTTTTCCAAACACATAATACATAGAATACATTTTATTGCAATTTTATTCTTTTTAAGTGCCTCAAGCAGTGCCATCCCTAAAATAAAGTGTGAATAACATAATAATTTTCTTTTTAATTACACCAAAGTGATATGTTTTGGACTTTAGACAAAGATCTCACAATGTGCAAGACAAGAAATTGATTTATTCATTTTTAATCCCAAAACTAAGTTTTTTCTACATCCTTGTCCTATTTGGTCAACAAAATGAAGTTGAGCATTCATCAACAAAATGAAATCGTTTGGTAAAAAAAAGTCAAATATTTCCTTAGAGCTTTTGAGAAGGTTCATTTTTAGAGCACCAAAATTGAAATGTTTGTTTGTGGGGTTCTTTTTATTGCACCAATTTGAAATTCTCTAACTTTGTGAAAGCTTTAAAAAAATCATTTTAGAGCACCAAAACTAAAATGTTTGTTTGTGGGGTTCTTTTTATTGCACCAATTTTAAATCATTTGCTAATCTAAAAAGCTTTGAGAATGTTCATTTTTAGAGCACCAACTGAAATGTTCATTTGTGGGGTTCTTTTTATTGCACCAATTTGAAATTCTCTAACTATGAAAGTTTTAAAAATTTAGAATTCTTTGACCATTTCGCTTCCTTGCAATAAATGTGTTAATTATTTTTGGATAAAATCTAGTTATACTTCCACAAATCCTACATAAAAAAAAAAATTACACCTTTCAAACACTCAAATTAGGTTCCCATTAGCATTAGAAATAAAAAATTAACTCTCAACTTTTGGACAAAAAACTTTAACCAAGAAAAATTGAAATTAAAAGTCAAAATCAACCTCTATCAGAAAGCAAAAGCATAGGAAAACATCAAAAGTGACCTCTGTCAAAAAGAATAAGTGTAGGAAAAATTCAAATGCATGAGAAAAAGTCATGTGCATGCTTGCTATTTTTGCAAAAGTATAGAAAAAGTCAAGTGTGTAAGAAAAAGTCAAGTGCACGAGAAAAATTCAAGTGTGAACCTATTATTTTTACAAAAGCACATGAAAAATTCAAGTGCACAAGAAAATGTCAAGTGCGCGAAAAAAAAATCAAGTGCACAAAAAAAGAAGTCAAGTGCATGAGAAAAAGAGTCAAGTGCATGAAAAAAAAAAAGTCAAGTGCACGAAAAAAAAATCAAGTGCACAAAATTCCTATAGCTTCTGTGTGAAAATTTTTCCAATGTGTTTCCAAAACCTGCAACTTTAAAATTAGCTTGGAAAATAATTAGTGTTGAGGACCGTCGTCCCACTGGGCATGCCAAAATGTGTGAGGGGGAAATCTATAAGTATAAACAAGATAATTGAATTGAATAGAAACTACTCTAACTCAAAACAACAATCAAGATTCATTCCTTCACTCACGAAATGAAACTACAAACTTAAAGAAATCAAAAATGTAATTGCAAGAATACAATAACAATGAATTCAATAACACAATAGTTTTACCATCCCATATCGGAGTGTGTTCATGAAGATGTGTCGGGTTGTTTGTATCAATGTCATGTCTCCATGATTGCGTGCAAGAGCTTTGAAAAGTGTGCGTGCATTTAATCAAATATGTTGGTTGAAGCTTTATCAATGTCGATTAGGATCTTGGCATTACTTCATTGCATAAACCGTATTGATTCTCTGATCCTTTTTTGTGACGAAAGAGGTTTGTTATATATATTTTATATTTTTGAATGAACGCTTTGGATCATGTAGTAGAATATCTTGATCGATGGCCAAAAGATATTGAGAGGGTTTACATGGGCATAATCTATGCAACATGATTAGTGTGATTGGAGAATAGATTGATGAGTTAGGAAATAGATTTATCAGTCAAGAAATAGATTGAGCAATCAATGATTTGTAATTTTCTCAATCAAGAAAGTGGGTGACAATAATCAATTAATTGATTTAACTAATTAATTCCTTTTGGAGTTAAATATGCAAATCTAGTTTGAATTTTGCAAACAAAGTTGCATTTGTTTGATTTGATTTTTGATGATGTTTTGAATAGTTTATTTAATTATTCAAATTTTGGAGGGAAAGTGATATAATTATTATATTTTAATAATTCAATCGACTTGGGGGAATAAAGTGAACTAGCAACATAATTAAATAATTGGTGTTATTTGATTAATCGAGAGGAATAAATTTAGATTGAGACTTTATTAAATAAATGAAATTTATTTAATTGGTCAAAAATGATGAAAAAGTGAATTAATTAAATAATGTATTATTCAATTAATATCAAAAATTAGGGTTTCAGGACTTTATTAAATAAATGAAATTTATTTAATTTGTCAAAAATGATGAAAAAGTGAATTAATTAAATAATCTCATATTATTCAGTTAATAAAGGAATTTAGGGTTTTTGATGCTTTTGATGCTGATGATGCAAAAATGTCATTTAGGGTGTGTGATAAATGTTAGGTCAATTTTACATGTCTACAACAAGAACCCATCTCTCATGATAGTGAATGGTCTACTTATCGCTCATTGCATCTAGGTGATGCTCACAAAGGTGAAGCATTGGGCCTTCTCGGGAGGTCACCCATCCTAGTGTACTACTCCAACTCAAGTGTGCTTAAGACACAACATTTTTTGAGGTTTTGAAAATGGGGTTGCAAGCTAAGTGGGCTTAACCTTGAGGAAATCTTTGTGGTTAAGCACGCTTGAGCTAGAGTATTAATGGGATGGGTGACCTCCCGAAAATTCCCTATGCTTCACCTTTGTGAGCATCACCTAGATGTAATGAGTGCTAAGTGAACCATTCACTATCATGAGAGATGGTTCTCATGAATCACTACACATGAAACATGGGTCGATGAATTTGACTCATAAAACTACATAGTTGGATCTTGATAGCAATATCACAACATAAGACTTACTATCAAGGATAGCGCGAGTCACCAGATCTACACCAAGAAGGATCCTTGAAAAACTATGGATGAGGGTTTGAAAGGAACCTAGCAAGAATTGTGAAGAAAAGTAAAGAAGAAAATGTATAAGATTTCAATCATTAATTAATAATTTTATAAAGCTAGAATGCGAGAAAATTCAAAAATTGAATACTAAATTTATATTCATTTGAGATCTTATTCATTAGTAAATTCTTCAACAATGATCTCAACTACAACCTCCCTAATTGGAAAAATTAATTTTCCCACTCACATCTCCTTTGTCCATGTTTGAACAGCCTGTGCACATGGTGGAATTTTCCCTGGGGGTACCCCACGGTCCCCCTCTGTCCCCCCTGACTTGAGCCTCACCTTGTCTCATGCAGACTCGTGTCCCTCGAGAGACACTCCTAGAGGGTTTGGTCCTTTGGTTGTGGGTCATTCGGTGCTACCAGTGATTCCAGTCTTGTATGGTGTGGAAGTGTTGGCGGTCAAGATTCTTCTAGAAACTAAAGGCTGGAAGGATGTGCTAACCAATGGTAATCTGAGCTCAAACCCTCCACCTCCTTTTGAAGAGGAATTCAAAGCCTTGAAATGGATTTTTCTATCTCTGATATGGTAAGTGATAGGATTCTCTCCTCCATGGTGAATGTAGTTGTGGGTCATTTTCTCTCTTTCTATCCTGTTGTAGATATGGTTCGAAGATGGCTTGCTGCTAATTAATGGCACCTCAAGGGAAGTGTGGACATCTACACAATGTTGGGTGGTCTCTTCCTTTTCAAGTTCATGGCCTCAGAAGACTTGGTTGTGGTTCTCTCTTCTTGGCCTTAGGTATATGGAAAGCACAGTTTGGATTTATGTCATTGGAAGCCGAGACTTGATCTTGCAGTGGATCTAAATAAATCAACACTAATATGGGTTCACCTACCTGGGTTTCCCTTGGAATACTGGGACAAATCCATCTTCAAAATCATTGGGGTTTCCTTGGGACATTTCATTATTTCTGACTCCATCACCAATCCAAGTCCAGGTTAGTGTTTGTCCACTTTTGTGTGAATATTAGTGTAAATAAGAAACTTCCTAACTCTGTGAAGTTGTTCTCTAAGTTCGGCACTTGGTTCCAACCTGTGTGTTATGAAGATGTTGTCATTTACTGTTATAAGTCTGCCAAACCTAGCCACCTTATCTCTGACTATAAATATTCCTTTAATCAAGAGTCTAACCTAGGAGACTTTGCTACTAATGCTAACCCTCATCTAGAAAATAACATTTTGAAGGATGGTGATCTAGCCAAATCTTCCTTGCCAACTTTGGTTGAACCCCCAATCTCTAGGGATCCTCTTAGTGGGATGGAGATTTCTAGTGTTGATATGGCTTCGATCCTTGCTACTCTTTCTCTAACTAAGAATATGGTAGTTGATAAGTTGTTGGATGTAGATGATCTATCCTCTAGCCCGACTCTTGGGGGGATGAGTTAGCTGGTGGTTCCCTATTGGAGGTGGGTTCAGCTGGGACTAGTGAGACTATGGGTGAAGAGGGTGAAATTTTGGAGGATATGGGTACTAGATTTATTGAAGAGACAACTTTTAGCTCTGAGGGTTTGAATCTAGAGAAAGATATAGAAGAGGATAACTGGGTAACCCTAAAGAAAAGAGGGGGGAACAAAAAGGAAGATGTGGGAGGTGAATCCAAGCCTAGAAGAGCCGGCTAGAGATAAGCAAGGTTGAGAGAAACTATAAATGAGATAGCCATTGGTAAATAAAGGACATTGGAAGTTTCCTCCAAGAAAGTTAAAAAATGAAGGTCATGTCATGGAATGTGTGAGGGCTGAACAACTCTCATAAGCAGCTTGCTCTAACGAACTATGTTTTAAACCATAAGATAAATATGTTACTTTTACAAGAAACCAAGATGAAAAAAACTAATTTTGATAATATTGCTAAGTATTTATGGCCAGGGGCCACTTACTCCTATAGTGATGTTGATGGGGCATCAAGTGGTTTTACTATGCTTTGGAACCCTTCTAGGTTTAATTGCTTTGAACTATTCTACCGCCGGAGTAGTGTGGGTGTTTCCTTTTCCTACTTAGGTGGCTCTTGGTCACTTATCAATGTTTATGCTCCCAACCAGAGAAATTCTAGGAATGCTTTGTGGCAGGTTCTTTTTGGCTGGGTTAAAAATAATAGTGGTTCTCATTGGTTAGTGGTTGGGGACTTCAACTCCCTCTTATATCCCTCAAAGAAAAGTGGTGGTCTGGTGGATTATTTTGATAGCATGGCTGATTTGGAAAACTTTCTGAGTTCTACTAGCCTGATTGGCATTGAATTATCGAGCCAGGTTTTTACTTGTACCAACAAACGTCTAGGAGAGGAATTGATTCAATTTATATTAGATAGATTCTTTTGCTCTAGTAACTAGACTAGCCTGCTTAGTGCCACTCTTCGGGATCTGCCCAAGATGGTGTCGGATGACAATCCTCTGCTGCTAATCTTGAATGACCATTTTTCTATTGGTTTGTTCCCTTTCTAGATTGAGATAATGTGGAACTCCCACCCTGATTGCAAGAACAAAGTTGTTGAATGGTGGAATATTCTTGTTCATGGTTCCCCCATGTTCATGATCTTTTTTAAACTTAAACATATCAAATGTATGGTGAAAGGTTTGAACAAAATGGTTTTTGGAGATATTTTCCAAAAAAAAGAGTTGTTAGGGATAAATTGAAATTTATTCAAAATAAAATGGAGGAGGGGGATGTCAGTCTACCTACTTGCAACCAGGAAAAAGAGAGCTGAAGGGAGTGGGAACAAATTCTAAGGAAAGAGGAAATTTTTTGGAAATAGAAATCTAGGGTCCAATGGTTGAAAGGTGATAGGAACACCTCTTTTTTCATGTTTCTACCATTAAACATAAGAAAAGGAATTAGGTAACTAAATTGCATAATTCACAGGGGGATGTGATCAATTTTCCCTCCTAGATCGGTCTCTTGGTTGCGGATTATTTTTAGAAGGCTCATGTGGCTCCTATTGAGGCTCTTAATCCAGCTATAGATAGTCTACAACTAGACCCTCTCTCGACCATCATTTCCCAGAATGATAACCTTGGGATCCTCTATGTTGTCACTCCCGAGGAGATCAAGTTGGCTACTTTCAGTATGGGGGCTTACAAAGCACCTAGCCCTAATGGTCTTCCACTGACCTTCTTTTAGATCTTTTGGGAGATTGTTGGTGGGGATCTCATCCTAGCTACTCATAACTTTTTCAAATCTGGTAAGATTCAACTGAACCACACCTTTATAGAATTAATTCCCAATATTGTTGATCCTCAGTCTATGGTTGATTTTTGCCCCATCAGTCTATGAAATACCTTTTATAAAATCCTCTCTAAAATTCTAGTGAACCACATTAAACCTCTCATTGACAAACTTATCAGCCCCACTCAAAAAGGGTTTGTGCCTAGTCGTCATATCCTTGATGCTACCATAACCACCCATGAATTAATCCATTCCATGGATAGATGCAACTATGCTAGTATGGCCCTTAAATCAGATATTTCAAAGCCTATGACAAGGTGATTGGGGACTTTGTCCCAAAAGTCTTAGCTAAGTTTTGTTTTGACCAATCTATGGTCAAACTCATAATGGAATGTGTAGCAATGGTTAAGTACTCTGTTCTAGTTAATGGGACTCATTTTGGGTTTTTCTCTGTTAGGAGAGGTATTAGACAGCGTGACCCCCTTTCACCCTACTTGCTTATCATGATTGCAGATGTCTTGAGCAGGAAATTTTCTAATCTGTTGTCGGAAGGGTCTATTAAGGGAATCAAGTTTGCCTCTTCCTTAGAGCTGACTGTGATCCAACAATTTTTGGATGATGCTTTTCTTTTTGGGAAAGCCTCTGTGATTGAAGCCAAGAAATGGAAAAATTGTCTCAACAACTACGTTGCTTGTTCTTTTCAATGTATTAACTATAATAAAAGTATGAATTACTTCTTCAAAAAAACTCCTAACCTACAAGCTCAGGTGATTGTTGTCCTGGGTTGTTTGAGTGGTTCTCTTCCTTTGGTTTATCTTGGTTTACCCCTTACTACCAAGGAAGTCACTCCTGACTTTTGGAATTCGGTCCTTGAAAGGATCCAAAGAAAACTAGTTGGGTGGAAAGTCTCCATCCTTAGCCATGCTGGTAAAATACAGGTCATGTATGTTTCTCTTCATGGTATCCTTGTCTACTTCCTCTCCATTTTCAAGATTCCTAGATATATTGTTGAGAAGTTTGAAAAAATTCAAAGGAATTTCCTCTGGTTTGGGATCAAGGATTTTTTTTTTCCTCTGGTTAAATGGGACAAAGTCTATCAACCTAAACATTGTGGTGGGCTTGGGATTAGGACTATCTCTAATACCAATAAAGCTATAATGTCCAAAGTGGGATGGGACCAACTGATGAATATAAAGGATTGGTGCAAGATTATGAATTCTAAGTATCTTCAAAATAGACCTTTGATTGACTTCCTCTCAGAGGTTCACCCTTTGGGTTCCTTGGCCTAGAGGAGTATTTGTAGCCTACAAGGTCTATTGAGGATAAAATGGAAGATTGGTACTGGGATAAAATGGAAGATTGTTAATGGTAATAAAATCATATTCGGGGAGGACCCATGGTTACATGATACCCCTCCAGAAAGCTCTAAATTTAGAAATCTTATGGGACTGACACAATAATTCTTTGGTGTTTATATTAGTGATTACCTCCTTGGCCCTCATGGTGCTAGGAAATGGAATGATTTGGCCCTTTTCTACCCCTTATCTACTAATTTTAGCCTCCTTTCCATGACCCTACATGAGTTTCTCTCCCTTACTAGAATTCCTTCAACCAACATGGGGGATGAGTTCTTCTGAACTCATAATAAGCAGGGAGATCTTTTAGTTAAATCGGCTTACAATCTACTGACGGACTAGGGTGTTGTCCTTGATCTTTGGAAGAGGGTCTAGAATCGACACATGATCCTGAAAGTTAACTTCTTTTAGTGGAATGCTTCCATAACAAGATTCTAACTTAGAACAATTGGAGGAAAAGGGGATTCCAGATTCCCAACAGATGTTTTTTATGCAAGTGCAATGAAGAATCAGTGGACCACTTGTTGTTACACTGCCCATTTTTTGTTGGTGTGTGGGAGTTGGCTTTAGAAAATTTGGGTATTCAATGGACTATGTGTCAGGATATTAGATCCTTTATCTTGAGCTGGACTAGACCCTTTGTCCACCCTTTACCTTTTGAAATTTGGAACCAGGTTCCCCCCATTATCTACTAGTGCTTATGGAAAGAGAGAAATAATAGGATTTTCAAGAACATTGAGATGAGTCTGAAGGAGGTTTTTGGTATTAGTTCTCGACTCATTGCGTAAAACATTTCACTCTTCAATGGGAAAACCCTAGATAAAGGTCCGACTAAGAGGGAAATTATTATGGCCAAAGCTTGGCATCAAAACCTAGATGCAAGCTGCTATGACAACTCTAGATCCCTGGTTACAAGAGGCACTATATGGAATCCTCTAGAAAGTGGTTAGTATAAACTTAATTTTGATGGGGTAGCTAAAGGAAACCCCAACAGAGCTAGCAATTGAGGTGTTATCAAAGATTGCAAAGGAAATTTTTTGGTTGGTTACTCTGGGGGGATTGGTATCCATTCTTCTATGATTGCGGAAGCTAGAGCACTACTTAAGTGCTTATAGTTGTCTATTTATATGGGGATTGAGAACCTTCATATCGAAGGTGATTCTAAGTCTATTATTGATGCTGTTAACTTTGGTATATTGCTGGGGTGGAGTAATAGACATAAGGCTCTTTGTGTCTAAGTTGAACTTAAAGATAGCTACCCACATTTATTGAGAGGGAAATCAAGTGGCTCATGCCTTAGCCAACTTTTGCACACATTGGAAATTCTCTAAGTGCTAGCATAATTTGGGGAACCTACAGCTAGGCATTCAAGGTCTAATCTTGAAGGAGCAGAGCCCTTACTTGATCCATGATAATAACTAATCCAACCCTTTTATGGATTTCATGGGGGGTTCACATGCTTGTCTTATGGGCTATGTGGATGGGTGTTAATGTTGAGGTGGCCTACAAATGAAAATTTTTGAATAATGAGGTAGAGTCCATTTTTAAAAGGGACATCATGAGGAATTATGGTGAGTACTTTGTGATTAAGGCCAAGCTGGGCCATACCTTACGTAATATCCTTTTGGGGATTGTGCTAAGCCATCGTATTTTCAAGTTTTTTTATTTTAATATTGATGTGACTAATAATTATGAGATCAAGCTCCTAATTGGTTCTATCCTTTCTGCTATTTTGTCTCTGCTTCTAAAAGCAGGCTTCTTAGGTGTTTCTAAATTTGGCCCCATGACCATCTTGCCTTGGTTTCTGTGCAAAAACAATGTGGAAGGAAAACCTTCCATTCCCATCATGTCCTGCTTACCTAGCCACAAGTGTTTGGAGATCCTCATTTATGAATTTGCAAAGATTTCTTTTAGGGAGTTATCTCCTCAAGTGTGCAACCTATACATTGCTTTGATTACCCAAGGTTGCTTTATTTGGCTTAAAATCCTTAATGTGCGGGTGAATTTTCACCTTACCATTTTCTCAAACTTTTTGCTTTCATATTTTTTTTGGTTATTCCATGTGCAAAGTGACATTATGGGTGGTGATACAATGCAAACAGAGCCTGACAACTATGAAATTTTTTGCAAAGATCCATTGGTGTGGCACATATGTGTTGAGGGTGATCTAGCTCCCCTAATGGAGAGTCTAGTGGGCCATGACCTTAACTTGTCTATGCAGTTCGTTAACTCTTGAAAAGATCATCACATGAATTTGGGTGGTATTTCCTTTTAAATGAATGAGGAAGTGATAGCACAAGCGACGAGGCTTCTATGTTTTGGTATGAAGCACCCCAAGCAAAGAAAAGCCCAAGATAATGAAAGTATGAACACATTTTTTGTGGGGAATGAGAAGTCAGTTCATAACTAGTTGGGGTTTGAGAGGAGGCTCTTCCATAGCCTTGAAACTATGTCTACCTCACCCTTATGAAGTATGTGACTATGGAAGGTAGATACAAAACCTACTACTTATACCACTTCCCTCTTTTAAATCACTTCCAACATAAAATTTTGTTAAGGTTTCCTTTCTTCTAATGGATTTAGAGAGTTCTGTTGGAAAATGCATTGAGGTTGTTGTCCTAAATCCTGATGATACTCCTCCCCTTCTACCTCACCAAGGCCTCATTTTGAGGCTCTACCACTTCCATCTTGCATTATGCCCGCCCAAACCCATTTTTGTTGTCTGTATTGAGGAAATTGAGCCTCTTGTTGTAACCAATATATCCTCAACCGAGTCCAAAGGCCCCATCAAAAAAACCCATCCAGTCTCTGCTAATATGCATAAGCGTAAACCCACTGCTAAGAAGCTTAAGAGGAATGTGGGTGTTTCCCAGACTAGTGCTACGACTAGTCTCTGTGAGCTCAAGTCAACCTCTGCCAAGACTGTTTGCAAACCCACCCCAAAGAAGAAAGGTAAGGAGGAAGTGAAGGGTTTGATGGAGCCTCTGACCAGGGACAACATAGGTAAAAATGTGGTGGGAAGGGATTATAAGGGGGACATGGTGGTCACGGCTATGATGGTGATTGGTGGCGATACCATCATCAGGAGATTTGGTAGGCTGGCTAAGAATAACAAGAAAGTGTAGGTTAATGAATTGGATTTGGAAGAGAAGAGGTTTGATAGCAAGGGATGAGGAGGAGGATTATGTTGGAGGACCCCACTCCATTCCTGATATTAGCAAAGTGCAGAAGGAGAACTCAGCTTCCCAGTCCTCAGACCCATTGGACGTGGAGCATGTTGATACTATGAACACTACAGATTGTGGGGAGGAGCTTCGTGTGCTGCAAGAAAGAATAGAAAAGTTGGACAGAGAATTTTGTGGCTTGACCTGTTTCACTATCAAGCTGGTCCACTATGTTACCAACACCCTATCGACAGTTATGAAGGATGAAATGGAAAAGAAGAATGTTGAAGATGGCTAGGAATGGGTTGGGGATGATGTTATTAATCTCATGTCTAAGAATTGGGAGAATGCCAGTTAGTATGTTGTTGGTCCATTTTTTTGTATGTCTGTTGTTGGTTTGATCTATTTTTTTTTTGGCTTAGTCTTTTGATGTTTTTTGGTCTTGAACTTTATTGGCCCTTGTGGCTCTCTATGTAAGGGTACAACACCCTGTAAATGTTGCTTACCTTATCAAAAACTACAACCTCCCATATTTTTTAATCTATGAATGCATTAATGATTGATTGATTATCTCCACATGATCTAGTGCATACATCAAATTAAATTTGAATTACTATGTGTCATAAATTCTAGAGACTTCATAAAGAAAATAACATCACTTTTAAGCATGTTTCTCAATCTATCCAAAGAAGAAGGATTGAAAACTAGTGGTAGCTAGGATCATAGAATATGAAAATTTTCATATGTTATTTTAGAGTGGCAACATTATTGACCTCCTATCTCTAATAAATTTCATTATAATAATGCCAATAGATATGGCCAATCATCTCCTAGGAATATAACAAAGTTCCAACAATGATATTGTTGGCCTCGATGATTTTTTTAAAACTTCCTTTTAATAATTATATTCTTAAATAAATTATATATCATCATATATCTAAATAATTTATATATTCTCTCTAATATCCCTCTTTAACCAAAAAATGTAACTTTATTTTATACATTATGTTAATTCAAGGGAGATTTTGGGAAACATTTATACATTTCTTGAAAAAGATCCTCTATAAGGTCCTTTATTTTCTTTTTCATAGACTTCAACTAGCCATAAATAATGATTGCTTCATTAATGACCTTGAAACCATATATGTACAATTTTTTCATCTATTGTTTATTAAAAGAGGAGATACATTTCATATTTTCCAACGTGGAGGCCTCTTATGGAGATATATCAATTGGATGGGTGATGGATCCATCTATGCTTTGCGATGATCTTATTAGTTAATTGATATATATATATAGCTAGTAACTTTCTCTTTTAGCTCGTTATTTTTAATCTAATTATTTTTCATGTAAGGGATGATAGCTGATACTATTTATTGTATTTTTTTTGTCTTATTCTTATTTTTACCTTTCTAGGTTTACCTTTGTCATTTTATAACATGAAGGTAGTAGCTCACTATAATCCTTATCAACTGTGGGAGTAGTAATTTCAAAAACTATTAAACCAAAAGAATCTAAGATGATGGTGGATAATATTTTTCCTTTGTATATAGGCCTAGGAGTGTCCCAGATGACTAAAACTTGAGAGAAATTCTTACTTGGTGGCTTGATGAATTTATTTATTTTATACATTTGTCTTCTATCGAAATTGGATCCAAGGAGGTAATGTATTCTTCTTAAGTAGGTGCTTGTAAATAATTATATGAATAAACTTGATCTTGTGATTAATTTTGGTGAGGTGTTTATATTTTATCTTCAACTTTCACCAATTTTAATTATTTTTAGAGTTTCCTCTCTGTTTCATCCATTAAGTTGTTAGCTTCTTCCATAGTTAGGTCCCTGGTTGGAGATATTTATCCAAACCTTACCTTTGAGGTTATTCCAATTCCTTTTGTTCTAGCATTCTATATTTCCTCTCATATTTTATTTGGCATATTATTTATTCTTTCATATCCTCTACCTTATCTCTTGTTTGAGCATTTTTATTTCCTATTTTTGATTTACTATGTTAATATTAGATAAGGAAGGTGGTAAAGGATGAAGGGTTGAATGGAGAGAAGTAAGAACATATAAAATAGCCTTGACCCACTTCCATGATTATTAAAGACTGAGGAGTGGGATTTTTATTGATATTATTCCTTATGACTAAAATAATAGGGTGAAAAATTATTTACATTAGGTGAAATAATGGATCCAAAAGAATGTGAATATGCTCTTTTTATATGATTTTTCATGGGAAAAGTGTGCATAGTAGTAGAAAAACAATTTTTAGGGGAAACACTAGTTCATGTGTGGATGTTAATTATTTAATAGAGATAAAAGTTGGAGAATAAGCAACATAAGTTTCTTGAGAAAGTAGAGGTTTGATGGAAATATATGGCTACCTATTCAACTGAGCCTCTTCAAATCTTCTCCTACTTTTATATAGCTTTTCTATTTTTATATACTTTCTTTATTTTATTATCTCTCACTACCCCCTCTTCTTTCTATATTTCATTCTCTTTATATAGAGGAGTATTATCATCCTTGGCTTTCTTCCTTTTCTTGGAGGTATCCACTATGCTAAGCTTTAGTCATTTATCTTCTAATTCTTAAATTTTAATTTTTGACCACCTCTTATTATATTTTACAACTTCTAAAATTTCATCTAAGAGTACTACTTATTCCTCAAATCATTCCACATGAGAAATAAGAAATTCTAAGATATCCTTAGTATCATCTTCATACTGCAATACCCTACCATTATTTCAACCTTGATACAAAAATCTTACAATTTTGAAGTCCCTCATCTAGCTAATAATTAATTTCAAAAGTTCCCTTATCTTAGTTCATGTTCATTAACACAATCTACCAAAAAATCCTTAATATGAGGTTCATGTCTCATATGAGACCCCGCCTTATTTATTGTGATTCCTTTGTGATCAATGCATTTTCTTCTATAATGTAGATGGAAAATATATCTTTGAGTCTTAGTAACTAATTATCTAATAATTTAATAAGTAGAGAAATGCATAGTCTTTTATTATTACTATTAATTGTATCCTAGTTATACACTTTTAAGATAGGTCTTAATGAGTTTCACATAAATTCCTTGTTAGCTCCATAAATGCCACCTTTTCATTGTGAATATTTGACACTCTATAGGATAATCCAAGGAAGCCACTAATTCTAATTTAAGACGATGCAAGAGCTTCCATGGCTCAATGCAATCCTATGTCAACTTGAAGGTTTTATTTTTGAATTTTTGAATTTTGGTGTGTTGGATTTCATGTTTGATAATTGAAATTCATATTTTGGTGTGAAATTAAATATTTTATGATGTGGGAAAATTTTAATTTGAACTTTATTTCAAATTGGGACAAATTGGTGAAGAGAAATCATGGAGAATATGCTTTAAAATTGAAAAAGAAGAAGAAAAAAAGCAATTTATGGTGTGGATTTATTGGATCCATTAAATCTATTTGTAACTCATATTTTAAATTTCCACAACTCCTAAAAAATAGGAAACCAGGAGGTGGGTGCCCAAGTTGAGGAATCTGCTTTTTTTGCTTTATTTGTAAAAGCATTAAAGCCATTTTAAAACCATATTGTATTTAGCCTAAGTTTGGAAGATTAAAATGAATATTTTATTCAAGATTGAATATTACATCATATTTTAGTTTCCCTTCCTAGAGGTGGGTGTTTATTTTCCTTGGGGGTTTTGGAATGCAAGCTAAATGTAAATGAAATTCATTGGAAATGTCTTTCCAAGAAAGCATGAGAAGATAAAAGTAAATTTATTTTATTTTGGAGTGGGTTTTTCACAAGAAAAACACGGAGAAGAGAAGGAAGGTGTGGAATACCTATAGAAGGCCATATCTTTGATGTTTTGACATATTTGTGGGTGTTTATAGAGGAAAAATCAACACAAGATTGTGCAAATTAAAGACATTGTTTGTGCAAGGTGTTTGAAGTTGCAGGTGTTGGAGAGAAGATTGACTCCAGGTTTTGATTTACTACTGCAAATAAGATTATATGTGATTTACATGGGTTTCTTATGGATTTTTATAGCCTTCATCCATGATTGGATTTTAATAGATTAATTGCCCATCTTTAATTCAAGGATTCATTGGTTGAATATTGCAATCTGGGCTTGGCATTTTGGGTTTCAATTTCCTTGTGTGTTGTTGAATATTATTTGTGAGATTTTAAAATTTCCTTTGTAGAAAATGTCTTTAATTTAAATAGCTCATTCATTAGTGGTATCAAAGCTAGAAGATCTTGAGTGTGTAACAAACTGCTGAAGAGAGGTAGTTGCACCAAGATTGAGCTTGTGGGTATTGAAGGAAATGTATGCAAGAGGAGCCCATCACGATAGAGGAAGAGGAAGAGGAGATAACTTTGTTAGAAATGATGATTTTAGAGCCTTGAGAAGGCAGGTTGAAACATTGCAAAATGAGATAAGGAGAGTATTTGCAAGAATGAGAGACCCAAGAAGTGAAGATGATGAAGATGAAGAAGAAAGTACAAAGAATGCTAGTTTAGATACTAAGAAAAGAGAAGAAATTGCAGCAATTGCAAAAGACCCACTGCCAAAAGATTTAACAAAAATTGGAAAGAGACCAAAAATGGATGTACCTACCTTTAATGGAAGCCTAAACCTATAAGAATTAATAGATTGGTTGAATGAGATGGAGGAGTATTTCAAATTTGAAGAGATAGAGGATCTAGAAAAAGTAAGATATGCAAAAACAAGGTTGAAAGGACATGCCTCCATATGGTGGAGAGAGATCCAATTAGAAAGAGGAAGAAGAGGAAAATAAAATATTAACAGGAGGGATAAAATGGTGGAGAAACTTAAAATACAATTTATTCTCATGGATTATGAATTGGACCTGCTCAAGAAAATGCAAGGTTTGAGATAGCGCAACAAGAGTGTGAAAAAATATACGGAAGAATTCCATAGAATTCTTATTAGAATTGGACATTCTGAGGTGGCCAAAGAGAAGGTTGCAAGATACATAAATGGGTTGGAACTGAGCATTTAGGAAGAAATGACACTTGTTAGAGTTGTGACAATGGAGGATGCTTATCAACTAGAATTAAAATAGAAGAAAGAATGAATAGGAGGTTTGAAAATAAGCAAAGAAGAAAGGATAAAAATAATTTGCAATAGTATGAGGATCAAATTAGAGACACTAATGGTAGCAAGGAAGAAAGAGTGGAGATTTCAAATCAGAGCCATGATCAAATTTTTAGAGGAAGAGGAAGATCGGGTAGAAGATTTGGAAGAGGAAATTACAAATTAACTTGTTTCAATTGTGGAGAAGAGGGGAAAAAATCATATGAGTATCCTCATGAAGAGGAAAGAACAAGAAGAAGGACTGAAAATAAAAATAGGACAGAAAATGTGAATAGAGACGAAGCAGGATCATCACATTCTGAAGAAGAAAAAGATGGTGAAACTTTAATGGCTAGGAGAACACTGTCAAATGAAGACTATAAATCCATTAAAAGGAGAAGTTTGTTTAGGACAAGATGAAAGTGTGAAGGAGAGGCATGTAATGTCATTATTGATAGTGGAAGCACAAAGAATTTTGTGTATGATGAAATGGTAAGAAAATTGCAGCTAGAAAGGAAGAAGCACCTAAATCCATATCGGATAGCATGGGTACAAGATGACAAGAAGCTTATGATCAGTGAACAATGTGAGGAAAAAATTAAGATAGGAGGATATTATGATGAAATTTTATGTGATATTCTCCCAATGGATGCTTTCCATATTCTTCTAGGAAGACCTTGGAAATTTGGTAGGAAGGCGATGCACGATGGTTATGACAACACATACACATTGAAGAAGGATGGAGTGAAACACAAATTGAAGCCATTGAAAGAAGAGATGGGTAAGGTTTGCAAAAATTCAAGGTCTTTTTTGGTTGATGAAATCAAAATTTTAGATGGTTTGAAGCAAGAATATGTTGGCTTTGTTAACATTAACTACGATGAAGATGAGAAAGGCAATTTGTTCACTCATATTGAAGAAGAAATCTCAGGTGAAATGAAGGCAGCAGCAGAGAGTAAGGTAAAATCTGATTTTATTGTTTCCTTTGATGAGAGAGAGAGTGAAGAATTAGATAAGTTAGCTATAGTAGAAATTTCTTTTGATAAAGTTGAATTGGAAAAGTTGAATTTGAAGGTTAATGAAGAGTTTTCTAAAGAGTACTTGTTTGAGAACAATGGAGGTGAAAATGTCTTGATTGGTGGGCATGATTCATTATCATCTAATGTTGAAATTGAGAATTTTTATGGTAGTAATAATGCTATTTTGAGTGAATGAAACCAAGTTTCAGTAGCGTTATATCTTTCAGAAAGCATTGGAAAAGTGAAATTTCATGAAGAAGTAGGAAAGCACATTCATAAAGTGAATTTTCAACACAATACTAATGTTGACTTGAAGAGATACAAAGAGTTTGAAGTTTCTGATGAGGTAATGGTGAATTTTAGAAAGGAGAGGTTTCCAATGGGTAACTATAACAAGTGGAAAATGAAGAAGGTTGGACCTTGCTGGATTGTGAGAAAACATGAACCGAGTATTGCTTATGAGGTAGAATTGCCCAATGACTTAAATATTTCTCCAATATTTGATATTTCAGATCTAATCATATTACATGAAGGTGAAAATGATGAAGTTTCAGCAACAAGATAGCCACAAGCATTCACACCTACTTCAGAGAGTGAAAATATTGAAGAAATTCTTGATAGTAGGGTGAAAAGAAGCACAAGAAAGAAGCAATACATTGAATATTTGGTGAAATGGTTTGGAAGACCTATGGAGGAATCTTCATGGATTTCCAAGGTTGAGGTTATTCAGCTTGGATATCTTCTTGGAAAGTGATAGGATCACTTTTCTTCTACCATGGGTGTCTGATGTAGGAGCATTCATGGCTCAATGCAATCCTATGTCAACTTGAAGATTTTATTTTTGAATTTTTGAATTTTGGTGTGTTGAATTTCATATTTTTTTATTGAAATTCATATTTTGGTGTGAAATTAAATACTTTCTGATGTGGGAAAATTTGAATTTGGACTTGATTTCAAATTGGGTCAAATTGGTGAAGAGAAATCATGGAGAATATGCTTTAAAATTGAAAAAGCAGAAGAAAAAAAGCAATGTATGGTGTGGATTTATTGGAGCCATTAAAGTCATTTGTAACTCATATTTTAAATTTCCACAACTCCTAAAAAATAGGAACCCAAGAGGTGGCCACCCAGGTTGAGGAATTTGTTTTTTTTGCTTTATTTGTAAAAGCATTTAAGCCATTTTAAAACCATATTGTATTTAGCCTAAGTTTGGAAGATTAAAATGCATATTTTATTCAAGATTGAATACTAAATTATATTTTATTTTCCCTTCCTGGAGGTGGGAATTTATTTTCCTAGGGGGTTTTGGAATGCAAGCTAAATGTAAATGAAATGCATTGGAAATGTCATTCCAGGAAAGCATGAGAAGATAAAACTAAATTTATTTTATTTTGGAGTGGGTTTTTCACAAGAAAAAAATAGAGAAGAGAAGGAAGGCGTGGAATACCTGTAGAAGGCCATATCTTTGATGTTTTGATAGATTTGTGGATGTTGATAGAGGAAAAATCAACACAAGATTGTGTAGATTGAAGACATTGTTTGTATAGGGTGTTTGAAGTTGCAGGTGCTGGAGAGAAGATTGACTCCAGGTTTTGATTTGTTGCTTCAAATCAGATTGTGTATGATTTCCAAGGGTTTCTTATGGCTTGTTATAGCCTTCATCCATGATTAGATTGTAATAGATTAATTTACCATCTTTAATTCAAGGATTTTCCAGTTGAATATTGCAATATGGGCTTGGCATTTTGGGTTTCAATTTCTCTATGTGTTGTTGAATAATATTTGTGAGATTTTTAAATTGCATTTGCAGAAAATTTGTTTAATTTAAATAGTTCATACATTATAAGATAATTTTAGGAATTTGATGTACCAATTTTTGTTACTAGAAATTTCCATTTCCCCTTCATTGATTATATTTTTGTCTATTATCCTTTAATGGTTTAAATTAATAAAAATAAGAAAGAACTATTTCTCATTTTAGAATACTAAGAGCTTTCCTTCAAGGTAAGTTATGGGTAATACTTGTAAATCTTCACTTTCTAGGTAAAGTATAAATGATGAGGGTATCCCAATCAATAATTTCCTTATTATTTTATATAATGGAGATATAATTACACATATATAGAGCATAATTAGAGGCTATATGATATCTTATTAGTCTATTTATGAATGTGACTAAACCTCTAATTTCCATAAGGAATTCATAAGGTTTGGGGAGTTTTGGAGATGGTATACCATGGTTTTTCTAGCCAAATCTTGTTCAAACATCTTAAATAATTCTCTATATCTCCATTAAAAAGTGTCAAAAAATCCTCATGCTTTAGTTAAATAATCTATGCAAATAGTGAGGAATCTATAATGTGCCTAAAATAACATCTAGAGATAGGTTCAATAGTGTTTTTCCTTCCACTCCGAAGATCTTCTTCTTTTGGCACTGTGTTACTTAGAAAATGGAATGAATAATTTTATGGCTTGAACAAAAATGATAAAACCAATAGCTTGAGTTATCCCATTTATCACCATGCACTTATCTCATTTAATAAGATTATTCCCATACATCATTTCCTTAAAATCATCTAGGTCAATGTTACCTTGTCTAAGGAATTTATTTTGGAGGTAAGAGTGATGCAAGAGCATTTGGGTAGACTGGTAATTGATATTAACCAAAAAAAAAATAGTTTCAGTGAGTTTAAAATCTCACAATTTTGGAGGGCTAGTGTAAAATCCTTTTGCAAGGGTCTACCAAGTACCATTCCAAGCTTTCACACTAATTTTCATGTGAATTAGAGAAATTTGTGTTTTTTTCTTGCCGATACCTAACTATGTCAAATTGGCATATTTAGTCTTCTCCAGATTGATGATAGAGTTTTAAAGTGGGATTGTGGAGGAAAGAAAGATTAATTTAGATTATTGGAGATGTTTATCTTCAATGTGTAATGAATGGATGAGGATGACTTTTGGTCTCACGACCAATTCAACAATTAAAATAAAATTTGAAAGAATAAATTACAAAGTTGGAGAGATTCACTTCATATGGAATGCCAAGAGTTTTTTATGAGCACAATCCAATGGGGTTGAATAGTTGGAAAATGACTCTAATTTAAATGAAATTGAAATACAAAAAAATTTTGTAGATAGAGGGGTGATAGGTAGCAATAAGGAATACTTAGGGAAAAAAGAGAATCGATAGTGGCGCCATCCTTGGTAAGGATCTGTTTGTTTGCAGAGAAAAGAGGGGATGCAACATCTGATGGAGGAATTAAATGTTTTTCAAATAAATTTAATGCAAATTGGGAGAAAAGAGAGATGATTATGCAATCAATAGGAAAAGAATAAAAAAATTATAGATTGAAAGGAGATGATAGGGGTTGTGGCATGTGGAAGGAGAGAATAATGCATATGTGTAGTGAATATGCAAAGGAAAGGTATTTCCATTCTTAAAATTGAAGATTTAAATTTCAATGCCAAGTATAGAAAGGGAGTTACACCATACTTGGCATAGTATGTGTAAGAAAAAAAAGTGAATGATGTGTGGTATTGAGAGGAAAATCAAGGGGCTCACAACCAAGAAAGAGGATTGTATGTCCAAATGGTAAACTAAAATATAACAAAGAGGTGATGATTTGGCTTAGGGTTGCACAAGAGGAAACTTGGGAGATGGTTGTAAGTGTAGAGTGCAATATATAGGAGTTACACAGAGAATACAAATCAAAATGTAAACTATAACTGCATACAAATTTTAGGTTTTATTAAATAAATTGATGTTGCTACTAATTTATTATACAAGTGAATTTTGTAAGAATATTGTGAGATATTCCAATTGATTGGGATAGATAATTTTTTGCCATTATTTTTAGAGATGCTAAATTGAGTTTTAAATTGACAAATGAAATTGTATTAAATTATTTGAACTAGTAATGAGATGTTAAAAATAAGAAATAGTGAACTTGCCTGAGTTGTTGGAAGTTGTTTGATTTTTGATTGAAGAGTAAGGAAAGAGGTTTTATTTTCACCAAATGGTATCAGAGTGAGGGGTTCTGAGTGTATAGGTAGAGTGTCAAAAATGAGGAAGCCTATGCCATGGCCAATGGGTAGATAGAGGAAGCACGGTGAAGAAGAAGAGCTCATGTGGACTTTTGCAGGTAAGAGAGAAGTCCTTAATAGTGAGAGATAAAGCCATAAAGATTGTATGTGAATTTTGAGAGATTTCACCAAGAAAGATGCATTTAAAAAAGAGGATGAGATGGGTCATGAGGAGACTCATGATAATTTTGTTCTAGGAACAATATTGGGAAGAAGTGGAAAATAAGAAGCTCCATGAAGAATTGGGAAAGATCTAGGCTAGGTTACATGTATTGGAAAATAATAATGAAGAATATGAGAGAAGATTGAAAGAGAGAATTGAGAAGAAAAAAATTCTCTTGAAAAAGGATATCAAAAATAAGAGTAAATGGAAAGAGTGTTGTATCCCTTTGGTAGAAGGGGCATGGAAAGAAGAGAATGTGGGAGAATCCCATACATTCCAAAAGGAAAGAAAATTAGAAAGGAAGAGAAACAAGGAGAGAAAAGAGTGGAAAAAAAAGATTGTTTAGTTGTAGCATGCTTATTTTAAGAGGTCAAACATGAAATTGTAGTGGTGAAGGATCCATGGAAGACATGGGATATGTGGGTAGTGAGGTGATCAAGCAGACATGACAAAGTTTGAAGGCCCTAGGTTTGACAAACAAGTGGGTGAAGAGGAGAATGATATCCTATGGAAAGAGGAGATGAAGAAAATAAACTAGATGCTAGAAGGAGATTGGATAGAAGACCATGAAGAACTAAATGGTATAGTAGAAAATGAAGGACAAGAAATTAGAATAGTGAAAAGAAATTGTTGAACATCCAAAATACTGAGAGCAAGGGGTGAATCAGTATTCCATAAAAACTTTCACATAAAATCCATTTAAGCATTATCACAAACCTAACTAAATTACCAGAGGAAGACATGAAATCAAAACAAAGCATCAACACACATGAACACCAAATTTTTTATGTGGAAAACCCAAAATGGGAAAAATCACTGTGAGGATTAACTCGCAATATAATATATCTAGATATAGAATATTACAGGGCTCACTGCTAGGACTCACTGTCCTTGTAAGGCGCACTGCCTGAATATAAAAGGATGACTAATGGCCAAGATACAAAAGGTATGGCTCACTGCCAAATGGGTGAATTGATAAAGAATGCACCTTCCCTATGCTAGAGTTCAATTTTGGTGAAGCACAATGCATGATTAACTCACTCAACTACTAATCTACACAATTCACACATATTCATTTTCAACTTCTGCCATGTGAACATTCTTCTCTATTCCTCTCTTTTTCACCACACACACACCCACATCAAAGAATGTCTTACATATATACATGTGTGTCTATGTTTCTTAATTAGGTCAGCCTAATTAAAGAACCCTTATTTCAAAAACTAACATTGTCAGCATGGACCTAAGATAGATCCCTTTAATATCAATATGTAGTTAGGTCAGCTAGAGTCAAGCCAAGACTCAAAAAATATGTACACTCCATCAAACATGCAATAAAAACTTGTTAACACATTTAATTCTCCCTTGGACATAATCAAACTACTTATCTTCAACACCGCATAGTATGATAATCAATTATGAGGAAATGCATAATCTTCCACAACAAGGTGCAGAAGGAAAAACCACTAAGGTTTGTAAAATAGAATAGTGACAATCATATCTCCCAAATACCTTCACATATCATCATGAAACTCCAAGGTAGAATACATCTTGTAGGCTCAAACTTGTATACAAAATCTTGTAATGATATCTTTTACTAAGATAGAATCCATACCAAAATACTAGATCAACTAGCATTCATAACCAAAGCAACAAAATATAGGAAATCAACAAATTCCATTATCTTTTGACATTAATGACAACCTATCAATTTACAACAAGCTCCCCTTTTGTCATTAATGGAAACACATGATGTGAAAACCATCAAAAATACTTCTTCCCAACTTATATACAAAAACCTTCCAATTTCTTCTCTATTTTCACATGATGCTTCTCTCTCTCTATCTCTCTCTCTCTCTCTCTCTCTCCCTATTTGACATCAATAGAAAAGGAAAAAGGAATTTTAATGCATTAACAGTCCTTTGCAAAAACTAAATACTCCCCTTGAGGAGCACATTCCAAAAATTAATGATGATAAATGACTATCCGGAGGTGATAGATGACTGAAGTAGTATAAGAATCCATGTCCATGAGGATTTCCCTTCATTCCAAAGTTTTGTTGCCTTTTTCAGAGTGCTGCATAGATAATTGAGCTCAATTAATGTATCCTTTCCTTCAACCAAAGTTTCGGGAGAAGCATAAGCATTCAAAACCATTTCAGCAACCAAACAAGCATAGTAGATAGGATCACACTCAGTCTTAATTAAATCTCTAAGCTTCCCATACATCTCAATCAACTTTCATATTTCCTAGTGTGATGAAAGGTATTCTTCATGTAGTATTGTCAAACCATACCAAGTCTGATCATCCAGGCTAAGAGCAGGATCAAATGTGCTAGATGCAAACTTAATCTAGGTTTCAATCGTGCTCTCAACATCCTTGAGCCTTTGAATTGCATTAGGAAAAGACCAACAAAATGCGAATAAACTCTTGAATTCTTCCTCAAAATCTTGAATATTCTTGAGTTTTTCAAGTGACAAGCTATGAGCAGACTTGCACTTATCTATAATTTCCAACAATGTTTTGATTTCAGCCCAAGAGACCATGTCACTTACTACTTTTCTCTTTAGTTCATTGAATCTATCAATTAATACATTTGAGCTTTCTCTAGAAACAACACTAGGAGCTACCTGAAGATGTGTCCTTCTAACCAATTGCTTGAGTCTCTTGGGAGCAAGGTCCACCTGAGCAACTAGGGCATGAACAATACATGCTTTCCTTTTTTCTCTAGTGACAGGTTTTGGTTTACCGAAGATAAACTTAGACTCTTCAAGATCTTTAGCTACTTCATTGTAGGTTCCAAACCTAGGTCTACTAGGATCCTGGGGGTTGTTAACCAATAATTCAATGCAACTAGCAACATAATCCTTCTCAATTTCATATCCAAAATCAGGTAACCATGAAATCCTTGGTTCAACTTCCTTGATGATGCAGCTATCAGAGTTTACCAAAAAGCTTATGTCATTCTTATACTTTAAAACTAATTCTCTTGGAATTCTCCTTATTTTGTTCATTTTCCTTTGAAACTTTCCAAAGAATGCACCAAGGGCATCTTCTTTAGCATATAAGTCCCCAATGCTTCTCATGAGCTTCTCAATCTGATGAGAAACTGGTCTAGTATTCTCCCAACTAACTTCTCCTAAACCAAGCATCTCCTTCATAAAGTAGAAAATAAATCATAAAACCAATGAACCATATTTGAATGTACCTTTCTTCTTCTTGAAATCTCTTAGATTCTCCAACAACCATTGCCAGAGTAGCTCACAAAGTTTATATTTAGTTCTAATCTCAACCATATCCAATGCAAGATCAATTGTGGTAGTGGAGACATCGTTGTCGCCAAGAATAATCTGTGAAATAACTAAGCTTGCATATGGAGCTGTTGAGTTGGAGATTCCAACAAATGCGTTTCTTATTAAACCCTTTTCTCTATCAACATTACAAATAGGAGTCAGTCTAGAGGATGACAATCCAGTAACTTCCTTGATTACATCTCTGGATATTGTATATGCTTCATTAAGACACACAAAGTCACCATAAAATCTACTAAGCGTCATTCTAATACACCTTCCTTCACTACAAAAGTATGGAAAATTGTTCCATATATCCAATTTCATTTCCAAAAGCACATTGTACTCTGGTTTTAGGTTAAAACCATTTCCAGTTAATTCTTCACTCCACAATATATGAGCTTTTTCATAACTATATTCTTTCAATTCTCCATGAATATATGCTCCAACATCTTCAATCGATATGACACCAAGAGGAATACTTGAAAAAGCACCCAAAAGATCAAGTTCCAGGGATTTAACCAAATGCATTTTGTACTCTAGTTTTGGTCTTTATGAATTTTTTATAAGCCAAGGAAAATCTATTGCATACAAGAAACCACAAGTAATTCAGACGATGTAGTGGCATCAACTTACTTTTTCCTTTTCTACCAAAGTCAAATTCAAAATTTCCATAGAGTAAACTTGCTCTAGTTTCTTCAAGCTTCTTCTTCACGCTTCTTCTTACATAAATTCTTTTCATCGAATGCATTTTCCTAAACATATCTGAATTTATCCTTTTCATTCCAATTGCTTATGTAATTAATGCTTCAGATTGCAAGTAGATCACCTTCAAATTAGTGAAAGCCTTCATCCTTTCAAATTCTACTAAATACATTCTTTACACATGTGAGACTACAAATTCCTTCTGCATGAATTTTGAGTTCATAACCTTAATAAATGTAGTTCTATTATGACATGACATCAAAGGAGGGGTTGATAGATTTTCTAATTAATGCTCCCTCTTAGCCAAGTTCCAAATTAATTATTGAGTAATGTATCTGTACCGGAAGATGACATAGAAATAAATGCTTCTAGTTCTGCTTTCTTTCCAGTTCTCCTTCTTTTCTCCATATTCTCTCCATCTCTTTCTTAACTTTTGTTAGGTCAACCTTGATAGTTGATTCATATCCTTTTTTTAGATTATTACCTCTCAATTTTCTGCTTCCAATATGTTTTGAATTGTTGCAATTAAATAAAATGACATTCTTCCATCCAAACTTTGTCTTATTCAATCCATATTTGTGCTGGTTAGCTTTATGCCTAATTGAATTGCAAAGATAATAGTGACCTTTAAATGAATGAATCATCTTATCTGAATTATGATTTCTCTTGATTCCATCATTCTACTTCACTTTACTTTTGCAATCGTTTGCTTTATGTCCAAATTTATTGCAAGAATAGAATACATCATTAAAGGATAAATACCTTTGAACATTAGGCTATCTAATGGGATTCCTTTCGGTATAGCTTCTTAAATCCTCAATTTTTCCATCTTCGCATAGAGTCCTATTATTTAGAGGTTGCTTTATCTCTAAATTTTGTTCTTATTCAAACCCTAAGCCTCTTTTATCCATTGTAGGTCTTTGAGAATCAATCAACTCATTGAGCTTTGTAATGCTTGTCTTGAATTTATCCTCAAATATTATTTCCTTTTTCTAGATTTGATATCAAAATTTCCATTTCTTGCTTGAGCTTTATACATTCATTCATCTTCCTTTGAATTTCAACTTTCTCACAGTCTTCAATTATTTTATTTTCTTCCAATTGATGATGCAATCCAGTCATATTATCATGCTCTCCTTTTAGTTGAACACATGCATCTTCATATATTTTCCTTAGATCCTTGATACAATCATTCACTTCCCTCAGCTTATTCTTCGTATCTTCAATTTCTATTGAGTGTCCAGCAGAGACAACTTCTAAAGGAAAAAAAAATTCTATAATTAAATTTCAGGACCATCCTCAAGTTGTTAGGCTTCTTCAAAGGAACCAAGCTCTAATACCAATTGTTAAACATCTAGAATACTCAGAGGGGATGGTGAATCAATATTCCATAAAACCATTCACATAAAATCCATTTAATTATTATCATAAATCTAACCGAATTACCAGAGGAAGACATGAAATCAAAACAAAGCATCAACACACATGAACACCAAAATTTTTACATGGAAAAGACAAAATGAGAAAAACAATGGTGAGGATTCACTCACAATATAATATATCCAGATATAGAATATTACAGGGCTCATTTCCAGGACTCACTATCCTTGAAAGGCTCACTACTTGAATACAAAAGGTATGGCTCACTTCCAAATGGGTGAACTGATAAAGAATGTACCTTGCATGTGCTAGAGTTTAGTTTCGATGAAGCACAATACATGAGTAACTCACTCAGTTGCTCGTCTATACAATTTGCACATATTCATTTTCAACTTTTGTAATGCAAACATTCTTCTCTTCCTCTCTTTTTCACCATGCACACATACCCACATAAAATAATGTCTTACATATATACATGTGTGTCTATGTTTCTTAATTAGGCCTTCCTAATTAAATAAACCTTAATTCAAAAACTAACTTTGTCGACATGGACCTAAGATAGATCCATTTAATATCAATATGTAGTTAGGTCTGCCAAAGTCAAGCCAGGACTTCAAACATATGTAAACTCCATCAAACATGCAACAAAAACTTGTTAACACATGGAATTCTCCCTTGGACATCATCAAACTACTTATCTTCAACACCGCATGGTATGCTAATCAATTATGAGGAAATGCGGAATCTCCCACAATAGGGTGCAGGAGGAAAACCCAATGAGGTCTGTAGAATAGAATATTGTGATTCATATCTCCCAAATACCTTCACATATCATCATGAAACTCCAAGGTAGAATACATCTCGTAGGCTCAAACCTGTATACAAAATCCTGTAATGACATCTTTTACTAAGATAGAATCCAGACCAAAGTACTGAATCAACAGGCATTCATAATTGGAGCAACAAAATACTGACAATCAACAAAATTCCATTATCTATTCATATCAATGATAACCTATCAATTTCCAACAATAAGGTACAATTTGATAATTTATATTTTGATTTGTTCAAAATGGTGAATATAATAGAGGATAAAGGAAAAGAAGGAGGTAGATACATGGAATATTTCCATTTCCATGAGGATGATGCATATTTGGTTGTTGATGAGGAGCTGAATTTTGTATAATGAAGAAAGTGAGAGGATAGGAGAAACATTCAACTTGAGTGAACACTTGAAGGAGGTAAATGGGGAAGCTAAGAGTGATGTTATAATGAAGAGGAAATTAAAGGGTATTTATTTGTTGTTGAGGTGGATAAGGAGTTGCAAATAGATGGGAAGAAAATAAATGAATATGCAAATTTGTATGAAAAATGTTTGTGTGAAGAAATTGTTGAAGATGTTATAGTTGGGAGCCTTGGTACAATAGTTGAAGACATGAAGATAATGATGAGAGTAGATGGGGTAGATGAAAACCTCATAGAAAAGGATGAGATGAAGTTTGTAGCTAAAGATGACATCAGAAATATTATAGTGAAGAAAGAGGAGGTAATTTTTTTATTATTTTGTGATGATATTGTTTTGCATTCATTTGTAATGTTGAGGGTTGAGGAGTATGGAAAAGAATAGATGGAAATTTTTTATTTCCATGAAGTTGAAGAAGTAGATTTTTGTGTGTATGTTGGAGTTGTTGATGTGCATGATGAGGGAATTTGGTGGAGGTAGTCAGATTTTGGTGGGTCAAAACCCATGGAAGATAATAATAGTGAGATTGTTTGGTGGATGTGGCTGATTGATGATGGTGGGAACTTGGATCCAATGAAGGAGGATAGGAATGGAGAGAATCATTTGAGGAGGAGGATGATACATGGTGGATTTAATTCCATGAGAGGGGAGAATAATGGAGTATAGATTTGTTGGAAGAGCATGAAGCTTGTTCTAGCAATATGTGGAAGAAGAGAAAAAAGAAAAAATTTAGTGCACATATTTTAGTGATGGAGTTCACTCTAGTTTTCTTACAATCTAAAAGAATGGTTCTACCATTCAACTCCAAATTTGTGATTGTATGCTCATAAATTCCTACCTAGCATATATGATGCAGAAGCATCTGGGTGGACTAGCAATCGGTATCGCCCAAAAAAAAAAATAGTTTCAATGAGTTCAAAAACTCACAATTTTGGAGGAATGGAGAAAAATAATTTTACAGGGGTGTATGGGGTACCATTCCAATCCTACATGCCAATTTCTGTACAAATTAGAGAAATTTGAGTTTTTCATCTTCTAACATCGACTACGTCAAATTGGCATATTTAGTCTTCTCCAAATTGATGATAGAGTTGTGAAGTAGGATTGTTGAGGCAATAAAGATCAATTTTAATGGTTGGAGATGTTGATATTCAATGTGTAATGAATGTAAAAGGGTGACTTTTGGTCTCATGACCAAGTCAACAATTAAAATAAAATTTGAAAGAATAAATTGCAAAGTTAGAGACATTAACTTCATATAGAATGCCAAGAGTTTGTTATGAGAAAAATTCAATGGGTTCAAGTAGTTGAAAATGATTCTAATTTAAAATAAATTGAAATACCAAAAAAAATCTAGAAGATAGAGGGACAATAGGAAACAATAAGGAATACATAGAGAAAAAAAGAGAATAAAAAATGGCGCCATCCTTGGTAAGGATGTTTGTTTGCAAATAAAAGAGGGGTTACAACATATGATGGAGGAATCAAATGTTTTCTAGATAAAATAAATATAGATTGGTAGAAAAGAAAGAGGACTACACAATCAATTGGAAAAGAATAAAAAAATTGCAGTTTGAAAGGAGATGATAGGGGTCATGGCATGTTGAAGGAGAGAATATGTATATGATGAAGTGAATATGTAGAGGAAAGGTTGTGCCATTTTGAAATTTGAAGATCTAAAATATTAATGACAAGGAAGTATAGAAAGGAAGTTTCACTATACCTAGCATAGTATGTATAAGAAAAAAAGTGAAGGATGTGTGGTAGTGAGATGAAAATCAAGGACATGTAGCCAAGAAAGAGGATAGTATGTGGAGATGGTAAACTAAAACATAACAGAGAGGTGATGATTTTACTTAGGGGGAACACAAGAGGAAACCTAGGAGAAGAGTGTAAGTGTAGAGAAAAATGTAGAGGAGTCACATAGAGAATACCAATTGAATTGTAAAGTGTAATTGCCTATGAATTTTGAGTTTTATTAAATAAATTAATGTTGCTACTATTTTATTATACAAGTGGATTTTGTAAGAAGACTATGAGATATTCCAATTGATTGGGATGGTTAATTTTTTTCCACTATTTTGAGGGATGTTAAATTAAATTTTAAATTGATAAATGAAATTGTTTAAAATCATTTGAACTAGTAATGAGATGTTAAGAATAAGAAATAGTGAACATGCTTGAGTTGTTGGAAGTTGTTTAATTTGTGATTGAAGAGGAAGGAAAGAGTTTTTTTCACCAAAGAGTGACCTAACATTTTCACTTAATTTCTTAGCCTTGAAAACTCATATATCCAACCCACAAAACCAATTTCTTGCATAAGGTAAAAGAATTAGATAGAGATATTTTAAATTTTAATTTTTAATATGTTTTATGTTCATTTTTGAATTTCATTGGGATGTCAAGAACTTAGAATAAAAGGCTAGAAAATTATATGGAAAATTAAATATCACAATCTATATTTATAGACACAACCAACTCAATAATGAAGGAGTGAAAAGTATAATCTAGGATAAAATTCTAGGTTAATGTAATAAAGCATAAAAACTAACCCTAAAACAACAATAGAGCACAAATAAGCATAAAGACATGAAATATAAAGTAATATCACCATAAAATCTTCATGTCATCATTGATTGACCTCCACTGCTCTTCTCCATCTTTCTTGAATGTACTTAATTCCCTCATATTTGAGTGTGCAATAATAAGCCTATGACAATGACTAGAAAAATATTGAAGATTGTTGTCTCACACTAGCAACATGTACTTGCATATGAACTAGATGATTGAAAATGAAAAGACTGGGGTCTTTTATAGAAAAGACAATTTTGAATGAAGGGTTGAGATTGAATGTCAATAAGATGTGTCAATCAATGGCCAAGAATGAAAGTTGTAGTATGAAATAGAGTTAGGGCCAAATTAGGGAAAAGATAAGAATAAATGGCTAGGATTGAATTATAAGATAATTCAATCAAGGGCTAGAATTAAATGAGATGTCAAGAGATAAGATTTGATGTGGAAGATAAGATTGGCACAAAAAAAGTGTTTGTAGGAGAAATTCAAATGAATAATTAAATAATAAAAGCATTATTTAATTGGAGAGGACATGTGATAGGTTGAATTTTGACTAAAAAATAATTTTATTCAAAAGGGGAAAGAAAATGACAGATTAGTAAGCAATTAAATAAATAAAATTTATTGAATTAATTGATAGAAGAAAAATATAAAGATGGAAATGAATTAATTAAATAATTAAAATTATTTAACTAACAGAGGACTTATGACATGAGAAAATAATTAAATAATTAGCATTATTTAATTATCAAGAGTGAATGGGGAAATGATGAAGAATTAGAGGTCGCAGGCCTAGGACAATTTTTAGTATCTCATTTTTCCCCTCTTTGATACAATATAGTATATCACATTGTGTCAAAGAAATATCAGTCAAAATATGCCCCAATGAAAGCAAGGTGGATGTATGCCCCCTCGAAATAAAATTGGAAATTGTTCTGACAAGTCAATTTGACAGCCAAGAGTTCAATGGTGGTGACGGAAATGATTTTCAAGGTCATTTAGGGGGTCAAATTTAGGATCAAAGTGGCCAAATAGTGCGTACAGTACACGTCACTAGTGTAAACCCTAGAAAACCCTAGGTTGATTTCCTATAAATATGCATTTGATTAAGAAATTTTCTCATTTGTGTATGTCAAAGTTAGAAATCTAGGAGCTCTAGGAGAAAGAAGCTAAGAAAATGTCACTAGTTCTACACTTTGCACACCAAGGCTATCACATCCATACCTTCTTCTGACTTGAGGGAGTAGGGGACCCGATAAGTAATCCAAACCCTATCATTTTTTTGTTTTTCAAATTTTTAGGGATGAGAAATTTTTAGCATGCAATTGCAGTGAATGTCATTTGCCACAATTGCATGCGTGAATGACACAAATGATTGATTTTTTTGCAATCGCCTCATTGTGACACAATTTCTAGGGATGGGGGCTCGATTGTGGTATTGACACATCTGAAAAAGGTGTGTTGCATTTTCTTCCTATGTCACACTTGTGAGTAGAAATGACGTAATCGATGAACAACACTGCAAGTGTAAGGGGGAATGATGCAAGTGAGAGGGGAATTATGCAACTGATGAGGGGTTGACAGTAGTTGACCCTAGTGATACATTAGCTAAGGTGTGCGACATAATTGCATTTGCACGACGCATGTGCAAGAAGAGTGATGCGAATGATTTTTGCAATGTAATTGACAACCAAAATGATGCAATTGAATGATTAAGAGTTTGCTCTAGTTTACGGTAAAATGACTTGTCCACTTTAGGTTCAATAGGTCAAATGAAGATTTTGGGTTGACATAATGACTTTTCTTATGAATTTGGGTTGTTCTTTACCCTATCTATACTCGGGAGTCACGACCAGTGACCTTTCAGCTTCAAGATCAACTATTTGATGTCGAACAATGCACATTGCTAGATCTAGGCTTGTATTGCATCACATAAATGTCCATTGTCAGGGAAAACCAAGGTATGCTAACAACACTTGCAGAGCAATGGCACTCCAAGACTTTCTCATTTCACCTATAAATCAAGGAGGCTACTATGACCCTGGAGGATGTATACAAGATATTGTGACTACCTATTCACAGGGAGTAGGCAAGATATGACCCCATTCAAGGATTGCAATCGATATATGACCACTATGATTATGGGGATATGTCGAACCTCGGTGTTCAAGGATATGAGATCAGATGGGAGACCTTAGTAGATCGATATGATAGATTTTATTGTGTTTTGTGTACATTGATCACTAGTGTGATGATTCCAAACCACAGGGGCCATGGCTTTCTAATAGGTTGGGGAGAGGTGTTAGTGGGCGTGATGCAGGATCAAATAGTTTAAGCATGGAGACCATGTCTATTGGGTATTCTTTACTTCCAGCTTCATGATACTACATATCAAGATCCCAATAAACCATGAGTTATGGGGTGGCATTACTAATGGTGTGGGCATGGGAGCACATCATAGTGTTCCATCTAACAGTGGGGTGGTAGTTGGGAGATGGGATGCCTATACGTATTTTTATGGTGGTGTGATGATGTAGACGCATGTGGGTGATACATGGTACTAGATACATGGCATAGATGTATTGGATAGCTTCATTTGGAGACCATACAAATATTTTTAACAATGGTTCGATGAGGATCAACATTTACCATGGTGCCAACAACCTAGATATTTGATTGGTCACATAGTGTAGTCCTAGAATATCATTGAGATGTATCTACCAGAGCAAGTTAGGAGGCAAGTCAGAGAGGTTTAGGATGTGCCTCAAGGGATAGTTGAGTTGTCATGCTCCTCATGAGAGGTGCATCCATGGGGATTGGTTATACTAGTAGTGAAAGTAGAGCAGGATATTGATGCACTAGAGCCAATGTAGTGGGCCTGAAGAGGGGGTGCAACAAATTTGGGGATGACTGTAGAGTATGATGCATGGTGGTTGACTCATAGGTCAGTTCCATATATAGACCCTGATTAGCCAATGCCTGTAGAGCACTGAGGTAGGGGCCCACAAGTCCGGTGAGGGGATAGAGGATGGAGGGGAGGATGGGGAGATGGAGGATGGAGATTATGGAGGAGATGATAGAGGAGGTAGAGGAGGAGACCATGGAAGGAGGAGGAGAGATGGGAGATGACAGGTGGTGAGGCCTTTGTCATCGATTTGTGAGGAGGGTGAGGACGATCAGGTTGCTGAGTAGAGGGTGGCTGAGGAGTGGTAGAGGAGGAGTAGCATGTGGATATATCAATGCTAGAGGTGGGTCAACAGAAATTGTAGAGATGGTGGAGGTCAAGGTGGAGGAGGAGCATCCAGAGGAGGGGAGATAGGAGGTAGTAGATATAGGAGAGGATGATTGAGTCCTCCAGGATCATATTGTGATGGGTGTGGATGTGGAGGAGGAATAGGAGGAGGTAGGAGTTAGAGGTAGAGATGTTTCAGTTGATCAATGGCTATCTAAATTATAGACACGGCTAGAGCATACATCTTCCCATATATAGGCATTAGAGGTTGAGGTGGGAGCATTGAGGTTAGAGAGAGATGGTCTGAGGATAGAGAGAGATACTCTACAGATCGAGAGGGATAAGCTTGTGATCAGGTGGTAGGAGACAAAGCAACGGATGATAGAGTTTACAACTACTCTCAGTGGGTCCAATGTAGACATGGACAAAGCATTGTTGAGAGCAAGCTGGCAAGAGCAATACTATAGAGATCTATATGAGGCTAAGGTACCACCCAAGTGTAGGGCACTGAGCACATCAAAGGCACTGAGTATTGGTAGATATCATAGCAAACACTCTCATAGCAAGTCATAGAGTGGCAAGGTATCAAGGCCGACATGGTGAAGTCCATACAACAAGCCACCATCAGAACACAAGTCATCAAGCTCACCATTACAGTCACCTAGACAGGATGAGGGGAGCTCTAGCTAGAGTCTATTTTGACATATATATTGTGGCACTTGTATTTTGACCATTAATCTTGTGAGCTTTATTTTTTTATATGATACATCTTAAGCGATATATGATATGATATGATTTTTGGTGGTAGTTTATGATATGCAGTCTTATGATATTATGTTTCATGGTTATGATTATGTTGTGGATTTGTATTCTTGTATGATGTTTATTTGTGCATTCTATATATGATCATGCGATGATGTTATATGTTAATGCCATATAGATGAATTAATTTATGAAATGATGTTTAGATGATAAATAGATGCATTTAATGTTATGTAATGTGATGTCTATGGATTATGATTATAAATTTCTAATGTGAATGAAAAATATGATTTATGATGTGATTATGATTATGCAATGGTTATAATATCTCGATGCAATGTATATGAAATATGATAAATGATATTCTACCATGATTATGAAATGTAAATGTAATGACATGCCTAATATTTTATGATATGAAAGCATTTTGCAATGAAATGATGATACTATATGGATGTGTTCTATGTTTTTATATTTTCACATGTAAATATATATATATTATTATGATGATGCCTATGATGATGATGCTATCTATAATGCTTCCTAACATGATCATGTATGAAGGATATTTTTGTGTGTCATAGGATTTTTTCAAGATGTGAATATAATAAATGTTAGCATGGAAGAGATGGATGTTAGCATGACGCTAATGGAGACAACTTGACGATGTGTATTTTCAAGACAGGCTTTGCACTAATTGTCATTGGGTGGTAAAATGTGACAAATGAACAACAAACACTATGGTATGACATAGACCAAGATGTGCAAGGTCATCTACTTGCAAAGCATGCAGTCACAAACAAGGAATGTCCTAACTCATACTAAAGGAAAAGTTGCCCTAGTCTTTTTGCCAAGACAATCCACAAATAGCAATCAAAGAAAAGAGTCATAAGACATCGTTTCCCCTTTAAATCCTTCATGGGAAATCCTCGAGAGAGCTAGTAATGTGACTCAAATACAAATCAAAAAAATATAAGATGAAATATCCCACAAAGTCAACAACCATTTAGAGTGTTTGTCAATGTTTAACTAACTAGGTGTTTGATAGGTTGATTGTTTGACAAGGCCTAGTTTCAGGAGAAGAAACATGTCGTATAAGATGTCAAGTCTAGTTTTGATCATGTGACCACCTGTATAAGGAAAATGAAAAAGTTTTAATAATGATGATGTTTGAATTATAAGAAGGATACATCATGTATAAGACAAATGATTGACTAGCTAATTGTTTGATGTTTTAACATTTTTTGATAGTTTTGTCTGATTTAACTTGACGACTTCTTGGTTTTTTTATCTCGTTGATTCGTGACTTGTTTAATGTTTTGATGACTATTTATGTCTAAGTTAATGATGTCTAATTTATTATGACTAATGTTACAAACCCTAAAGGATTGACCTAGGTGACCTCAAGGGCTTATCAACAGATGGCCTTGCCTACATAACAATGCATAGAGACCTCATAGTTCAACATGACCTGACTTTGTTTTATTGACCAAGGACTAAATCTTGATCTAATTTTTATTTGCAAAACCCTAAAAAGACTGACCTAATGCCTCAGGGGCTCATTGATAGATGGCCTTGCCTACGTTATACACATAGAGGCATATTAGTTCAACTAGACTTGGACTGACATGATAGACTTTGACTCTATTTCTAGGATTTTTGAAAATTATTTGGATGTTTTTTTGTTTTCGACATGTTTTGATTTTTTTCTATTTTTGAAGTTTTATGATTTTTTTTGTCTTTTAAGAATATTTCTTTTTTGTCTTTTTGTCGTTTTATGATTCCTTTTTTCTTTTTTGTTAGAAATGTGTTCCTCAATCATCACAGGCTGTAACCTCTATTGGGGCAAAGTTGGTGTGACTTCCATCATGTCTGGCTGACTAGTAGTAACCTTGTTGAAATTGTACAGGATGTTGTGACCTTGCAGGAATCTCGCCGAACGCTTTTACTTTGGTTCCTATCGTTGTGACAGTTTATTCGTTATAACCTCTCACTGCTTGTGGAGATCTCTAGCCGACAAGCCATTCAATCGAATATCGGGGAGAGTCTTGGATGTTCAATAAGAGCTCTCAGCAATATAGATGTCTCACTGGTAGCATTTTATGTTGAAGTCTTCAGGGAGAGTCTAGGGTGTTCGGTAAGAAGTCTTACCAATATGGATGTCTCACCAACAACTTTATTCTAGAGACATCGGGGTGACTTGAACACTCAGGAAGAACTCTTGGCGATAGTTGGTGTGTCTCACCGACGGTATTCACCCAGAGTAGAACAAAGGTCTTGGTGTAAGGTCTTAGCGATGGACAGAAGTCTTGTCAACTATCATTTGGTGCTCGTTATGACTTGTGAGCATTCAAAGTAAGGTCTCAGTGAAAGTGGAGTCTTGCCGATAGTAGTATGACTATGAAGTAACATAAGAGATCTCGGTGAAACCTCTTGGTGACAGTTGAATGTATTAGCGAGAGATGGATGCCGATAGAAATGCTAATGGATCAGTATGTCTTAGGACCTCAATATAAGGTCTTGGTGAAAGTGATGAGTCTCACCGACTAGTGGATACACTTTGGATTAACATGAAGTATTTGCTGTGATGTCTTGGTGATAGCAGTATGTCTTTCCGTCTGTTGGTTGCTTCGATGTAACTTAAGATGTCTCGGTGTAACCTCTTGGTGAGTGGTAAGTCTTATTGATAGCAATGTTGAAGTTGATGTAATGGTTGTAAGCTCGGTGGAACCTCTTGCCGATGGAAATCTCTTGGTGATATCAGATGCTAAGTTATGTGTGGCATCGAGGAGACATGGTCAGTGTCTCACCGACATGCCAACACAAATTGAAGCCTTTTGACCATGTGAAGACTTTCCTATGTGGCATCACATGGACCAATCAGAGAAGCCGAATGGGAACCATTGGAAGAAAGTCCATTGAGGTAGTTATGTGAGGAAGCTCGACAGACAGGGAACGAAATGGATATAGTTTGAAGTGGCAGATGCTCGATGGTTCAGTTGGTTCGATCAACAGTTGGATGAACAGTTCGGTGTATGATCAGAGTGATTTCTATTATGTGTATACTATAACATGAAGGTTCCTGTGATAAGGTTGTTCATGGTGAATGCTGCTATAATATGACATCAGAAAGATAAGTCTGGTACTTGTATGTAATATTACTATAATACAAAGTGATTTCTCTTGGTGTGGTGGGTTTTTCTCCCGTAAGGTTTTTCCCACATAAATCTGGTGTTCATCTGTGTTTTTCAAATACTATGTTTCTATTATCTCTTTCATGTGCATCTTAATTGGACTATAATTGTAAAATTTAAAAGTATATCTGCATTCTTCCCTGAGGTATTGACGTTAGGAGAGTTGTTTCCACTTCTAATTTTATTTACAAGTGGTATCAAATCCTGGCCAGTTGTGTTATCCTTGTGCGTACATTGGGCTTTTTGTGCCAATTCTATTTAGTGGAAGTCCTATAGAAGTTTTTCAATTTCTAATTACAGATTGAGATGGCTAGCACGTCAGAAAAGATTGAAATAGAGAAGTTCAATGGCAGCAATTTTGAGTTGTGGAAACTTAAGATGGAGAATCTCTTAGTGGATCATGATCTTTGGACTGCTATTTCTGGAGTGAAACCTACAAGCATGAAGCAAGAAGATTGGGACCTTGCAAATAGAATGATAGGGAGGGGGTTGGAGGAATCAATCATAGATTCCTGCTCTAGGTCTTGCTTGCAAGACCTCCTTGGTGTTTTACTTCACCACCTTAACCTATAAGACCCTTCTCATGTTTAGGTACCCTTTGTTCTCTTGGAAAACCCCACTACAATCACCATTTAATCAACCAATCCAACCTTGGTGCAATGCTTCAACTCTTCCTTAGCCCTTAATCTACCCTAAAGGCTAACCTATTCTCAACACTCAATTATTTCTTGCAGGGGTGTATAGATGTCATCAATAGATTCAAACCATCCTCCTAGGGTTCTTGAAGGTTCACCAAACTCCACCTTTTCATCACTTTCACCAAACTCTCATCTAGGGTTAAAAAGGCTACTAGCCCATGAGCCCCGATTAGGTCTCCATCTCTGAGAGATCAGGTCTGTTCTTCTAATTTCTCCAAAGCACCACCAATTTTTCCTTGAGATTCTTAGAGCCTATGCCCACCTCTCAAATATTTTTGAAGTCTTAAACCTCATCCATCTGTACACAACCATAACCCTCCATTTGGCAATTTAGGCCTTTTAAAAACCATTTCCTGAGCACACAACAAACTATCAGTTTATTCAACCACCAAATGGACTGATGAAGCCTCCTCCTTCATGCCAAGTCTTTGCAAGACATCTATCTACCTCTCCACACTATGCCTTGACAGGGAAAGGTCACCCCTACAAACCAAGTGCTTAGCACTACCTATCTTTCCTAGCTGGGCATTGTCAAGCTCGCCTACGAAAAGATTTTCTCCATGATTCCTTGACTCCTACAGACTCCTAACTCTAACCTATTTATATACATGGAGCCTAGCCACATTCCCCACAAGCCCGTACACTAGGTACAATGGAAATGGGAGCTAAAACCCCATTTTTTCACAGCTTTCCAGTCAGAACATCCACTAAAGAAAAACAAAGCAATTACAAGATAGCTTGAAATAGATAACCTAACTATCTATTGTTCCAAAAAATGCTTGAGAAATAATTTCACTACATCCTACTCTACTCAAAATGCCATGATCAACCCATTAACAACTAATTCAAGCAAAAAAAATAGGAAATGCACACTCAAAATATCACTGTTTTCTTGATTCCAAAACTAAATACAAACTCGAATGCTTCCAACCTTGTTTTCAGGTCGAGGCCCACCTTATAAAAGTTTCTAAAATAGTTAAGCTCACTCCTAACTACTCCTTGGCTACTTGTGAAATCCAACAGGCCTTATTTTGCAAACTTTTAGAGAATCTAACACCTAGGAAGGTCTACTAAGGTCTTTAAACCGTCCTTGTAGACAAACCTCAACTTAACAAATGGTCAACATGATCTTAACCAATATAATACCTGATCCCTAATGTCTCTAAGGTGCAAACTCAAAGAGGTAGGAGGAGATTGCTATATTTGGCCTAAACAAATTGCCAAATCATGACCTTCTAATCAACTTCCCTAGGTGAACTATGGGGTGCTCTTGCACCATTCTCCCCCTCTCTGCACAAACACTAAGGAATGTGAGGAGAGATCAGTGACACATTGATTCCCTACTTCTTAAACTGAGTTTCATCTACTCAAGTAGCCTCAGATTCTGGCTTTTCCTTCCACTTGATGAGGTGCTCCATGTACACCTTATGCCTTGTAGATTTCTTCACCCTTGACTCCAATATTCTTTCTGCCAGAAGCTTGTCTTGAGTAGGTAAGGCTATATTGCTTACATCTTTGAAGATATCCCTGCTGTTATGATCCATGTCATTGACTGTTCCCTTATATCTGATCAGATCAGCTACATTGAACACTGGAGAGATGCCTAAATTTGCAGGTAATTCCACCTTGTAGGCATTCTTCCCATATTTGGCTAATACCTTGCATGGTCCCACTCTTTTCATCTGCAATTTGGTTGATATCCCCTTCTGCAACCTGGATTTGTTGAGGTGGACCATAACATAGTATCCTACTGCAAATTTTAGATCCTTTCTAGTTAAATCCACCTTCTCTTTCAACTTTTTAGTAGCCTCGGTGACTGTCTTCTTCACCTGCTCCTGAATCTCCTTCATGGTCTAAGTGAAATCCTCTACATGTCCACTCATATGCTCCATAGATCCTAGGTCTCTGAGCTCACACACACCTCTTGGGTGCATTCCATACACTATTTCAAAAAGACTCTTCCTTGTAGTCCTATTCACACTATCATTGTATGCATACTCAGTCTCTGATATGACCAAGTCCCATGTCTATCCATACTCTTTGGTTAGGCATCTTAGAAGGTTACCTAACACCTTGTTAACCACCTCTGTTTGCCCATCGGTTTGAGGATGGTAAGCTGATCCAAAAGACAGGTTGGTACCTAATCTACTCCATAGAGTCTTAGAAAAATGACTCATGAACTTCACATCCCTGTCTGATACAATGCTCAAAGGCAATCCATGGATCCTTACAATTTCCTTGAATAAAAGGTGAGCAATGTAGCTAGCATCATGTGTGGTCTTGCAAGGGATAAAGTGACTCATCTTGCTCAATCTATCTACCACCACATAGACACTATCAAACCCTATCTTAGTCTTAGGGATTCCTACAACAAAATCCATGCTAACACACTCCCATGGTCTATTGGGAATAGGTAGGGGTTGATACAAACCTGCATTACTAGCTCCCCCTTTGGCCTTCATACAAACTACACACTACTCCACATACCTCCTGACATCCCTTGGCAATTTGGGCCAATAGTAGAACCTTTTCACTAGTTCTATTGTCTTGTTGATGCCAAAATGACCACTAAGACTACCATTGTGCTTTTCTTGGATAAGATTCTCTCTCATTGAACATTTTGGAACACATAACTAATTTCCCGTGAATAAAAATCCACTTTGCAATGTATACTATGAGTATTGACTATGAAAATGATTCTCAAAGTCAGAACATACCTTGTAGGCCTCCGAGAAGTCTTCATCTTCCCAATAGAGATCCTTGAAACTTTCTATCCCAATGCTCTTAATTTGTATCTCTTGCTTAGTGCATCTTCCACCTTGTTCAACTGTCCCTTCTTGTGCTTGATGGTGAAGGTAAAAGATTGGATGTATTCCATCCATTTCAAATGCCTATTACTCAACTTCTCTTGAGTGTTGATATAGCTAAGTGCCTGATTGTCAGTAAAGACTACAAACTCTTTGGGTAGAAGGTAATGCCTCCACTTCCTAAGTGACTGAACTAAAGCATATAGTTCTAGGTCATAGGTAGAATACTTTTTCTTAGCTTCATTGAGCTTTTCACTAAAGAATGCTATAGGCCTGCCTTCTTGGCTTAGCACTCCTCCTACTGCAACTCCACTAGCATCACATTCCATAGTGAATAACTTATCAAAGCTAGGTAACAAAAGTATAGGTTGAGTTGCCACTTCTTGTTTTAGTTTCTCAAAACCTTTCTCAGCTTCTTGAGTCCACTTAAACTTAGTCTTTAAGCCACCTTTTATTGTATGTAGGACTGGTGCACATATGCCATTAAAGTTCCTTATGAATTTTCTATAAAATTGAGCCAATCCATGAAAACTTCTTACCTCTGTCCCTGTGGTTGGTGTAGGCCAGTTTAGGATAGCTTCCACCTTGCTTGGATCCATCTTCAATGATCCTTGGGATACTACAAACCCCAAAAACACAAGCTCCTATTTGAAGAACTCACATTTCTCTAGGTTGATGGCTAACTTCTCTTCTTGCAATCTTCTAAGAACCAACTCCACATGCTTTAGGTGTTCTTCTACTGTCTTACTAAAGATGATTATATCATCAAGGTATACCACCACAAATATCCCTGTAAATTCTTTGAGCACTTCATTCATGAGCCTCATGAATGTGCTAGGGGCATTAGAGAGGACAAATGGCATAACTCTCCACTCATACAACCCATCATTTGTCTTAAAAATTTTCTTCCACTCATCTCCATCCTTGATTCTGATTTGATGGTATCCACTATTGAGATCCAACTTGGTGAAGTACTGAGCTCCCCCAAGACAATCCATCAAGTCCTCAATTCTAGGAATAGGGAACCTATACCTAATTGTGATTCTATTTATAGCCCTAGAATCAGTGCATAATCTCCACTTACCACCTTTCTTGGTTGCTAAGACCACTGAGACTGCACATGGGCTGATGCTCTTCCTAATCAATCCTTGATCCAATAACTCCTGAACTTGTCTAGCTACCTCTAGATTCTGATCTGGTGTAAGCTTGTATGCTGCTTTGTTTTGTAATGATGCCCCTAGTATGAAGTCAATCTGATGACTGATGGCTCTCTTTGGAGGTAAGGTTGCTGGTGTTCCATCACTCACTATGTCTTTGAACAGTTCTAACAACTTTTGGACTACTCAAGGTATGACTATTTTCTCAGTCTTGTTCTCTTCCTTGGGTTGCACCATGACCACATATCCTTCACCTCCTTGATGTAGGTTGTTAATGAACTCTTTTCCACTACTTAATAAGACACTAGGGGTCTTTGACTGTCCTTCTTCCTCATCTGACAGTGACTGCAACTTGAATGTCTTTCCATCCTTTTTGAATGAGATAGCATTTGCCTTTCTATCATAGATGGCACCTCTGTCATACTACCATGGTCTTCCCAATAGAAGATGGCATGCATCCATGGGTAACACATCACACATCAACTTATCCTTGTACTCTCCAATGGAGAACTCCACCGTTACTTGCTCATTGACAAGAACAATCTGCCCTTTGTTCAACCATGTTAATTTGTAGGGGTTAGTGTGGGGTACCTTTTCCAATTTCAACTTCCTTACTGCCTCTTCTGAGATGATGTTATCTGTTGAACCTGAATCCACAATAACCTTACACACCTTATCAAGTATTTTACATCTCACTCTAAATAAATCTCTTCTTTGTTTTGGCTCTTCCTTGATCGATTGTTTGATCAAAACTCTCCTAAACATCATATTCTCGCCCATTTATGATTCTATGTGACTGACCTCTAGTGATTTAGTACTCATGGTGTCCTCTTGAGAATATTCCATTCTCTTCTCAGTGCTTGATGAAGATGCTTTCTCTTGGAACCTATAAGCTAGATGTCCTACTTGTTCACAATGGTAACACTTCATATTAGCAAAGTAAGAATTACTCCTGCCTGCTCCTCTTCCTCTATTTGATCCTCCTGGAGGTCCTCTACCTCTTCCATAACCTCCTCTAGAAGTTGTTTCACTTCCATGCTCAGTAAGTTTTGACTCTTCCTGATTTCTTTGTTCATTCCCTCTACCTTGGTATCCACCTCTCTGTCCTCTTTGATCTCTACCTTTACCTCTGCTCTTAGAAGCTTGGTCTTGTTTCCTCTTGCTTCTCTCCTCAATATTTTATAGCTAATTGGTAACATTGGTGTACTGTCTTAGGACTTAGAAGAGTCATCTCCTCTTGGATGTTCCATTTCAAGCTGTTAAGATACCTAGCCACCTTGAGACTTTCATCTTCTGAAACATTAGACCTCATACAAAGTTTTTGAAACTCCTCAGTGTAAGTGTTCACATCTTGGGCTCTTTGCCTCAAACTCTATCTTTTCTTGTGCAACTGTATTTCATAATCATCTGGCATGTATGCTTCTCTCACTTTTGCAACCATTTCCAAGTAGAAATAGGCTTCTTTCCTTCCATTTCCCTCTCTGTTTGAATGAACTTCCACCATGTCAAGGAAGAACCTCTTAACCTTGATTTGGCCACCTTTACCTTCTGTGCTTCAGTGACTCCATCACATTCAAAATGGTTTTCCATTCCCTCTATCCAATCCATGACTAGTTTAGCTTCCATTTTTCCACTAAATAGTAGTATGCCTTCAAGTGCTTTTCCACTCAAAGCCTTCAATGCCTTCAAGAAAGGCTCTTCTTGAAAAATAGGGTCAAGTTCAGGGATCTTGTCTTCCTCTGCAACCTCTTCTTTCTTTGGTACCCTTCCTTCGAACTGCACATCATTCAATGCTTGCTCAAGTTGGTCTATTCTTTCCCTCAATAGCCTATTGTCTTCCTCCTATCCTTCGACCATCTTGGCCAATTTTTCATTTTTCACCATGATGGTAGAACCACTAGACTCAATCTCAGACATACAATAGTCAATCCCAAATCTTTAACTTGCTCTGATACCAATCTAATAGGGAGGGGGTTGGAGGAATCAATCATAGATTCCTGCTCTAGGTCTTGCTTGCAAGACCTCCTTGGTGTTTTACTTCACCACCTTAACCTATAGGACCCTTCTCACATTTAGGTACCCTTGGTTCTCCTGTCCAACCCCACTACCATCACCATTCAATCAACCAAGCCAACCTTGGTGCAATGCTTCAACTCTTCCTTAGCCCTTAATCTACCCTAGGCTAAACTATTCTCAACACTCAATTAGTTCTTGCAAGGGTGTATAGATGTCATCAACAGCTTCAAACCATCCTCCTAGGGTTCTTGAAGGTTCACCAAACTCCACCTTTTCATCGCTTTCACCAAACTCTCATCTAGGTTTAAAAAGGCTACTAGCCCATGAGCCTCGATTAGGTCTCCATCTCCAAGAGATCTAGTCTGTTCTTCTAAGTTCTCCAAAGCACCACCAATTTTTCCTTGAGATTCTTAGAGCCTATGCCCGCCTCTCAAATATTTTTGGAGTCTTAAACCTCATCCGTCCGTACACAACCATAACCCTCCATTTGGAAATTTAGGCCTTTTAAAAACCATTTCATGAGCACATAGCAAACTGTCAGTTTATTCAACCACCAAATGGACTGATGGAGCCTCCTCCTTCATGCCAAATCTTTGCAAGGAATCTATCTACCTCTCCACACTATGCCTTGATAGGGAAAGGTCACCCCTACAAACCAAGTGCTTAGCACTACCTATCTTTCCTAGCTAGGAACTGTTAAGCTCGCCTACAAAAAGACTTTCTCCATGATTTCTTGACTCCTACAGACTCCTAACCCTAACCTATTTATAGACATGGATCCTAGCCACATTCCCCACAAGCCCGTACACTAGGTACAGTGGAAATGGGAGCTAAAACCCCATTTTTTCACAGCCTTCCAGTCAGAACAGCCACTAAAGAAAAACAAAGCAATTACAAGATAGCTTGAAACACATAACCTAACTATCTACTGTTCCAAACAATGCTTGAGAAATAATTTCACTACATCCTACTCTACTCAAAATTCCATGATCAACCCATTAACAACTAATTCAAGCAAAAAAAATAGGAAATGCACACTCAAAATATCACTGTTTTCTTTATTCCAAAACTAAATACAAAATCAAATGCTTCCAACCTTGTTTTCAGGTTGAGGCCCACCTTATAAAAGTTTCTAAAATAGTTAAGCTCACTCCTAACTACTCCTTGTTCGCTTGTGAAGTCCAACAGGCCTTATTTTGCAAACTTTTAGAGAATCTAACACCTAGGAAGGTCTACTAAGGTCTTTAAACCATCCTTGTAGACAAACCTCAACTTAAAAAATGGTTAACATGACCTTCACCAATATAATACCTTATCCCCAATGTCTCTAAGGTACAAACTCAAAGAGGTAGGAGGAGATTGCTACATTTGGCCTAAACAAATTGCCAAATCATGACCTTCTAATCAACTTCCCTAGGTGAACTATGGGGTGCTCCTGCACCATAGAAAGTGTAAGGGGTTGATAAGGCTCTGTTTGGCAGACTCCATTCTTCTCAATGTGCATGAAGAGAAGACTACATCTTCCTTGTGGAAGAGACTGGTGTCTATTTATCAGGGGAAGTCCTTGGTGAATAAACTGTTCCTGAGGAAAAAACTGTACTCTTTGAGAATGTAGGAAGGAGGGTCTGTAGCTGATCATTTGAAAGCATTTAACATGCTGCTTGCACAGTTAACATTTTTTGGTGTGAAGACTGAAGAAGAGGATCACTGTATGATATTATTGTGTTCTTTTCCAGACTCTTCAAATCATCTAGTGATGGATATTGGGAGTACAACATCCAGTTTCAAGATGGAAGATGTTGTTGCATCTTTGTTGTCAGAAGAAATGAGAAGGAAATCTTCTGAGATGGCGAAGGAGGCCCTTGTTGTTAGAGGAAGATCGAAAGAGAAAGGAAAGAAGAAGGACAAGAAGTCCAAATTGAAATCAAAGTGGAGATCAAAGTCTCCTGGCAAGAAGTCCAAGATGAAGTGTTGGAACTGTGGGCAACCTAGTCATGTCTGAAAGGATTGTAAAGAGGAGAAGAAGAAGAAGAAGAAGTATTCTTCCGACAATGACTCTTCTCATAGTGATGCAGACGCCTTCATTGCAACCTTGGCTACACAGGCATCAGATAATGTCTGGTTGATTGATTCTGGAGCATCTTTCCACATGACATCTCATAGAGACTGGTTTACAAAGTATGAAGAATATGATGGTGGAAAGGTGTACTTGGCAAGTGATTCAACTTTGGAAATTGTTGGTTGTGGAAGAGTCAGAATCTAATTCCCTGATGGCAAAGTGAAGGGGATAAATGATGTTATGCACATACCAAGTCTAGCTCAAAATCTATTGTATGTCAGTAAGCTGAATGATATTGGAGTACAAGTCTCATTCTCTGGAAATGGCTACAAGATGACTAGAGGTTCAATGGTGCTAGCTAGAGGTGCTCAAATTGGTACCCTGTACAAGCTGGATGCACAGACTATTCAATGTAATAGTGTCTCTGCAAAGTCACAAAAAGCTACACATGGAGCTAAAGAGAGAAATGTCCCTAATTATGTAAACTCTATGGAAGTAAAAATTCCAGCAGAGAATACTATGGTTTGGCATCATAGGCTAGGCCACATTGGCGAGAAAGGTTTAAAAACCTTGAAGAACAAAAACCTAGTTGAGGGGCTTGAATATTGTAATCTTGAATTTGAATTTTGTGAACACTGTATATATGGAAAACAACACTGTGTTTCATTTTTTTCCAGTCCTCATAAATCTTCTGGTTTGCTAGATTATATTCATTCTGATGTATTTGGTCCAGTGGATGTTCCTTCTTTGTCTAAGTCAAGATACTATGTGTCGTCCATTGATGATTGTTCAAGAAGAGCATTTGTATATTTTCTGAAAAGTAAATCAAAAGTGTTCAGTCAATTTAAGGAATTTAAGAACCTTGTAGAAAATCAGACTAGTAGAAAAATAAAATGCTTAAGGACTTATAATGGTGGTGAATTTTGTTCTGGTGAATTTGAGAGGTATTGCAAAGAACATGGGATTAAAAGACATAATACTACACCTTATACTCCACAATAGAATGGAGTTGCAGAAAGGTTCAAAAGGATAGTGATGGAGAGAGCACGAAGTATGCTGAGTAGTGTTGGCTTGGAGTAGAAGTTCTGGGCTGAGGTTGTATCTACTACATGTTACCTAATTAATCGTTCTCCAAATTCTACTCTTGTTGAGAAAACACCTTTGGAAGCGTGGTCTGGTAAGAAGCCCTCTTTAAGACATATTCGTGTTTTTGGCTGTGAGGCATATGCTCATGTTTCGGATGTGAAAATATCTAAATTGGAGAACAAGGTTGTCAAATGTATTTTTATTGTCTATAGTGTTGTCATAAAAGGATACAAGCTTTGGAATCCTGATACAAAGAAGGTTGTATACAACAGAAGTGTAATCTTTCGTGAGCTGAAACCTTCTACTTTGGATATACAGTCAAAGACAAAGTCAAAAAATAATAAGGATGTAGTTGGAATTCCTCCTACACCAGATAAAGAGGAATTCAAAATTCAAAATGTACCTAAAACTAAGGAGAGCTCAAGCAGTTCTGAAAATTTTGAAGAAGAAGAAGAACCTCAGCCTCAACAAGTGAGGAGGTCAACCCATGAAAGAAAACAACCAGATAGGTATGGGTTCTCCTTGATAGATTCTACTTGTGCCTATGCTTTGATTTCTAGCACTGATGAGCCTAGGATTGTAAAAGAGGCATTTGAAATGTCTGATTTAGACTCTTGGTTGGAAGCCATGAATGAAGAAATGGCATCATTGGAAAAGAATGAAACTTGGAGTTTGGTGCCCTTGCCTAAAGGCAAAAAAGTTGTGGGCTACATATGGGTATTTAAAAAGAAGATTGGTCTGGATGACAGTGTGGAAAAGTACAAGGAAAGATTGGTTGTAAAGGGTTGTTCCTAGGTAGAGGGAATTGATTATGGGGAGATTTTTTCTTTTGTAGCTAAGCTGACATCCATTATATTTATTTTGTCACTTGCAGCAACTTATGACTTAGAGGTCGAACAAATGGATGTGAAGAAAAAATTTCTTCATGATGATCTTGAAGAATAAATCTATATGTCCCAGCCTAAGCACTTTGTTGAGAAAGGTAAAGAGAAACTGGTTTGCAAGTTAAAAAAGTCTATGTATGGGTTAAAGCAGTCACCTAGAATGTAGTACCAAAAATTTGATACTTTTGTATTGTATTTGGGTTTTGTGAGATCAAAATCTGATCATTGCATTTATTATAAAGTTGAAAGTGATCAAGTGCTTATTATTGCTCTCTATGTTGATGATATGATATTCATAGGCAATAGTAAGCTAATGATTTTTGATCTTAAGTCTCAGTTGTCTGCTAAGTTTGAAATGAAAGATCTCGGTGCAGCAAGGTATATTCTAGGGATGGAGATAACCAGGGACATGAATAGTAGAAAACTTTGGCTCAGTCAGAGTAAGTATATCAAGACTGTTCTAGAGAGATTTTGCATGAATGATTGCAAGCAGTTAGTTGTTCCAGTCTTGTAGGGAACAAAGCTATATGTTGAAGACTGTCCAAAATCTCCTACTGAGATGGAGGACATGACCAGTGTACCCTATGCTAGTGTGGTTGGAAGTCTTATGTATGCAATGGTCTGTACTAGGCTATACATTTCCCAAGCAGAGGGAGTTCTTAGTTGATTTATGGAAAATCCAGGAAGAACACATTGGGATGCTGTGAAGAGAGTGTTTAGATATTTGAAGGGGACTTTAGAATATGCTCTGTGTTACCATGGGAACTTGGTTGAATCATAGAGGACTCTGAGCATTTGTGGTTATGTAGATTCTGATTAGGTTGGGGACATTGACAGTAGGAGGTCCACCAATGGATACATTTTCATGTTAAATGGTGGTGCAGTGAGTTGGATGAGTAAGCGACAGGTTGTAGTCGCTTTCTCCACTATAGAGGCTAAATACATGGCAGCTACACATGCTTGTAAAGAAGCAGTTTGGTTAAAACGTTTGTGTTCTAACATTGGTTTTGATGCAGGCCAAATAACTATTTTATGTGACAGTCAGAGTGCAATTTGTCTGGCAAAGAATCCTACTTTCCATGCCAGGATGAAACATATAGATGTACAATACCACTTTGTACAAGATATGGTGGAGGATGGAAAGGTCAATTTGGAAAAATTTGATAGTCTAGAGAATTTTGTAGATGCATTAATGAAGCTAGTGAGCATAGACAAGTTTAGGTGGTGTGCCAGTTCAATGGGCCTTAGTGCCCATGATTTTCAGTAAGTTTTGTTGTACTCTAGAGGTGCCTGTGTGATCTTCGTCAAGTGGGAGATTGTTAGAAATGTGTGCCTCAATCATCATAGGCTGTAACCTCTATTGGGGTAAAGTCAGTGTGACATCCATCATGTATGGCCAACTAGTAGTAGTAACCTTGTTGAAATTGTATAGGTCACTGTGACCTTGCAGGAGTCTCGCCGAACGCTTTTACTTTGGTGCCTATTGCTGTGAAAGTTTATTCGTTATAACCTCTCATCGCTCGTGGAGATCTCTGGCTAACAGGCCATTCAATCGGATATCAGGGAGAGTCTTGGATGTTTGCTATGAGCTCTAAGTGATATAGATGTCTCACCGACAATGTTTTCTTATGAAGTCTTTAGGGAGAGTCTAGGGTGTTCAGTAAGAAGTCTTACCAATATGGATGTCTCGCTAAAAGCTTTATCCTAGAGACATCGGGGTGACTTGAACACTTAGGAAGAAATCTTGGAAATAGTTGGTGTGTCTCACCGACGATATTCACCCGAAGTAGAACAAAGGTCTCAGTGTAAGGTCTTAGCGATGGACATAAGTCTTGCCGACTGTCGTTTGGTGCTCGGTATGACTTGTGAGCATTCGGAGTAACATCTCAGTGAAAGTGGAGTCTTTCCGATAGTAGTATTACTACGGAGTAACATAAGAGATCTCGATGAAACCTCTTGGTGATAGTTGAATGTCTTAGCAATAGATGGATGCCGATGGAAATGCTAATGGCTCAGTATGTCTTAGGACCTCGGTATAAGGTCTTGTCGAAAGCAATGAGTCTCACCAATTGGTGGATACACTTTGGATTAACATGAAGTATTCACTGTGATGTCTTGGCAATAGCAGTATGTCTTGCCAACTATTGGTTGCTTCGGTGTAACTTAAGAAGTCTTGGTGTAACCTCTTGGCAAGCAGTAAGTCTTGCCGATAGCAATGTTGAAGTCGATGCAATGGTTGTAAGCTTGGTGGAACCTCTTGCCGATGGAAATCTCTTGGCGATATCGAATGCTAAGCTATGTGTGGCATCGGGGAGACACGATCAGTGTCTCACCAACATGCCAACACAGATTGAAGCCTTTTGACCGTGTGAAGACTTTCCTATGTGGCATCGCGTGGACCAATTAGAGAAGCTGAATGGGAACCGTTGGAAGACATTCCGTTGAGGCAGTTCTGTGAGGAAGCTCGACAGATAGGGAACGGCATGGATATAGTTTAAAGTTGCAAATGCTCGATGGTTAGGTTGGTTCGATCAACAGTTGGATGAACAATTTGGTGTATGATCAGAGTGATTTCTATTATGTGTATACTGTAACATGAAGGTTCCTGTAACAAGGTTGTTCATGGTGAATGCTGCTGTAATATGACATCAAAAAGATAAGTCTGGTACTTGTATGTAATCTTTATTACTATAATACAAATTGATTTCTCTTGGTGTGGTGGGTTTTTCTCCCGTAAGGGTTTTCCCATGTAAATCTGGTGTTCATCTGTGTTTGTCAAATACTCTATTTCTATTATCTCTTTCATGTGCATCTTAATTGGACTACAATTTTAAAATTTAAAAGTATATCTGCATTCTTCCTTGAGGTATTGATGTTAGGAGAGTTGTTTCTGCATCTAATTTTCTTTAAATTTTTGATATAGTGACCTTTTGATACAAAGTGTAGAATCCCACAGCATAAGTTGAGTATTTTCCCTAGTCGGGTATAAGACCAAGTTATGAAGAGTGGAATGGAAGGGGATATAAAAATTTATAGGACACATGTTAATCATTCATGGTTATGAAAAGAAAACCAAGCATTATTATGGCAGTCAAAAAAGTATGGATGAGTACTGGAAGGGAAAGCAAGATGGAATGATGGTAGATGACAGAGCAAAATTCAACTACACATGGCGCTTGTTTTCCAGGTTTTCACCATGGTACTTATCCAAAGCGCCACGGAAGTGGTTTTCACTATTGGATGGATTATTTCTCTTTACTATTTTCTTGATTTTTTTTTGTGTCACCAAGATGCCCGTTTTCTAGATTTTCATCAAGGTAACATTTTTTGTTGTTGTATTTTTATGGTCATGACAAGTCTTTCATAAGCTGTGTAAAATTTGCGTAGGTGCAAACTGTTGATTGGTTCTAACAAGGGTTCCCCTCCAAGAGTTGAGAGTTGATATGCTCCTAATCCAAAGACTATTGTGACAATATAGGGACCCAACCAATTCAGCTTGAAATTTCTTAGCTTTTCTCATTCTGCTTGGTTCTTCAAATTCTCCTTTAATACCAAGTCACCAACATCAAAATTTAAATTCAAGAATTTCTTATTGTAACTACGATGGAGATGATTTGGGTATGCTTGAAGATGGTCCAATGCTTTCTATCTCCATTCATCTAGAAATTCCAACTCATGTAGCCTTGATACTCGGTATTCCTCATCGTCAATATTCCCTTGCATGGATACCCATAGGGAAGGTAGGTCAACCTCAATAGGTAAGATAGCTTTGAAACCAACTACTAGGGAATATGGAGTGGTATCGGTAGGAGTATAGATACTTGTGTGGTAGGCCCATAAGGTGGGTTAAGTTGAGGGTGCTAGTCACAACCAACATCATTGGTGGTCTTTTTAAGGATTCTAAAATAGTTTTATTAGATTCCTCAGCTTGTTCATTACCTTGCGGGTAGTATGGCGTGGAGAAATGGAGTTGGATGTGGAATTTCTTGCAAAGGTGGAAAACTTCTTGGTTTTTGAATGGATGATCATTGTTAGTGATGATGGACTAAGGGACACCATAACAACAAATGATATAGTTGAGAATAAACTTAGAAATTTGTTTGTTGGTTATATAGGTCATAGAAATGGCTTCAATCCATTTAGTGAAGTATTTGATCATAGTGATGATGAATTTATGGCCATTGGAGGATAGTGGGATGAATCTTACCTATGAGCTCAATTCCCCATTGGGAAAAGGGTCCATGGTGATGTTATCAGATGCAATTCTTGTGCTAGTGCATGTATCAAGTCTCCATGGATCTAACATTGTCGACATCTTTTGACAAAGTGATAGGAGTCACGTTCCATTGTAGGAAATAGTAGCCCACTCTCATGATCTTCTTAGCCAAGGTTGGACCACTAGAATGGGCTCCACATATACCTGCATGTACCTCATGCAAGTTCATTTTTCCTTATTCAACATTGAGACATAGCAATAGGGTATTCTCTAGGGCACATCTATAAAGGGTGTCACCAATGATGGCGTACTTGGAGGCTTTATAGATAAATGTCTTGCGTTGGTTAGTGAAAATTTTAAGGGAAAGGATATGGTCATGAAGGTATTCATGTATGTCTTGGTACCAAGGGGAATTGGGACCAACAAGTTTGCAAACCATCTCAGACTTAAGGATGTTGAAGGCAGGGATCAACAACTATTCTATCAAAAACTTGAATTGAGGAACATTATTTGGTATGTCCAAGAGAGAGCCAATGTTGGCCATGGCATTTGCTACTTTGTTCTAAATATGAGAAACCTGATGAAAGAGGTTTATGTTAAAGTACTATCTAAGACTGTCTAGAATCCATTTGTATGGGATGAGTTTTTCATCTTTGGTTTCATAATCATTGTTGAATTATCAAATTACTAGTTTAGAATCACTCTATACTTTCAAGTGCTCGATCTTCCATTTGGTAGCCATACGAAGTCCTGTAAGAAGAGTTTCATACTCTGCTATTTTTTTGTACATGGGAAGGCAATTCTAAATGACTTAGGAATAGTATCACCTTGAGGGGTGATGAATACTATGCCTACTCTTGAGCCATGATTTGTGTGAGACCCATCAAAGTATAGTTTCCATGTCATTGATGTTTCCATAGTGAAGATAGATTCATCTAGAAAATTAGAGACTAGCAGGTGATTGGCCTTAGTTGGTGCATCTACAAGTTGATCAATAATGAATTGTCCTTTTATTTCTTTTCTCTCAACATATTGAATGTCATATTCACTGAGTATCTGACCCATTTAGCCAATCATCCTATCAATGTTGCTTTACTGAGAAGATATTTCAATGGGTCTATCTTTGCAATCAATTTTTTTTTATGGTTTAGTATGTAGTTCCTTAGTCATTGAGTAGAAAAAACTACCACAAGACAATCACATTCTATTGGACTATAATTTAGTTCATATCCAACCAAGGTGTGACTGATGTAGTATATTTCTTCTTCGTGACCTTCATCATCATTTTCTGCAAGTAATTCCTCCAGTGTGGATGTAGTTTCTAAAATATAGAGGATGAGAGGTATCTCATCAATAGGTGGCATTAATATTGGTGGTTCCAATCAGTAATCCTTGATCTGTTGGAAGGCTTCTTGACACTTTTCTATCCATATGAACAGTACACCTTTTCTAAGCAAATGTTGAAAGGGATGTCTCTTGTCAGCCAGCTATGCTATGAATTGTGAGATAGATTGGAGTCATCCTTTTAGTGTTTGTAATTGACTTATGCTGATAGGTGGAGGCATGTCTATTATAACTTTGAATTTCATTGGGTCTACTTCAATGCCTCATCTGGAAACTATATAACCTAGGAAATTTCTAGATGTCACTTCAAACACACACTTTTTGGGATTCAGTCTCACTTTGTATTCTTCCAATCTCTTGAAAATCTTGTCTAGGACTTTCAAGTGGTCACCTCATGTCAATAATTTGGCTATCAGGTCGTCCATGTAATATTCCATTAGAGTATGCATCAGGTTATGAAAGATGGGACATTGGTATGTGGCTCTAGTATTCTTGAGTCCAAAAGTCATGACATTCTAGCAATAAGTTCCCCATGGACAAGTAAAGGTTGTTTATGTTGATCTTCCAAAGCTATTCCGATTTTTTTATACCTTGAGAAGCCATCCATGAGGGATAACATTTCATTTCCAACTGTCAAGTCTACGATTATGTCAATACTTGGCAAGGGGAAATCATCTTTAGGACATGCACTATTTAGATCATAGAAGTTAGTGCAAATACGAATCCCACCCATTGGTTTTGTTACTAGAAAAAGGTTAGAAATCCATTATGTGTAGTTAATAGACTTGATAAAGCCAACATCTAGTAGTTTCTTTAGTTCAGCCTTGATTAATAAAGCAATCTATGAATGCATTTTCCTAAGCTTTTGCTTGAATTGTTTGGCATTGGGATATAGTGGAAAATGGTGTAATACCAACTCAGGGTCTATCCTAGGCATGCCATCATAGGACCAAGCAAAGTTAATATGTCATTTGAAAAAGAAGGTATGAAACTTAGGTTGCTCATACTCTATCAGTGATGATGCAAAGTGGATGATTCTAGGATTTTCATCTATGCCAATTTTGACTTCCATAGATTTTTCAATGAGAATTGGTGACATCTCTTGGGTAATGGGAAGAATATCCAACCCTCCATCCTTGGGTACCTTAGAGAGGTTTTCTCCCTCAGGTACGTCCTTTCTTTTTACTTTTTCTTGGTCTAAAGGTGCCTTGCAGTTTTCACCTAGCGACTCATCTCTTTTTTTTCTTTTTACTTTTGCAAATAGAGGGGTGGATAGACTCCCCAAAGTATGCCATATGATCCAAGTAGATGGTAAATCTAGCCTGTGAGCACCATTAGGAATTCCTTCTTTGAATCCCATGAACTCAATGATTGCTTTGTCATTCTTGAATGCATCTAAGATGGGAGATCCTTGTTGGTCCCAATCGATGAGTTGAGGGTAAACTAAGGGCATGCCATCATTGACAGTCTCAAGGTTTAACGTGAATATGGTAAAGACAAAAGTATTATCAAGGTCTTCGATCAAGGTATCAAATAGGTCAAGGTCAGTGAATAGAAGAGTCCCACTCCTATTCGTTGGAATCAGTTGTACCATAGTATCCTTCTTCGAATGACTCGTCAGATGTCTCAATAGCCTTAGAAGCATACACTTCCTCACTCAAAGGTACCATGGTACTAGGAACACTAATCTTAATTAATTTAAACCCTAGCCCTAGGAATTTTGGTCATTTAGACATGGATAAAGGTTCAATCATCATGCTTTTATTTAGTCCAAGTCCACTATGTCCATCATAGCCTTTTTCCTGCGCATGATCTTAAAACCTTCACCACACTGATTTGTTGGTATTTGTGTAGGTGGAGGAGATTCTTCATTATCTTCTCTGTAGAGCCAGAAGGTCATATCCTCTTCATTGATTGCTTCTTTTCTTATTTTCCCCCATTTTGTGAAAGTATTTTTTGAAGGCGTATGGATAGTGACCTTAGGTTGTCTTTTTTCTACCATCAATTTTCCATATGACATAGGAGTTTTCAATTTACTGATATAGTAGGATGTCCTCAAGTGATATTCACCACACCCTTTACCTTGGACCTTGACCTTAGGATAAAAGGGAAAAGTCTTAGAAGTGGATGCCTTACATAGATTGGAGGGATTGATGTAGTGATATGAGGTGGATGATGAGACCTCTTGATTGATAGGAACTTATTTTTGAGGTGTTTTTCATATATTGGTACAATACTAGAATGGGTTAGGATCACCAGCTATTGTGATTTTGGTGTTGTTGTATGGAAATTTGAGGCATTGGTGATATGTGGAAGGTACAAATTTCATGGCATGAATTGATGGTTGGCCTAGGAGGAGGTTATATGGGAGGTCAAGGTCTAAGTCATGGAAAGTAGTGTCCATAATTGTGGGTACAACTCTAATGGGTAGTGTAATAACGCCTTTAGAAGAGCATTGTTCATCACCATATGCCTTGATAACAATGCTTTTTTCTATGTCTACACATGCTTCTGAAAAGCCTAATATTTTAACCAATTTGAGGGTACAAATATTTAACCCTACTCCACCATCTACCAAGACTCGTATGAATTTTTGTTTATGGATGAGAACTTCAAGATGCAAGGGGTCATTATGGTTTGTCTTTTGAGTCAAATAGTCTTGGTTGAAAAAGATGACGTGATGAGAATTAGCCAAGTAACCCACCATCTCTTGGATGTGATTGACATCAAGTTCAATGGGAATGGTTGTGTCTTGTAAGCCCTTGTCAATAATGGCTCGATGGTCAGGTGAGATACGCAATAACTCCAAGATGGAGATTTATGTGGGTGTATTCCCCAAATGGTTGAGTAAATTATACTAGGATTTTGGTGGTTGTTGTTGTTTTGGAGGACCTTGGATAGTCACCTTGGTTTTACGAGTATTGATAGTGCATTCTAGAGGTTTCTTAATGGTAATGATATTGATGTAATCATCAGCAATGTGAATTTGATTTACTATGTTGGTATAGTCATATTTGGCATTTGTGTAATTGGTAGAATTGTTGGTCTTATTACCCAAACTGGAGGCCTTTCCTTTTCCATGGTCCTATAGAGGATCTATGAAGACCTTATGGTTGATTTTAGATGATTTTTTTTGTCCATTAACATTGGTAGTGTCATTTTCAACAAGGTCTTGGATGATATACTTCAATTGTAGACATTGTGACAAGTTGTGTCCTTTAGGTCAGTGGTATTTACAAAAGGCATTAGATTCCCACCATGATGGTTTGAACTATCCCAGGTCATATGGTTTTGCATCAAGAAGTTTTATAACATTGTGTTGAAAATTTTGTTTGAAGACAAATTTGATCGGCTCCCCAAGAGGAGTGTATTTATGTATTGTGGGAAAGTTCCTTTGTACTCTTTTCTCTTGTGTGCTTTGGATGGAATTTTTTGTTTGATCAGGAGTTCTAGGTGTTTTTTTGGTTGTATTGGTTCCTCTTAGTGTAATGGTAGGGCCTGTGTGTATTGTCTTGGCATCAAGAACTCCATCATTGGTCACATTTTTATTACGAGCCCAATATTTTCTTTTGTCATTTGATGTGTTTTTTGTCGTCATGTTTCTGTTGGAAGTCTTGATTTCTCCCTTGTCAATGAGGGCCTTCTCAAGGATTACTCCTTTCTCAACTAGGTTTGTGAATGAAGTATAACATTGCATTCGTAACTCATGTTTCAAGTTTGAGTTGAGGTTTTCTATAAACATGACAATTTTCTATTTTTTAGGTATTTCGATAGAACATCTACTAGCCAAAACCCTCCATTGTTGGAAGAAGGTTACAAAGTTTTCACCCTCTTCTTGTGTGGTATGACATAGGGTGTCAATTTCTATCTCATTGTCAATGTTGAATGCAAAGTGTTCTACAAATTTTTCTGCTAAGTCTCCCCATGTTCTTATGCTAGTTGGTAGGTGTGCAAACCACTCAAGTGCTTGTCCTATAAGACTTCGCAGGAATAGTCTCATTAGATATGTAGGTTCATATACAATGTCTATGCAAGTTGTGGAAAAATCTCTCACATGTTCAATAGGATTTCCCTTCCCTCTATACTTAGGTAAATTTAGGTGTGATATAGCCATGTGGGAAGGGAGGCATGTATAGACTCTTGTCAAAGGGATAGGGACAAAAGTCTATTGTATAGTAGCTCTTCTTGTTACACACTTTCATGTTATCTATTGTTGTTGTAGGGAAAGCATTTGAGTTTGTAAGACATCCACTTGGGTCAATGACGTATCTTGTGTATTGAGAGGATCAATGTTGGCATGTTGGAATCCAATATTATGGGATGTATTTTGATTGGGTATGTGTGTATATGATGGATTTTGGTTTTTCATATGTGTGTAAGGTGGTGTTTGGTTATGAATGTTTTGATTATGAGCTGGAATATGAGTGTTGTGAGGAGGATTGGATTGTGTATGCCATGAACTTGTAAAGGTATGACCATGTGGATGTTGGTTGCCAAATTGTGTGAATGATCCTTGTGTGTTATGGGGAATATACCATTGGGTGTTGTTTCACACATGTACATGAGGAGTAGGTCCTTGTTGTGGAATAATGGTATGTTGAGAGGCCCCCATGTTTGGTATATCATTTGTTTTGGTAGTCTTATTGATAACAATATTTGGTCTTTTGGTTGAGGTGTTTGTGCCAAGTGTATTGGAAGATGATGCCCCTATGGTATTTTATGTAGAGAATGGATTGAATGAAGTACCAAGGGGTTGTGACATAGATTGCATCATGGTTGGTGCCATTCCTTGTGTCATTTTTTTGGTGCCAAATGGTGAGGTGTGGATTGTCATTGTGTCTTGTGTGGATCCTCCTAATGGTATAGATGTGTTAACTTGTGGGATAGAGCCACTAGAAGTAGGTGTATTGTTTCCTTGACTTTGCTTAGTTGGTGTAGGTGCCACTTTTAGTGTATTGATGTTAAAACCATGAGGTAATGTGGCTCCTTCTGACAATAGTTTAGCTGAGAAATTTTGAGGGTCTAATGCTACGATTTCATCCACAAAAGAGGCTACTTCAATATCTTGTGTGGTAGCCTCTACTTCTTCTATAGTCATATTTCTTTGTCTATCTCTAAGGATGAATTTTTCAAATGGATTGGGAAATGATCCTTGTGTTCTAGGTACTCCATGGAAGAGGTCACCAAAAGGATTGACAAACTCATCATCTTGTGGGAAATCCATTTCTTTTCGCTTCCTTTGCAGCCTTGTTTCGATCATAAAATACTTGCAAGAGGGAGGTGGATATGAATGTGATATGGTATGATGTCCAAGAGAAATATGCAAAAGGTATGACTATGCCTAGGTATGACTGTAGTATGACTAAAACCAAGGTTATGCGACTATGTTTTTGGATTTTTTTAAGTATATGATATGCCTAATGATGATACCAAGATATGGATTCAAAGTGACAAAATGTCAAGATGTCAATAGGATAAATGTCACAATGAGGTTCCAAATTATGGTAATGTCTATGCAAGATGACTATATTTTTATTATTTTTTGAATTTTTCAAGGTATAAATGATATCTAAGGATGATACCAAGACAAAGAGTCAAAATGACAATAGTCAAAATGTCCATAGTGTCACAATGAGTTCAATTTATTGAGTATGTCTAAGGTATGTAAAATGTAATGCAAATGTGAAAGCATGATGGGTGTGAATGGTAATATGACCTAAAATGATGACAAAGAATATGAAAACTAAGCACCTTGTGGAAAATCTAAGGTAAGGTTGCTTAATCAAACTAAGATAGCCAAGGTTAAAAATCTAATTTATCAATACCTCAATGATGGCAACAACTAAAATGACGAGTTGAAAAAGGTGGTCTCAAACTAGCCTTGTGAGTTGAGGATCCAACCTAAATGAAAAAGGACTAAGATGGTGGAAAATAAAAGTTAAGATAAATCTAATTTTGTCACTATGGGCTGATCTAAAGTTTGATAAGTTCCCAAATCCAAAGTCCACCACAAGATGTGTGCAAGCTAAGGAATGGCCTAATATTTGACCTATGGAAAATGAAAAGAATGAAATGATGGAGGAATGAATGGATTGGGAATGAAAAGTCTGGAAACTTGCAATTCTATGATCAGAGGACAAGATGATGCTAAGGAATTGATCAGAAAATGGATTGTCTCAATTTTCCCTAAAATTTTCAATAACAAGAAATTGTGTCGTTCTAAGTCTTAGTTGTGGTGTTCTGTGTAACAGTTGCATCATTCTAGAAATATTTGTTATGGTGTTCTAGATTGATGTTGTGGTGAATGATAGTCATTTACATTGTTCAATGTGTCTTGACCTAGGCTAAATGTTCTAAGCTCTATTTTGGATCTAATTTTGGCACAATCTAAATAGCAAACACTAAAAATAGTTTGAAGACACTAGGGCTAGTTTGAAAATGTCAAAAGTGTATTCATAATGTGTATGTATAGGGTTCTTCACCCTAATATTTCCATAGGTATAACACAAATCAAAGACAATATCACACATAGAAAACACTTGTCCTATCCTAAGGTCAATTGGCCAATGGCAACACTCTTAGACCCACTCTAGGAATCTCCTTCGACACAATGGAGGGACACCCTTTTGAGTTATGTATCACCTCTTTCCTATGATAGTTGATGGGTAGGGGCCTCCTGCTATGGAAGGATACCTCAAATAAACCTCTATGTGGAAAGTATCAAGCCCAAAAGGCAAGTGACTTATGTATACTAGGGATTTTTGTCGCACTAAAGGGAGCCAAATGTTAGGCGTAAGGATCTTATGGGTGTGATGCTACACCCATGCACTAAGAATGTCACCAAAACTCAATCAAAGGGTGGCTTCTTACTGGTTGGCTCTTAATATGTGTTTTGGGATATACTTGTGCCTACACATGCGATGGTTCACTCAATTAAGAGGCCTCCCAGTCCCTTCCTCATAAAGGATTTTGATGCATCTAAAGGATACTGAGGGAGACATCCATCCGTATAGGACATCCACACCAGGTGGTTGATGACTTTCATCACAACTACATCATTTATATAGTAGACCAAAATGAAAGTACCACTTGGGTTGTTCCCTCCCACAAGTTTTAAAATTATGGCCCTCTATGGGTAAACAAAAGTGAGACAAGTATGGTTTTTTTAATCTCTAAGATCACACAAAGCACAAGGAGAGAGCATACACAACACCTTTTTCTCACACTCACATGGTGTTCATTTAAAAAAAAAATTAAAACCAAATGTGTGGGTGATTATACAAATTCCAAAAGATGTTTTTGATTCTCAAGATCACAAATAGCACAAGAGAAGAGCATACACACCTAGAAGAAAAATGCAAACCATAAGACAATAAAGTCAATGATTTATTTTAACTATCAAAGAAATGTGTGAAAGAAGACACTTGATGCAAGGTTAATTTTAGAACCAATGAGTGGATATGCAAGTCAATTTTAAATCCAAAGAGTGAATATGCAAGTTGTAAATTTTAGCCCCAAAAGAATGAATATGCAAGTCAATTTTAACCCAATGAGTGTGATTAAACAAAATTTGTAAAATGAGACAAGGAAACAAGTTAGAAAAATCAAAGGAAAATGCCTCCTTTCCACCTATGCCACACACTAAAAATCCAACATTTGTATCAAAAAATTCCTAAGCTACCAAATGTAAGAAAACATAATTGAGAAATTCTAAGAAAATGGAAAATTTTGGAAATCAAGCAATTATGTCACTGTAACTGGAAGTTGCGACTCAAAATTTCTGGTAGATGCGTCTCAAAAACTTTCAACTATGGATTTTTGGATAACAATTGCATTGCACAGATGTGGTGGAGTCTAAAATAGTTGTGTCGTTTCCCCAAATAGTTGCGGCGAACTAACCCTGTAGTTGCAAAACATAAGAAAAAAACCCAATTTTGACCAAACCAAAAACCAAACTTATATGATATGACTACTAACTGATAAAACCTAAAACTAAAAACCAGAAACAATAAGAAAAACTAAAAATAAATGCAAACTAATGAAGCTATGTTGTCTCAGGAAATTATAGTGATGCCCTAAGCAGATGCATCGTAGAATCCTATAGATGCAAAACACCACAAAAAAAATATTTTGACCAAACTAGCGACTAATTAAGATGCAATCCTAATGTTAGACGATGAAAATAAAAACAAGGAACCAAGATTAAACTAGAAACTTGAAATAAGAGAAACCCTAAAGATATTCTTATTACTAAAATAGTTGCGGCTCTCCAAGCATCAGTTGTGTTGTGCTTCCTTTCAACAGTTGCGGTGTTTCAGCTTGTGATTGTGTCTCAGACCTGAAGAAACCAAAAATTTTAAAAATTTCTACAAAATATTGTTAGATTCACATCAAGTTCACCAATGTAATCTAAGGTAAAATTCTAGGTTAATGTAATAAAGCATAAAAACTAACCCCAAACCAACAATAGAGCACAAACGAGCATAAAGACATGAAATATAAAGCAATATCACCATAAAGTCTCCATGCCATCATTGATTAACCTCTATTGCTCTTCTCCACCATGCTTGAATGTAATTAATGCCCTAATATTTGAGTGTGCACTAATAAGCCTATGACAATGATTGGAAAAATATTGAAGAATATTGTCTCACACTAGCAACATGTACTTGCATATGAACTAGATGATTGAAAACGACAAGACTAGGCTCTTTTATAGAGAAATAATTTTGAATGAAGGGTTGAGATTTAATTCTAATAAGATGTGTCAATAAATGGCCAAGAATGAAAGTTGTAGTATGAAATAGAGTTAGGTCCAAATTAAGGAAAAGCTAAAAATAAATGGCTAGGATTGAATTATAAGATAATTCAATCAAGGCCTAGAATTAAATGAAATGTCAAGAGATAAGATTTGATGTGAAAGATAAGATTGGCACAAAAAGATAGGTTGTAGGAGAAATTCAAATGAATAATTAAATAATAAAAGCATTATTTAATTATAGAGGACATGTGACAAGTTGACTTTTGACTAAATAATAATTTGATTCAAAAGGGGAAAGAAAATAGCAGATTAGTAAGCAATTAAATAAATAAAATCTATCTAATTTAATGATAGAAAAGGCTAATGAATAATTAAATAATTGAAATAATTATTTAATTATAGTTGAAAGTGGCAAATAATTACATAAATAAAATTTATTTAATTATAGAAAAAAAGAGCATTTTTAATTAATCAAGAGAAGAAAAATATAAAGCTAGAAATGAATTAATTAAATAATTAACATTATTTAATTATCAAGAATGAATGGGGAAATGATGAAGAACTACATGTCACATGCCTAGGACAATTTTTAGTGTCTACACAAAGTTTATGGAGACCATAAACACATTAGTATTTTAAACAAAAAAAGAAGATGGATAATGTGTACAACCCACAAAAATTAATGAGGCATAAAAGTAGTTAGTATTTTTTTTATTTCATGTGTGAATGTGGAGATGATTAGTACATTAGGATTGTAGACCAATAATGTTTAGAATCCAAAATTTTTGGAGAATTCTCAAATTTTTTAAACTTTATTTTGTGTTAAACAAGAGAATGAGTAAAATATTTGACAAGATAACCTCATTGGTGGACAAACTATTATTTCCAAAAATATTTTATAGGATCCTAATTATTAACATTAGGGTGTCTTCTCTAATGGTAGAATTTTTAACCAATATATATCTCTTCTATAAAAAAATAATATTAAAATATATTTAAACCTAAAAAATAATTTCAATAAATTAGTGTGCCCAAGGTTTTAAAATTCAAATGCAAGTATATTCAACAATAAAAATTCTAGGTTTTTTAAGAATAAAAGATAATTTTAATGAGACCTTGATTTATGTCCCAAGAAAATGAAATTGAACAAGAATAAATTCTACAAATTCAATGTGAAAGTAAAATACTTTAAGCCCTTTTAAAAATTCAATAATTTTAAATAACAAAGAGATATATCAAAATAAAATTGTTGATTTTAACATTGAAATGAGAAAAATGAACTCTAGATCATACCCTAATCTTTCACTAACCTCTATAAAATTTGAAAATAAAAATTGATTGATTCCACTCCACCAATGTTTAATATAGATTCATTGGATTAAAATTTAAAAAAATAATGTAAAATATATAATTAAATATTCATAAATTTAGGGTTTGTAGAGGCACTATAGATTGAGAGATTATCTTTTAAGCACTCCAAGTGCTGATAAAAAAAACAAATTTTTAAAGGTTAATTTCATAACTATTACCCTTTATAATGGACTACTAAGTAGGTAAGAAAATGGTAGATGAAAAATTGAGCAAGGTAGTGGCTTATAAGAAATATGGAAGAATTTCATGAAACTATTATAAATTCATTCTTTTTGAGTATGAAAATTTGTACACTTGATCAAGATATTAGGAATTTAGATAAAAGGTTGGAATGGAAGATGGCCAACAAAGTCTTGAAAAAATATATTTTTTCAAAATTTGAATTGTCCTTGAGAAATGAGGGAAAAGGAAAATGTCTATAGGAGTTGGAAAGAATTTATGATTTTGGAAAAAAAATGTTCAAAAGTTCATAAGTCTTTTGGAATCCCATAATCACACAAAGGTTTGAAAAATTATCCTAATTAATACATAATCTCAATGTTCCCCAATAGTCTACCAATTTCCTAGGTTGATTGTATACTTCCTTAGGACCATCAAGACCCTACACAAAACTAGTAGAATTTGGCAAATAAATGACTAGGTGACAAAAAAAATTTAGTCACAATTACTAAAAATGACTAAATTATACTCATTTTTTGCAACACAGCTATAAATGAGTAAATAAATGACTAATTTAGTCGTGGGTAAGAAATTATTTAGTCACACAAATAAAAATGACCAAATAGTTGGTCATCGGATAAAAAATTATTTAGTCACACAAATAAAAATGACCAAATAGTTAGTCATGCAAATACAAATAAGACAAAGTTTTAAAAAAAATTGGGAAACATAGGGCGGGAGTGTATTGTATGCACAATTCATTTTTCATTTAGCCCGAGGCTTGCAAAAAAGTCTCGCAGCTGACTCCCACCTAATACCTTGTCTCAAGTTCAAGAATCTAAGCACTCCCCAAATTTTCAGATTTCATTTACTATGAATAGATTGAAGCAACAACTGTAGGAAGATTGGTTTTGGTTCACGTCATTTATATAAATTTCTTTTGTGGTAGGGTTTCATACTTTTATTTCCTATTTTCTATCATTTTAGATTTTTTTTACTGTGAATAGATTGAAGCAATATTGTAGGAATATTGGTTTTGGTTCACATCATTTATATAAATTTATGTTGTGGTAGGGTTTTGTACTTTTATTTCCTATTTTCTATCATTGGCATCTTCAACAGCACGACACAATTCGTGTAGAATTTTGAGGTGAGTCGCATGGTTTCAATGAATTTTATTTTTTGGAAACTTTATGTTGTTAGATCATTTTAATTATGTTTTATTTCAACACAATTATGGACTTGAGTTTCCTGAAATGACCACATTTCAATTACCCATAGAGCTCATGCTTTCCCTAAATCTTGTTACAACCAATCCGGCTAAGGTTCAAAACATTTATTTAGAAAATCATACCCCTCAATGTTGTCCCACTTAATTTGGTGAATAATGTTGGAGAGGCCCTTTTGTTTGGGATCCAATTTTCCCTTGCCCTGCAACGCATAAGTTTGTAAACCAATGATAAAAAAATGATTTGGAAATTTATAGTATTTTTAAGATTTGTTGATTTTGTGTCGTCTTTTGGTCATGTAATATAAATCAACCCATATATTTTCCTATCAATTGAATTAGTGTTGTAGAAAAACATTTGTTATGCTTGCATTTGGCATCAATGAGGTCCCAATGATGTTGTAGTCCATGGGATACAATCTTCCAAAGCTTCTTAAATTCTTAATGTGTGATTGCTAATAGTACAGGATTATTTCAAAGTTCACATATGTCGTCTTTCTATGAAGTTAGATTTTATGTGTTTCACTCACTTCAGATGTTCACAACATTTGGTTATGTTGGTTATCCTTATTGACATTTTGAAGTTAGCTCTAGCTATTTTTTTATGTTTATCAAAAAAATTTATACTACATAATAAGGATATCATAAATTTTTATACTACATAATAAGGATATCAAAAAAATTTATACTACATAATAAGGATATTAGAAGTTTTATACTACATAATAAGGACTCACATCAAATCTAGGTATCTAATTTATTGGAAAAGTATAGTAAACATTAGAGCCATGATAGTTATGAAACATACAAATACAATAATGTCTATAGATTATTCAATCTTGAGAGTTTACAATAAGATATGCAAACTAACACACCTGCCCTAGCAATGCAAGCAAAAAATTTCAAAGCCCTCATTAAATTCAAGTCATATGAGACAATCACTAAATGTAACATTTCAATATTATGTAAATTAGGTGGTGTTCTTGTATTGTATCAAATTATGTAATTATGAGTTGGCATTTTTATGTAGTTTCAAGTCAATCTTCATTAAATCATATTATGTATGTTCAAATCTAGATGATTTTTGCTCAACTAGATAATGAAAGACAACTATTAGAGCTACGTTAAGATCCAAAGCATATGCATATACAGTCATTGCACTAATGTAGAAATGTTGCTATAAGTACAACAATGTTTGATTCTTAATTTCTCAAGCCTAATCTTGTAGAATTTATGAAAGAAGAAATTGTACTATGCTACTTGTGCGAACCCCAATCCCAATACCTGCAAAACAACATGAAAAAACACATTAGAAGATGAAATGCAAGCAAGAACAAGGATTCCTCAAGAAATTCATTTGAATAGCAAAAGAGATAGAATATGAAATGAAGAACACAATGAAATTTAAAAGCATATCAAATCCTATTTTAAAGCAAACAAACTCCTAATCTCTTGAGGGAATTGGTGCCAATTTGATGTGAAAATTGGCCCTTTCCCAACTCCAATGATGTAATGGTGATTTGATGAAGAAATTTGATCCACTTTGTTGATGCTTGATGAGAACTCCAATAGAAAAATCTGCATAACCTAGCTAAGATTCAATGATAATGAATGGAATTTTCTAATGATTTGAGCATAGTAAGTTTACTCAAATTGTGGATGATGAAATGAGGAGATTAGCCTCTTATTTATAGATGAGATTGATGGATGAATGTCCAAAATAGAGCAATGTGGGACTAAGAATTAACCAATGGAAAAGTGCCACTTGTCAACCTATGAATGGATGGAGGATGTGCAAGTTTTGAGGATTGTGCCAATAAATGCCTATTTTTGAATTTTGAAATTGTTGAAATGGCATGCAAGAGGGAAGGAAAAATGCATTGAATTCCACTTGGCTCAAGGCAAAGGACATGTAAGAGAGAGTAAATGCCTTGTTGGATGTACATGTCAACTTAGATTTTGAATTCAAACTTGAAGAATATTCCTTAAAAGATGCCTTGTTGAGGAAAATAGAGATTTAATAAATCAATTAAATCTATTTTCATGTGCAAGTGGTAAAATTTGGAGGATGGGACATGAGAGGAGATTAAAGTGGTCGAGTTAATTAATTTAATGAAGGGGTTAAATGATGTGACCTATTTGACTTAAATTTGTGGATTTATTTAAATCAAATATGAGAAGAATGTGATAAGGGATTAATTAAATAAAGGTTTTGATTTATTTAATTAAAAGAGATGATGTTAGATTAAAATAAATAAGGTTTTAATTTATTTAATTTAATAGATATACTTAAGAGATTTAATCAAATAAAGTTAATTATTTAATTAAATAGATAATTAGATCAAAATGATTAATTTAATTATCGAGAAGAGGTGACTTAATTAGATAACTAATTTATTTAATTAAGAGAGGAATATTGATGAATTTAATTAAATAAGGGTATTTGATTAAATGGTTAGACCAAAGGATGATTCAGGATGAAATGATGTTAGTGGTCAGGATCAGATGCACAATGTCAATCAGTGCATTTTACGTGTCTACATTTTTCCCCTCTTTGAAGCAATGCACTCGTTGTGTTGGTTCAAAGAATAAATGATCTCGATCAAAGCCAAAAAAAATTCTTTTCAAACATCTTGCCCCACTACTGCCCATCGAGAAAAAACATGCCAATATATTGCCCCCTCGAGAGATTGGACAAAAATTTCAATTTTTGGGTAATCTCGCGAAAAAAGAGGACAAGGTTCCTGATAGGTCCAAAAAGGCTCCAGGAGGCCAAAAATGTGTCTAAACACAATAAAACAATGTAAAACAGGCCTCAACTAGACAAAAACAAGCTCAAGGGTCCAAAACACTGGCAAGATAGCTAATCAGGGTGAAAAAACCCTAATTTTCAAGCTTAAAAAGGCTTTGAGGGGTCACTTTCAATTCATTTTCACACAGCCATCTAGCAACCTTGAGATTTGAGCTCTAACCTCCTGACGATATGGCACAACAATAGCTCTGGATGCACATTTCTTACCGAGTTCGGACATACCAGTGGCCACCTGGCATTGGGGCACTGGTAAGTGATCCTTACTTGAGCTTTATTTTTCATTTTTAGTGTTTATTTAATGCGTATGAAGTTAGTCATTCTGTAGTGGCGCTATATAGCACTGCTCAACAATCAAACTGCACTTATCAATGTCAGATTGCGCCGCGATGGTGGAGTTTGAAAACAAATTTCAAACTCTGACGCTCACACCCCCACCAACGAGGTCATTTCAAAAGTGCGACGCGGCGGCGGTCCATCAATAGGAATCTTTGCAAATTGTCGCTCAGAAGAAAAGTGCACTGCGGTGGTGTGCTTTCGGCCTTTCGTGCCCCAACGTTGTAGTTTGATAAAAAATCAAACTGCAACGCCTTCATGGATAGTGACACTGGAGTAATTTTTTGGACACCCCAAATGAAACTTTTCAAAAAAATTAACATGATGACCCTTCCTGATGCAAGATGCAGCGAGGGAGCTCTATTCCCGAGAGCACAGGTCATCGGATCTCTTCAGTTACTTCTAAGACCTCAATGACAGAGATTAGGATCGATTACAAGACATGGGGCTATGAAACATCACCTATGCAGCGCCCATGCGCACTCACCTTGGGATGATGTCAGTGCTTGCTGAGAGATGGCACAGTGTGACCTCATCTTTGCAGCTTCCTACTAATGAGGCCATCGTCACATTGGAGGACGTGTGGCGCATCCTAAGATTGTCGATTCATAGTTGGTGAGTTATTTTTGACATAGATGCTGGGCAAGATGCCTGTCACACAGTCCTCGCCACAGAGGATGTTATCATTTGCGAGGGTCATATCAAGCTTGAGCATCATAGGGCCCTGGCCTCCCCCTTCTGCTTAGTTTTTGCAGCTATCATTTCAAGTTTTGTTACCCTAGATTGACAAGGTCGATACTTCAATCCTGGTTGGAGGCTCTGCTGGGAGTGCATGATGATGTGTGACAGGCCTACTCATTTTGCTTGGGGGCTTGTTCTTCTTGCTTCACTGTACAGAGATCTACACAAGTACGTCTACCTCAATGGCTGAGCACTCGGAGCAGGCATCACACTCCTCCATGTATGGGCATGGGAGCACATTGATGTTCTTCAACCGCGGGTTGTTGCAATACCAATGGGGCCCGATGATCCCCTTGTATGGTGTTACAGAGGTGGTGTGTCCTTTACACACATGGGTGAGCATGGGATTTCCTACTGGAGGAGAGTCCTAGATGAGATGACAGTGTTTACATGGCGCCCATACCTTGGTCGGCATGGATGGGCTGATGATGCATATCAGATTTTCTTTGCCTACCAGGACTGGTTTATGTAGGGGTGGGAGCATACTATGGTGGAGAGGTACCTGCCTAGGTGCATTCAGCGCTAATTTGGTGAGCCATAGGATCGGCTAGACGATGATTATGTGGCCATTTTTTCTCACACCCTGTCACAGGCTTCATTGGGGAAATACCTTCCTACTTCATAGGCTGTTGACAGCTTCAGACATTTGGTGGCCCAACCTTGGGTTTATGATTAGGGGCCTACGGATCCAGGCATCACACAGGCATACAAAGATTGGTTTCAGCCTCCCTTATGGTTGATAGTTCTAGGATTAGTCCCCACTCGATGGAGGATGAGGGGCAAAGGGGGAGGACAAGGACTGAGAGATGGTGTACAGTAGGACGAGCCAACCAGTGCTCCAGTTTAGCCAGTATAGCCAGTTCAGCCAGGTCAGGCCGATGTGCATATGTAGGATCAGCAGCAGGTGCCATCTAGGTAGTAGGAGTAGGCAGGTGCACCACCACAAGCTGGGGGTGAGGATCAGCCTTAGGTACAACCTCCACGAGCATAGCCAGCAGGGCAAGTGGATCCTTGAGATGCATTGATTGCGTAGTTGTAGGCCCAGGTTCAAACCATGACAGTGGAGAGGGATCAAGCCAGGACTGAGAGAGATCAGGCCAGAGCTGAGAGAGATCAGGCCGTTTTGTAGAGGTAGGCTGCAGAGCTACAAACGGTTGTAGAGATGGGCTGGAGACAGTAGTTGGAGAGCATGGAAGCCTCCTCCTCTCAGAGCATAGTGTCTATTAGGTCTTATAGGGAGGTCATCCAGGAGGCAGATTATTACTGCATGCATTATCATCAGACTGTGCCTAGAGTAGAGTGGGCCCCAGACTACTCGTAGCAGACTAGCCACAGACCAGCAAAGGGTCATGGTGACAAGGGCGAGGGTAGCAGACAAGATGGGTAGACCTTGACTTTGATTGAGATGATACTTTTTGTGCCTTATGGGCTACTTTTTGATAGCTTGATGGGCCTTTTTGTACTTATTGACATATATGTACAGTGGTCTAATTATTTTGTACTATGACAGTTACCCGACGATGATATATATATGAGATGATGATTTTGATGTGATGTTATGTATACCATTTATTTATGCATTTTATGGATGATTCTATTTCTATATGCTATTGCAATGATGTTTATGTAGTGATGCGATGGATGCATTTTTTTCTGATGATGTATGCATTATGACTAGATCTTATATTATGTTGTTTTATTCATGATATGTAGATGGATATATGAATGGATGATGAAAATGTAATATGCAAAATGATATGGAGATGATCTATGGTGTATACACAAAATAATATGTGAACTATACTTATAAAATGTTTATGGATGGATGTATGCTTTGCATGTAATGGAATCTTATGTTCCTATTTATGCTTATAATGTGTGGAATGATTTATGATTGCAATGCTATTTATGAGATGATGTGGATAATTAATGGATGATGTAATGCAATGTAAATGCAATGGTCATGTTTTATATCATATGTATTGATGATGCCAATGAGATGGTTTTTTAAGATGCTTAGAATAACAAATATTATTATCCTTTAAATGATAATGTAATGTATGTGATGCATTTACTGTTATGTACTATATGAAATGATATGATGATGTTTTATGCAAAATGAACGTAATGTGTGAGATAATTTTATGATGTTATGCAAGTATGTATGCAATGGATTAACTATAATGCTTATGTACCTATTATGTATGATTATGCAGTAGATGGAAATATGAAGTGACTATGAAATGTTTATGCACATGAATATTATGCAATGGTTTATGTGATGAATGCAATGTGATGGAAAAAAGTGGATGCAATGTTAATGAGAAAGGGATGTACCTATCTATGGAAAATGCTTATAATAACATGTTTATATGATGATGAAAATGCAATGCATGTGTTTCCTATATGATATGTTTATGCAATATGCTAATGATTTGTGTATGCAGGATCGATTATGATGATCAACTTTAATAGTACCTTGTTAGTGTGATGAGCAAGAGGGGATGAAAGAGAAGAAGTCATTTCAACAAGACACAAGATGATGAATATGTAAATGATGGTGGTTACTTGCCGAGGAGTTGGGATTTTCAAAGGGCCAATTTTCTTATGTTTGATAACACACGTGGTATGATGCATCAAGGTATAGAGAACTAGGATGGGGTTGTACCCAATGTGATGAACTTTGAATTGACAAATAGATAGGAATATTCTTGTTCACACCTGACATATAGAAACCTTGCTAGGATGCACTTTAGAAGTTTCAAACACCTCAGACCAAAACACGAAAAGGTATAACTTATCAATGCAATAGTCAACAAGTTGCCCAAAACACCCTCCATACATACCTAACAAAGCAAGTATTCACCAAGTTATATTACAAGAACTTCCAACAAGCACAACAGACAAAAGATAATGATCATTGCCCCATTCCTATTTCTCTAAATCCTCTATTTGGATATCATCAAGAAGTCCTTGGAATGAGCGCAATAAGATAAGTCAAAAGACAAAGATAAAGTAAACAAATAAGCTAGTGTTCTTTAATACCTATAACCAAAAGGAAATGTGTTTTTAAGGATAAGAACCGAAACTATTTCCAAGAGATAATTCCCATTGTAGGAAGGATGCATCCTAGGACATGTTAGTGGACGGTGGCATGTCATTTCATTTATCCAAAGTGTACTTTCAAATGATTGATATGGGACCAATTGGATGATGGGTTATCAACACAAAGAGTTTTCAAATGTTTTGATTTTCGGTTTTCCAATGTTTTGGGGTTTTCTAATATTTTGACCAAGAGACTAACCTAAGAACCTATCCTAGGGGCCTCGAAGGTTGATCAATAGATAATCCTTGCCTACGTTATACACGCAGAGACCACGTAGTTCGACTGACGACTTGACTGATTTACAAATGAAGATATATATGATGAAATGTCAATTTATCATGACAGACTCCTAAAGGACTGACCTAAGTGTCTTTAGGGATGATCAAAGATCAACCTTGCCTACGTTTAAGGATCAGAGACCCATAGTTCAACAAGACAAATCTATTTTTGACCTATTTTTGGATTTTGATATGTTTTGAATGTTTTTGGATTTTTCTGATGTTTTGATGTTTTGATGTTTTTGGATTTTGTGATGTTTTAGGACTTTAAGAATATACACGAATCTGATCCGATGAGAACATGCCCCCAATGTGATGCAATAGAGTACTCTAATAAAGGTAGGACAAACTGACCTTGAGGATGGGTCGAGTAGTAGTAAGAAGGATCGTGATACGAAAATAGGACCAAGCTATGGTGCGGATGTAGGTGGATGAGTGATGGATGGAGATCTGAATGCGATGGATGATGGAAACGTAATGGATGGATGATGCAGAACAAGCCATAAAGATCTTGGTGGATGGAAAGTGCTTATTTACACAAGGCGCCTGTTTGCCAGGTTTTCACCAAGGTAGTTTTCCAAAGTGCCACTGAAGTGGTTTTCACCAAGGTACTTGTCCAAAGTGCCACCAAAGTGGTTTTCACTAGAGGACGATTTTTATCTTTACTATTTTTTATCCTTTTTCTTTTCTTTTTTTTGGATTTTTTGCTTTTTTGATTTTTTTGTTGTCACCAAGACGCCTGTTTGCCAAGTTTTCACTGAAGTAACCATTTTTTCAAGACATTTTCTGATTTTTTTTAATTTTTGGTTTTATACCTTGAAAGATTTATGCATAATTTTTTTTGAGATGAGAGCTATTCATGGGCTCTTGTAAAGGTTCCCCTTTGGGTGTTGATAATTGATATGCCCCTGACTTATAACTTGCTATGATAACGAATGGTCCCAACCAACTAGGTTCAAATTTTCCTTTGTTGTTTGGATTTGGGACATTCTTCTGATTCTCCTTTAATACCAGTTCTTTGACTTGGAAAGTCCTACTTCTGATTTTCTTGTTATAGCTCCTCTTGAGTCTATTCTGATAGACTTGCAAATGATTCAAAACATCTGTACATCACTCATCTAGTAGCTCCAGCTCATTCAATCTTGATACTCAGTATTCTACATCTGTGATGAGGTTTTGTAGTGATATCCTGAGTGATGGGAGCTCGATCTCAATGGGGAGTACCGCTTTTGATCTGTAGACTAGGGAGAAAGGGTGGCACCGGTGGGTGTGCGGATGCTGGTTCGATAGGCCCAGAGGGAAGGATTGAGCTGTAGATGCCAGTCATGACCTGCGTCATTGACTATTTTCTTGAGGATTTTCAAAATGGTTTTGTTAGTGGCTTTTGCTTGGCCATTGCCTTGGGGATGGTATGGGGTAGAGAAGTGATGTTGGATTTTGAATTTTTTGCATAAGTCACGGACCTTCTGATTTTTAAATGGTGTCCCATTATCTGAGATAATGGCCTGTGGAACACCATAGCGGCAAATGAGATAGTTCAGGATGAACTTTGATATTTGCTTCCCAGTTACATATGTCATGGGTATGGCTTCCACCCACTTAGTAAAGTACTTCATGGCGATTATGATGAATTTCTGGCCATTAGATGAAGTGGAAGTGATTTTTCCAATGAGATCAAGTCCCCACTGTGAAAAGGGCCATGGTGTGATGATGGTATGAAGCTCTTGAGTTGGAGCATGGATGAGGTCCCCATGTTCCTGACATTGTAGACACCTTTTGACATAGTCATGTGCTTCTCTTTCCATTGTAGGCCAATAATACCCCATCCTCAGTAGTTTCTTGGCTATGGTCATTCCACTCGAGTGTGACCCACAGATACCATTATGTACTTCAGCTAGAGTAGTCAATTCCTCCTCAACGTTTAAGCAGCGTAGTAGGGTTCCTTCTATGCTTCTACGATATATGGTATCTCCTAGGATGACGAATCAGGATGCCTTCTTGACAAAGGTTCATTTTAGGTTTGAGGGTAAGTTGGAAGGTATGATGCTTATTCGAAGGTATGCATAAATTTTGTGGTACCAAGGATCACCAGGACCAACGATTTTGCACAAAAATTCTTATTCTGGTACCTCGAATGTGGGCACGAGAAGCTGCTCTATCAGGAATTCATATTTTGGAACATTGTGAGGGATGTCCAGTAAGGATCCCATTGTTTCCATGGTGTCTGCTGCTCTATTGTTGGCTCTGGGAATCTACTCAAATGTGATTTTGATGAAGGATTCTTTGAGAGTCTCCACTAGTTTCTTATATGGAGTGAGCTTGTCGTCTTTAGTTTGGTACTCATCATTCACTTGGTTTATTATCAATTGAGAATCTTCATATACTCTGAGAGCTATAATGTTCCACTACACTACTATTCTGAGACCTATGGTTAAAGCCTCATATTCTGCAATGTTATTAGTGTAGGGAAATGCTAGTTTATAGGACCTTGGTATGCAGTCCCCTTGTGGGGTGATAAAGAAGACACCGACTCCTGATCCATGCTGTGTGTATGAGCCATCGAAGTAGAGTTTCTAGTGGTCGGCTATGTTTAGATTGAAAATGGATTTGTTTGGAAACTTTGAGATGAGAGGATTCTCTTAATAGATTGGTGCTTCCGCAAGCTGATCCGTGATGACTTGGCCTTTGATTGCTTTCTGCTTCACATATTCAATGTCGTATTCTGATAGTATCATCACCCATTTGGCCATTCTTCCAATGAGCATTGCCTTTGACAATAAGTACTTGAGAGGGTCAATTTTGGCAATGAGTTTTATTTTATGTGCCAACATGTAATGTCTAAATTTTTATGATGCAAACACTACTCCTAGACATGAATTCTCAATGAATGAGTAATTTAACTCATGCCTAACCATTGTTCTTTTGATGTAATAGATGGCCCTTTTTGTTCCATTTTCGTCATGCTGAGCTAGGAGAGCTCCAAGGGCTATTTTTGTTGTTGACACATAGAGAATTAATGGTTTTCTTGGGATTGGCGGCATTAAGAATGGTGGTGTAAGCATATATTCTTTTATTTTATTGAATCCCCCTTCACACTTGTTATCCCATTTGTATGCTACTCCCTTGTGAAGTAGGTGAGAATATGGGTTTTGTTTGTCTGCTAGTTGTGCTATGAATCTTTGGATGGATTGAAGCCTGCCTTGGAGACCTCTTAATTGCTTTAATGTTTTTGGTGCCTCCATCTCAAGGATTGCTTTTACCTTTGTTGGATCTACTTCGATGCCTCTCATTAACACTATGTATCCTATCAACTTTCTTGATTATACACCGAAGATGCACTTCTTTGGGTTTAATCTGACCTTGTACTCTTCCAGCCTGTCAAAAATGGCACTTAGGGTTGCTATGTGATCCTTTCTCCTTCTAGATTTGACGAGAATTTCATCAACATAATCTTTGATAGTTTTGTGAATCATGTCATGGAAGATTAACGTCATGTCCCTTTGGTATGTTGCTCTGCATTCTTCAAGCCGAATGGCATCATTTTCTAGAAGTAGGTCCCCCATGGACAAGTGAAAGTCATTTTATGTTGGTCCTCTTTAGCTATCATGATCTGATTATACCCTGAGAATTCATCCATTAGTGACAAAATTTCATGTCCACCTGTCATGTCTACGATCATGTCGATGTTAGGAAGTGGGAAGTCATCTTTCGGACAAGCTTTATTCAAGTCTCTAAAGTCTGTGCAGATTCTGATGCCCCCATCAGGTTTTGAGATAGGCACCAAGTTTGACACCCATTCTAGATAATCTATCGGTCGAATGAATACTACATCTAGTAACTTTTTTAATTCCATTTTGACTAGCAGGGCGATCTGAGGGTGCATTTTTCTGAGCTTTTGTTTAATAGGCTTTGCTTCAGGGTATACTACTAGGTGGTGAACTACGATTTTTGGATCAATCCCTAGCATGTCAACATAGCTCCATGCGAATTTTATCTGTCTCTCTCTTAGGAAGGTTACTAGGAGCTCTTGATCTTCTGATAGTAATGATTCTCGATAGAATGTGATGTGTGGGGTTTCCTCTGTTCCTAGATTGACCGGATTGCATTTTTCTGCTAGGACTATTGATTTTTCTTGATGAAGAGCTTTGAAAGGAAGATCAAATTCCCCATCCTTAGGTGCCTCAGAGAGGTTTTCACCATTGGATGCATCCTTTCTTTTCACTTTTTTTTGGTCGAAGAGTGCCACAGTGTGGTTTTCACTCAAAGACTTAGATATTATTCTTAATTTTTCACTTTTGCGACTGAGGGATTCAATTGTTTCCCCATAATAGGCATGTGTATCTAGCTCAATTATGAACCCTACTTTGTGATCCCCATATGGAATGTTTTCCCATAGTTCCATGAATTCTGAGAGCTCCTCATTTTTTTCGAATGTATCAAGAACTGTTGATCCTCGTTGGTCGTAGTCGATGAGTTGGGGATATACTAGGTGGATTTCATGATTTTGATGGTCTGATTCAAAAGATAGGGTGCTAATCATGCAAAGAGTGGTATCCTCAAATAGCCTAGGTAAGTTGGTCATAGGATCCTCATCATCACTAATAATACAAATGTCAGTTATGTCAAATGTGAAGTTATCTATGATGCGATCTGTAGATACTAGTAAGCGTAATTCAGCTATAGTTTGTTGAGGAGGATTTTTTACTTTTCTAACTGAAGGACCTTGGCCATGTATGGTTATACTCAGAGGGGTACATCTGAGGCCAAGATTTCCCATTCATGTCTCTACAATGATAGGTATTATAAGCCCATTGTCATTTTTCCCAAGTCTTTGATTTTTGTCATAGCCCATTGCGAGCATCATTTGTAGACCCTTACTTCTGTCATCCATTGGTAAATTAGCTACTGGTCTCTCATCTTTCTATAGCATATGAGATGGATTTGCCTCAATAACTTCTTGGCCAAGATCTCCCCAACTTGTAAAGTTGGGATAATCTTCAAGAGATGTTTGAGATGTGGAGGCTTCATTTACTTGCGGACATCCCCGTGGTCTAGGAGATTATGGTAACTCTCCTATCACAAAATCATTTTTAGGGATCATGTAGTTTCCACAACTATTATCTTGGATGATGACCTTAATGTTAGAGATGGTGGGGATGGCAGGAGTGGCAGGTGTCTCTGTCACAGAAGTGGAAGCGAGAATGGCGGGATCAATGTATGGTGTAGATGGGCCCTCATCATTTTTTGGTACTTGGGGGATTTTATAGTACTTTGCCTCAAGTATTTTGCAATAGGAGAATGGTTTGAGATCTCCATGGATGGTAACTTCTTATCCTTCATGTGTGAATTTAACACATTGACGAAAATTTGATGCTATTGCTTTCATCGCATGAATCCATGGGCATCCTAGGAGGATGTTATATAGCAAGTTGAGGTCCAAGACCTGACAAGTGGTTTCCATGATAGATGGCCCTACTTGAATAGGGATTTTGATTGTGCCCTGGGACACTCTTTCTTGATCATCATATGCTCTTATTGTGATACCCTTTCCTTTGTCGATAGAATCTTCTGAGATTTTTAATTGTTTGATGAGCTTGAGAGAACAAATATTCAAGCTCGCACCTCCATCCACCAAGACCCTTTTGACCTTGCTTTTCTGTACTAGGACTTCTAAGTGGAGTGCACAGTTATGAGATGGTTGTGCAAGAAAATCTTGGTCAAAGAATGTGAGGAGATTCGGGGTTATGATATTGCCGACCATAGCTTGGAATTGCTCCGCATCAAGATCTACGAGGACAGTGGATGAAGCCAGCACTTGCTCAAGGATTTTCTTATGGGCAGATGAGATTTTTAGTAACTCCATGATGGAGATTTGTGTTGGCGTTCTTTTGAGCTGATCAAGGATGTTATATCCATTAGGAACAGATCTAGGTGTGGGGACTCTGTTTGGCTGGGATGATCCTACGATGGTAACTTTTCTGCCTCTTGTGGTGACTCCACAATTGGCATGGGCTCCTTTGATGGTGATGGTAGCGCAATATTCATTTAGGGAGGTGACGATAGTTTCATAAACATGATTCACATTTGTGAGGGTGTCTTTCCCCTTATCAGTGTTATTATTCCCTTTATTGCCATGATTAGGCATCAGATTCATGTATATCTCAAGGTCTTGGTTTCCTACTAGCTATTCCACATTTATAATTATTTGATTGATGAGATCTTGAATTATGTTTTTAGCCTCATACAATTGTTCATGGTATGCCCTTTGATTTTATGGAAGTCACAGAGTTGATTCTCATTATACCAAGGAAGTTTGACATCCGGTTCTTGGTAATTCTCATAGGTGGGAGATTTGATGAGTTTTTCATTTATCAGCTTCTTCATGATGACTTCAAGTGATTCCCCTAGAGTGGTGTAATTTCACTTGGGGTAATTCTTGTTCTATTGGGGTGGTCCCCTTTGATCATTGACATTGTTAATTGTCGGATTGTTGTTTTTTTGTTATGTTGCTTGATGATTGTTTTGGTGTTGGTTTTGGATTTGTGGTGCGGGTGTATTTTGGCAAGGGGCACTGATGACCACCTTGGCATCAATGACACCACCATTAGTAATTTTTTTGTTTCTTTCCCACGTACGAGGTTTGTCATTGTAATTGGCAGGTGGGCGGGTGTTTTTTTGTTTGGGGTATGGAGTTGATCCTCTAGGTTGTGTCATAAGGGCTCATTCGATGTTGAGCACCTTGGAGATCAACTGGTCATATGTGGTGATCCCTTGTACCTTGAGATGGAATTCCAAGAGGCCATCAAGGTTGGATATGATGGTGCAAACTTGTTGTTCCTCAGGCATGGTCCATTTGCTCCAATTGGCCTTGGATCGCCATCGTTGTAGGAATGAAGCGAATGATTCACTCTTACCTTGTTTCAGAGTTGAGAGTTCTTCTAGCCTGAAATCCATTGCAATATTTCATGCGTAGTTTTTAATGAATGCATCTATAATTTCTTGGAATGTTTTGATTCCTGTAGGTAGGTGAGAGAACCATTCCATAGCATGGCTAGCCAAACTCCTAGGAAATAGCTGCATCAGATAGGTATCGTCGTATGCAACTTCCATGCAATGAACCTGGAATTCCCTGATGTGATCTTCAGGATTTCTCGTCCCATGATATTTTTTGAACTTGGGGATCTCAAATCCCTTCGAGAATGGTTTCATCACAAGGATCCTATCAAATGGATAGGGACACAAGTTGCTTGGTGTTTTTGTGGTTCACCCTAATTGAAGATCGAGCACTTGTTGTGAGAGCAACCTGATTTGTGTCGTTACATCATTTTGTGGATCAGGGGGTGGGATGAAGGTGTTCTAGGGTGTTTCGATTGTGGGTTGGATGGGTGGGTTGGTTGGTGTGTTGTTTGATGGTATTTATACATTTTTTCGAGCTAGGTATGATTGCACTTGCTACTGTATAAACAACGCTTTTTGTTGATCTTGTTGTTATTGTGCTAGGATTGCTTGTTGTTGTGCTTATTGTTGTTGTGCTAGGATTTCCTATTGTTGAGCTTGTTGTTGTGCTTGTTGTTGTTCCAACAATGCTTGTTGTTGGGCTACTAATTGGGTTGCTTCTTGTTGCTCTTGATATTGTTTTATTGCTTGTTGATATGCTTGTAGTTGTGCTACTTATTTTTGTGCAAGAAACTATGCTTGTGCTTGTGCTTGTTGTGCTTGATATTGGGCATCCACTTGAGCTTGGGCTTGGGCTTGTGCTGCTTGTTGTTGCAATAGAATTTTGGCTTGGGCATCTTTTTGTGCTTGTAATACAGCTTGGGTTGCTTGAGCAGCTTGCGTAGCTTGAGCAACTTGTCGTTGTTGTTGCAATAAGGCTTGGGCTTGTGCGGCTTGTTGTGCCTACTGTGCAATTTGGGCGGCTTGAGAATTTTGTGCTACTTGTGTGGCTTGTTGGGAAGCTATTTGTGTGGCTTTTTGCTTTTGCACTTGCAGGAATTCCTTTTGATAAGTAGCTTGGTGAGCAACTTCCAATGCCATGTTGTATTGGCTTGATAAATTGAAGTTTGGTGGAGGTGGGGGTGGTGGTGGATTTGGAATGGTGCTTGTGGTGGTGAGCGGTGATGTCATGTTGGTGGTTTGAGTGGTGGATGGTGCTATTGATTTGGTTGGTCCTTGAGAGCCCACGCTTTGAGATGTTAGGGGGGTGGTTGATGATGTCGTGATTGCTTATGTAGTTGTCATCTATTTTTGCGATATCGATGACAAGTTTTGAGAGTTTGGCGTGATGCTTTGATTAGTGTTTGGAATGTTGGTTTGATTTTGATTGATATTTGGTAAAGGTGGGAGTCCCAAGCCAAGTAGAGGTGTGGATAATGGTGGTAACGGTGGAAGAGGTGTAAATGTGAGGGGTGTGAGTTCTTGAGAAAATGATGTGGTGTCGAAAATGCCCCCAGGTCTGAACATGTCACCCTCTTATTGTGAATTTGTAAGGTGAGAGGTTTGAGGTGTTGCGGGATGATGATGATGGATCATTAGGATTATGGAAAGTGAGAGGGACATACTTATGTAATGGATTTTTGGGTATGTTTTGTTCCAAAATGGTATTTGCATTCAAGTCTTGATTGTTGACAAGGGGATGTGTTTGAAAAGCATTAAGAAATGCATTTCCCTTATTAACATTGGGTTGGGTTGGAGAAAAAGATGTGATTTGCAGAATGTTTTGAGTGATGCTTTGGGATGGGGGTGTAGATGAGATGGGGAGTGTGGATGAAATAAAAGGCATGATCTCCAAAGATGGTTCCACTATAGAGCTCACGTCGAAATCAGAAGGTAATTTGGCCCCTTGTTTTCCTAGTTCAAGCATGTATAGTGAAGGGTTAAGTCTCATCATGATGTTGACGATCTTATGGTTTTCTAGATTTTGGAGCATTTCAGTTATTTCTTCATGTGACATCCCAAAGGTAAGGTCTTCTTCTTGAATTTCCTCTTGTGGGTTTTGTGATGATGAGATAGTCAAAGGATTGCTTGATTCGATAGGATTCATTTTGACATTTGTTTGGCTTAGGTCACTTGAAGCAAGTGTTTCTTTGTCAGCTTCCATGTTATTCTTGTATTGAGATCTAGTTTGAACCATAAAACAAGGATCAATTTTCAAGAATATGGGAGATGAATCTCTTGATTCTTTGGATTGATCTTATTTTAAGCACAAAAGAGAAATTTTTAGGATATCTTGAGGATCAAAAGGTGATATGATGATGGAAAAGATTAATGATGTCGATGATCTTTTGATAAATCTTGAGGGGAATGCTAGGATTTTAGGAATTTTGGATATGTTTTGGATTTTTATTCGGATTTTCCTTTGACTTGATTGATTTTGGTTTGCTTTGATTGATCAAATAGACCCTAAGATGTTGGATGATTATCTAAGGGGTAGTTTTGCTCAAAGGATGATATTTTGAAGATGTGTAGGGAGAAGGATGCATCTACCCACACCTATTCAAACAAGATGATAATTTAACCAAGCATATGAAGAAGGATGCATCTACATATACCTAGCTAAACAAGATGGTTTGATAATTTTGAATAAGCATATGCAAAAAGATGCATCTACACATACCTAGCCAAAGATGAGTTGATAAATATTTCAAGGATTTTGTCTCAAGGATTTGATGATTTTGATTTTTTTCAAAAAGCCTAGCATGAAGGATAATTTCAAGATTTCTCAAAAGATGATGGTGAGATGATTTTTGGTTTGATGTTTTGAAGGATGGGTGAAAAAGATTTAAATTTATTTTGATCCTAAGATGAACCTAAAAAATACACTTTGTTTACCTAGACCTCGGTATTGAAGAACATGCAATGCTTCTATGGACCTTTATGACTAAGAAGTGATTCAATTTGAGCATTCATTTCTGGATTTTGAACCAAGGACTTTCATTTTGGAACTTGACTTTCTTGGAAATCGTGAGGTTTCAACACATGTGAGAGTTCATTTTGTTATCTTTGTTTAGTTACTTTATTTTACCACAAACACCTCTTTGATTAGGTTTTCCAAGCTAGATGTCCAATTTCTTAATTTATTTGAATCCCATAAAGTATGTTATGTGGAATTTTGATGAATTCAAGGCAAGGGTTACCTATTGTTTAACTTTAGTAGAAAAATTGAGAGGTAATCCAAGTGTTTAGAAACCTCTAAGGATAAAATCCCAAGGGCAAGCAATAACACATGAATTGGGTCAATTGTATTTGTCTCCTAAAGGGTTTGAAATTTTGATGATGATGTTTAAGTGTTTGTTTCCAAGATGTTTTCAAACAAGCAAAGCATTTCGTAACCAAGAATAAGTACAAACCTATGGATATGGAAGACAATATTTGTTGAGTCCCCACTTGGACAAGTCCAGGTAAGCTTATCTTTAGTGAATGGTTAGATGCTTGACCCCACTGGCTCCCCTCCACGACACTCACTTATATGGGGCAGCCAAGCATCAACACCCATGAAAATCCCATGGCATGCTTTCCATTTCTAATAAAACACCGTAAAAGTGTGGGGCAGCTTCAGAACGACCGTTCTTGCACCAACAAATAGATCAAGGATTTTGGAAATTCTAAAACATGGGTTTTAATTAGGACTTTCCATTCATGGAGATTGACCCATATGGTGACAGTCCCTTTTCAGATCCATCTCATCAGAGGCAACTACATGATATTGGCATTTATTCCAATACCCACATTTATATCCCGGTTGGAAATACTCTTGGCTTTAGAGTGTTACCGGTTGAGTCATTCCCTTGGGTGAGTACTTTTTCCCCAAGGCAGGCCCTCTAAGATAAACAAAAGTGAATAAAGACAATATCTGTAACTCCATCAATCTTTGTTTGCAACACAAAGAGAGAGAGTGTACGCAATAATGCTCTACTCACACTCGCACAATTTTTTGTTCAATTTTAAAACCAAAATGAAGTGTGGAGGTGATCACTTTATCTCAACCTAAGATCATAAAAAAGGCCTTTTGATTCTCAAGATTGCTATAAAGCACGAGAGAAGAGTATACGTCCTTTTCGATGATGTTAGTTTAAGTAAGCATTCACAAAAAAAGGTTGCACATGTTCATTTTACCATTTCAAAGAAATTGTGAGTTTGTTTTTAAAAAACACCAAAGTAAGTGTGACAAATTGCCTTGTTCAATTTTTAATCCCAAACAAACTTTAGTAGATTGGAATCCTAATATTCATTTTAAGCCTTTTGTAGCAAAAATTGAAAATTTCTTTTTAAAGCCCAAATGAAATTAGTGGATCCTAAGCCTAAAAAAGATGACAAATTTTCCTTAAGAGGACTAATGAATCCTCAAATAGTGTTAAACAAACACTAAAGTGTTTAAAAACACTTGTTTTTGTGAAATGACATCATCATGCTTTTCTTCCTCTTCGTCTTTAATCGATTCAACCTACAAGAAAAATCAGTTAGATTCAGCAAAACAAAGGTCAAAAAGATAGAAAGCAGACAGAATAATCATAATTTGAAAAAAAGCACATGCTAAAATTTAAATTTTACTCCATACTCCCCTCCAGCGGCGCAATCCGTGAAGGCATCGTTGTTTGATTTCTCCAGCAGTGCTATATAGCACTGCTTGCCAGTCAGTGTCACTCTGTAGTTAGGCTAGTGAGCGTGAATGCGTCACCCTTTTGCTCAGCGGTGTAGTTTTTTTTTTTGAAAATTCCCATGGGTTTTATTGGTCAATTGGTGCAGTTTGAAATTTAAAATCTTAGGCAGGAAGACTTCAACGTCTGAGTTTGAATTTCCAGTAGTCTTGTATAGCGATGCTAAAGAACCAATGGTGCTGAACAACGGCGTTGAACCTATAAACCAAAAAAAATGCGTGAATTTGATTAAAAAAACGTGATTGAAAGGTGAGATTTCCCTCCTTCTAGCACCAAATGTGCGAACCCCAATCCCAATACTTGCAAAACAACATGAACAAACACATTAGAAGATGAAATGCAAGCAAGAAAAAGGATTCCTCAAGAAATTCATTTGAATAGCAAAAGAGATAGAATATGAAATGAATAACACAATGAAATTTAAAAGCATATCAAATCCTATTCTAAAGAAAACAAACTCCTAATCTCTTGAGGGAATTGGTGCCAATTTGATGTGAAAATTAGCCCTTTCTCAACTCCAATGATGCAATGGTGATTTGATGAAGAAATTTGATCCACTTTGTTGATGCTTGATGAGAACTCCAATAGAAAAATATGCATGACCTAGCTAAGATTCAATGATAATGGATGGAATTTGCTAATGATTTGAGCATAGTAAGTTTACTCAAATTGTGGATGATGAAATGAGGAGATTAGCCTCTTATTTATAGATGAGATTGATGGATGAATGTCCAAAATAGAGCAATGTGGGACTAGGAATTAACCAATGGAAAAGTGCCACTTGTCAACCTATGAATGGATGGAGGATGTGCAAGTTTTGAGGATTGTGCCAATAAATGCCTATTTTTGAATTTTGAAATTGTTGAAATGGCATGCAAGAGGGAAGGAAAAATGCATTGAATTCCACTTGGCTCAAGGAAAAGGACATGTAAGAGAGAGTAAATGCCTTGTTGGATGTACATGTCAACTTATATTTTGAATTCAAACTTGAAGAATATTCCTTAAAAGATGCCTTGTTGAGGAAAATAGAGATTTAATAAATCAATTAAATTTATTTTGATGTGTAAAGTGGTAAAAGCTAGAGGATGGGACATGAGAGGAGATTATATTAATCAAAGTTAATTAATTTAATGAAGGGGTTAAATGATGTGACCTATTTGACTTAAATTTGTGGATTTATTTAAATCAAATATGAGAAGAATGTGATAAGGGATTAATTAAATAAAGATTTTGATTTATTTAATTAAAAGAGATGATGTTAGATTAAAATAAATAATGTTTTAATTTATTTAATTTAATAAATATACTTAAGAGATTTAATGAAATAAAGTTAATTATTTAGTTAAATAGGATAATTAGATCAAAATGATTAATTTAATTATCGAGAAGAGGTGACTTAATTAGATAACTGATTTATTTAATTAAGAGAGGAATATTGATGAATTTAATCAGATAAGGGTATTTGATTAAATGGTTAGACTGAAGGATGATTCAGGATGAAACAATGTTAGTGGTCAGGATCATATGCACAATGTCAATCAGTACATTTTACGTGTCTACACTACTTGATTAGAAATTAAATAACAGCCAAGAGAGGAAGAAAGATGAATTAAGAACACTATATTTATCCCCCAAACCCTCCAAAGAGAGGAAAAATAGATTGTGGTAGTAGCAATTTCCTACTACTTATATTATGTAGCAAATTGTCATATTTAATGAGTGTACAAATGATAAGATAAAATCTACCCCTTGTCCCATTCAACAAGACATTGGATATGGATGAAATCCATCCCTTTCTCCATTAGCTACCTATCTCTATTATTTTCCTATGCTTCCATGCTCCTTTCCTTTTGCTTCTCACCTCTTAGAAACACAACATAATTGCTCTCTTTAATTTGAAAGAAGAAGATAGAAGATACATTTTGTTCCATCCTCCATCAATCCAAGCAGATACAAAAATACAATTTTCCTCCCATTCCCATTTTGAAAACCAATACAACCTCTTATTTATAGATTCCCATGCACAATAGAGTTCTCCTACGCCCAAGAAGAAATTCCATCAACATAGGAAGTTTCCTTCATAGAGCTGATGGACTTGTAGACTAGAACAAAAGTAATGTATCTCCTTGTGAGTGGACTAGAGTGTGATGTAAGGAGGCACTGTGTAGAGATTGAGAATCTTAAGAGTTTCATGATTATGAATCTTACAAACAACCTTCTGTTTGGTAGCACTCCAAAGAAACTCTAGGAGTTAAAGAAGCTTAAAATCCTAGATAAGATACACTACTGAATTTCACACATGACCATGTATGTGGGGGATTGAACTTTAGTTTTTAGTATCAAAGGCCCATTGATTTTACCACTTGAGCTCAACTTGATGGCATAGCACATCTATCCCTTAACAACACTGTAATTGTGAGTTTCTTTTCCAATGGAAATGGTTGAGGAATACCCTTAGTTTATCTATAGGTGGACAGGAGCAATGTCTCTAGGCTAAGTTTTTGACTCCAAGAATATTTTAATAGATATACCATTCATTGTACTATTGGTTCTTTTGTAATATTTTTCTATTCTTTTGACATTCGAAGGATTTTACTTGCAATGGCTATTTAGTGATATAATGACTTTGTTGGATTTTAGTTTAATATTTTTTATAATTTGAAGTGATGATCAGAATAATTCTTATAGGTGTGATTCAAATTTTAATTCCTGTACATTGAAAAATTGGTCCTAATTAGTATTTTCCCTTCAATAAATCCCTAAAATCGATGTTAATAACTCCTTGAAATCAATGCCAATAACTCGACATTGTAACTCACAAGGAGGTCATGTATCAATCTATATTTAAATTAGTACTCTCGGGGAGTGTCATGACAATCACTATTGACAAATTACAAGTCTTGGAAATTTGTAGCAAATGCATATGTTAAGAGATCCATAATTTAGTATCTATTGTCAATATTTTCAATTTGACAACATTTTTTGTTGTCCTCCTTGCCCTACCTCAGTGTTCAAAAATATTATCGTATTATACATTTTAAAATATTTCCTTGTTGTACTTGCATTTATCTTATACATCACCATACCTAGTGTATATTTTGATCAACTACTATATATAACCTACTAATATTGATTATGTACACCACCATTATTGTGTACTAGAGTTGATATCATACTTGAATACGAGTCTAGTTTAGAAGGGAAAATAGGAATTTGGTGAAAGTATTTCACTTTTTTTTTGGAATCTTCACTAAAGAACATAAATTATGTCCTCTATAACCTGATGTCCCTACCCTGTTATGCTTTTAATGGCATTTTCTAGCTCACTCTAGAAGGTGACCTTTGAAATGGACTTTCCTACTAAACCTGAGTGCCTTCTAGTTCTCTTATGAATTACATACACTCCCTTCTATAATGTTGACTTCACCATATATTAGAGTGAAATTAAGGAAAATCATGTATGAGACCAAAGACATATTCAAAGGTTCAATTTCATCTATAGAAAACCCCTTCAAAAAATCCTTGTGAATATGCATAATAAAATATGAGTTGTGCCATTTGCCTTATGCTTTGTCTAAAATACCCACTTGGAGCCTATGGGTTTCTTTCCTATAGAAGAATCACATCCTTTCTACATTGCATCAATTCATTTTCAAATTCATTACTTCCAATGTCCATGACAGTTGGGTTTTGAAGAATGAGCCATCAAACTCATTACCATGCTCACCTCTTCAATTGCAATAATTCTTCTTATAAATTTGGGATGATATAATAGTTTTGATATAGAATGTTTAGAAGCCATGGTTAGTGATGAGTGATATGTATATATGTTATCAATATAATAAAAGAAATGGAATTACATATTTTTTTAGTTGCTTATATGTAATGGTACTTCTTATATTTGACAAAACAATGTCTTATCATGTTGAAAGTTTGCTAAAATGGTAGGTGATGATTTTTCTTGCAGGAAGATTTATGGCAAGTTGCATTTCTAGTAGACATAGAGGTTTGTAGAAGTTATGTCATTCGTATGAAAATGATTCTATCTTCACATTGTTCAAAGATACAAGTCTTAATAAATCTCTATATTGGAAAATTGAATTAGACTTAATACTAAAAGTGAGCTTACTTGGTCTACTAAATCTATAATGTAACTATTCCCATTGTTTAAAGTTGAATTAAAATGAAATCTTTCTAGGATATATGTTCTAAAAACTACCCTTTAATTCACTTTTACAAATGTTCAAATATTTTTTAAATATATATTTATCTATAACTTTCTATTTTAAGCCAGCTAGAAAGTTCTACCAATGTGTTGAGAATTAATCATTCTTGTGTTGCATGGGTGTGTATGGTGATGAAAGCCTAATTCTATTAAATTTTTTTCATGCAGTGCGATTAGCTTGATTCTGTATATAAAATTAATTAGGATTTCTCAAATTTGGAGGTATCACATTGCCTCATAGGTCAATGTTCTTTTATTTTCCTATTGCAGCTCTACAAGTATTCCATTATTTGTTTTTCAAATGGTTAATTGATAAGTAGATAAATATTTTGATGTAATTTCTACTTCAGAATATGAACTCTAAATCCTACTTTGCATATACTAGTGCTTATTTAAGAAAATTCTAATGAGTATGTTTTGTATTACGTTCTACTTAACGGTGAGTAAGAATTTATTAAAATTTATTATTGTAATTCCCAGAAGACATTTGAAGAAGATGAAGTGCTTTATGGAAAGGTGTATCTCTTTGGTTTCATAGAATGTATGGGGAGAAAGAAGAATTAAACTTTCTCGCATCACCGCAAGCATGAATTGCAGTGCTTGCGAGAGAGCAGGATCACATTGCAAGCCTATTTTCATATTATTTCATTTAGCATCGCCAATATTCTCCACAAGAACATTGTTCCTATTTAAAATGATGGAAAAGGTTCACATCTCTCAGATCAATTTCTTTTGCAACAATCTTGGAGATTAATTTAGATGTAGTGTGAAAATCATAACATACTCAAAGGTTCTTAACAAATCTAATAGTTGTACCAAGGGCCATGTTTAACAAACCAAATGCAATTGCTAACTTTTCACTATGGTGGCAGATAAATGATTCTTCTTTCTTCTATTCCACAACATTAAGTAAAATTCTTGAATCTAGAAATGCCCTACTTCCTTTATTTTCCAAGCCAATTTCTCCAATATAGACTTATTGGGTGTCACCAATATAGAAAATTTATGCAATCATCCCACAAAATCTTCTTTATTCTGAGTCATCTTGATTTTTCCCAAAGAAATAATGTTTTTTCTATGTGATTATGAGATCATCAAATCATTGAGCTCTTCACCCACCTTTCTAAAGTCAATGTTGTAGGTTTCGAGATTTTTTCCTTATATTTCCATAGGTAATCCTTTAGTCCTCTCAAATTTATGCATTCATGTGTCATTTGAGAGGGTAACTCCATAAAGGTTTTGTCACAATCAAAGATTAATACACTGTCTTGTGTCCATCATGAAAATAACAAGGGTTATTATGGGGAAATTTGATAGGAAATGAGTAGATCCTAGAATATGCTATAGGAATTCATACTACAGCCTTGTTCATGATATAAGATTCTTGTTCTGTGACATGGAAAGAATACATTAACTAATTGATAGACCAAGGATAGTGAACTATGTAGGAATATATGAAAGGGAAGTGATCAAGCATCTGCTACTAAGGCAAGGCCAAGAGACATAGGTGTGTAGAGATCTTAAGAACAAGTTGGCATGACAATCAAGATAAGGAATCAATGTTAAAAGATAGAACATATTCCATTAGAAATCATTAGATAGTCATGAATGTCAAATGCTCATTAACAATGTCAAGGGGCGGTGACTTCATCTCAAGAGATAGTCATTTCAAATACATGTCAAGTGGACTATGCAAAGATAATTGAAGGTAGTAAAAAGTGACAAGTATAGTGTCAAATGAAAGAGATAATAACTTCTTAAAACTAGGGACAATCATAACAATAAGTTTAGCACTCGCCATAAAATGACGGTGAAACAATAATGTAAGAACAGTCATGATAATCTTTAGTACAATGACCTTGAATACAGAGTTTAGGATAGTCATATCATGAATGTGGAGTTTAGGATAGCCTTGGACTATTAGAGGCGGTCATAGGAAGGACAAGTCATGACTATCCTCAAGGATGAGTAGTATTTAAAGATAGTCATATCATCATGACTGTCTAGACATATTGATAGTGATAAAGATGCCATGAGATGTAAGACAATAGTAGATAATAGCAGCAAAGCAATGAACTATTTGATAAAATAATTTGGTAGACATGTATGAAAAATTTCATAGCATAGAAAAGGTAGTGAACTATTTAAAAAATTGCCTCAAAGAAATGTAGTCTCATGGAATGCCATGACAAGCTAATGCAATTGGCAATTGCTCCTAGTTATTAGTTATGCAATGTGAATTAATTGCATAATTGCTTAGGTTGACTTTGTAATAAACTATATTGTAATTGAAATTTTTTCATCTATCACCATCTAGTTTTTAGTTATGCAATGTGAAGTAATACTTTGAGTTTCAAAGATGTGCAATGAAATGAATGTAATCAGCAATACAAATATAAACTACAAAAATCTACTTTCTACAATTCATTAGTTAAACTCTTTATTTTATTTTGTATTCTATTATCTTATTGAGCATATGCTCAAGTGGGGAATAGGCTAAGATAGGCATGACTACATCTTTTTAAGGTGCATTATAGGCTCTTCATGGGTATGTCTACCAGGGCAATTGCCACTACAACATATTGCAAACCTATTTTTCAGATTGCTTCTTTTAGCATCACCAATCATCTCCTTGAGAACATTGTCCCTATTTAAAATGATGGAAATAGTTTGCATCTATCACAAAAAAATTTGTTTAAAAATTTCATTTTGTGTGTATCCTACAATCATTGCATTCCAAGAGATGACATCTCTTTGAGCCATTCCATCAAACAGTTCATGTGCCTTATCTATACTTCCAAATTTTGCATACATGTCTACTAGAGCATTTCCAACTATAATATCTGACAAAACTCACCCTTCCATTATGTTATGATGGATGTCCATACCCTGTTCCAAAGCTCCCATTTTGACATAGGCAGGGAGGATGCTGTAAAAGGTTGTCGAATTTGGATTTACACTAGCTAATTGCATTTGCTTTAAAATTTCTAAAGCCTTTTCAACAAATCCATTTTGTGCATATCCTGCAATTATTGTAGTCCATGAGACCACATTTCTTTGAGGCATTATGTCAAACAGTTCACGTGCCATGTCTATGGTTCCAAATTTTGCATACATGTCTAATAGGGCAGTTGCAACTACCACATCTAGAAAAATTCCTCTATCCTTTATGTCTTGATGGATGTCCATACCCTATTCCAAAGCTCCCATTTTGATACAGGTAGGGAGGATGCTGACAAAGGTTGTGGAATTTGGCTTCACACCAACCAATTTCATTTGATTTAAAATTTCTAAAGCCTTTTCAACAAATCCATTTTGTGCATATCCTACAATCATTGTAGTCCATGAGACCACATTTCTTTGAGTAATTTTGTCAAACAGTTCACGTGCCATGTCTATGCTTCCAAATTTTGCATACATGTCTAATAGAGCAGTTCCAACTACAACATCTAGCAAAATTTCTCTATCTTTTATGTCTTGATGGATGTCCATACCCTATTCCAAAGCTCCCATTTTGGCACAGGCAGGGAGGATGCTAGAAAAGGTTGTGGAATTTGGATTTACACCTTCCAATTACATTTGCTTGAAATTTTGTAAAGCCTTTCCAACAAATTCATTTTGTGCATATCCAGCAATAATTGCAATACAAGAGATGACATATCTTTGAGGCAATATCTGACAAAAATCCCCCTTCCCGTTCACCTACACAGTCTTTGGTTGGTCTATACGGGAATACAGGGAGAAAAGTAAGTCCACCACTCTTGCACACCACATTTAGGGTTTGCTTGTAGGGATGCGGTGCTCACTCATACTACCTCCCGCAAGCTTGCAAATAAACTTGAGAGTCCCTACGATGATGTGGGAAAGGACAATATCAATCTAGATGAAATACTCCAATTCCTACTCACATCATGAAATCCTTCACCATAGGTTTGGACTATATCAAAGTAATGTCAATTCCAATCTACGAAGGAGAAAGAGAATTGACTACTCATAACAATTTCCTAGGTGAATGTGTAGTGGATGGAATTCAAGAGGCCTGAGCTAAAGTTCCATTCGTACAAGTTTTCTTCCAAGTGGATGAGGATGGCATTCTAATATTCTCTGCACAAGATAGAAAAATAGGGGCAAGCAATCACATTATAATTTGTTACAATGAGAAAAGACAGAGAGCGAGAAAAGAGGAAGTGGGTACAGGAATTTCCAATGCACTGTGTTTTCAAGTGGAGGAAAAATGGGTCAAAGAAACTTACACTGCCAAATATAAATTGAGGTGCTTCATACACAACATGTAAAGCAAAATTGTATCTCAAGATATCATCAATAGTTTAGATGGTCCTCAGGATTGGGTGAAGCAATGTGAAGACTTAAATCAACTGCAACAAAAGTTGAAAGGGTTTCAAACCAAGTATCAAAATATGAAGCTTCCATTTTATAATGTTGTTTCAAAATATTTCCATTTACATTTGTGATTTTAATTATTTCAATTGCTTCAATAGGTCAATTTTGAGCAATAAAAGTAGGATAAATATTTACCATTTTTGTTGTGAATGAGGTGTAAAATTGCTAGTGACTATTTAATTATTGAAATGGATGATATTTAAATAAAATTCTTTCAAACAAATCATGTTATGAAACTGAATATGAATTGTGATTTTATCTTGGAGCTATGTTAAATTCTGACCATTTTGAATATTGGATATATTATTTATTAGTTCTTGCCTCTATAAAATGCCCACTTATATTTTCATCTGATCATTTTCCTATTAGTGTGTTTTGAAATCTATGTCAAAATCAATTAAAATCATGTGTTGTAGGGAAATAAAACCATTAGTAATTCTTTATTTTTCTTTATTACATGTGCTTCTAGTATTCTTTCTATTTTTTACAGTGGATATTTATGCATCTCTCATTTGCTTTTGTAGCATACTATATTGGTCTCTTGTTAGCCCATCAGGTGCTAAAGCAGTTGGAGATGGATGATGAATATGTTGGCAATGAGGATATGATGCATGAGTTATTTGATGCATTTTCTTGTCTTATGTGGAAGAGTTATCAGTTATGTAGAGGGTTTAAGGAAGTCTTAATACTATCTTCATCTTGACAATAATCACCATGCTACAGTCCAAATTTTTGGACTCTCAAGAAGCTTATAACAGATGCATGTCAAATTATTCAGGGGCCTTTTCCACATTGATAACCACATCAAGGAGACAGGATTAAGTCTTATCGATGGCAATGTGAATGCACCTATAATTGAGGAGGAAAAAAGGATGGATTCACTATGGTGGCAAATAAATGATTCTTTTATCTTCTATTCCACAACATTAAAGGGCTCCAAGCATGCATTTCCATCATTGCATAAGTTTTTTGGGGAAATTTCTTTCTTGTAGTCATTTATGTGCAATGTTGTAACTCAAATTTCCAGTCTTGTGATTGAAAATAAAAATTGTAATACTCTATTTCTAAGTTGTAACTAGAACACCTTTCTTGTATTAATAAAGTTCATTGATTTTTCCTTCTCAATGGCTATCTTATTGTGTGCAATTGATGATTCATGATGTGTATTTTTGTGTTTTATGTTTAAATTCTCAAATATGAATGAAAATATATGACTAAATATACTACCAATTGACAAAAATTAGTGAATAAATATAACTAAAAATATATGATTAAATATACTACCAATTGACAAAAATTAGTGAATACAGAAATCAGTGAATAAATATGACTAAATATATGACCAAATTGATCAAATGACTAAATATACTACCAGTTGATAGAAATCGGTGAATACAAAAATCAATGAATAAATATGACTAAATATATGACCAAATTGATCAAATGACTAAATAAATGACTAGCAATAAACTACTAATGGTCATGTGACCAAGTTCAGTGAATAATATGACTAAATCAATGACTAAATATACTACCAAATTGATCAATCATAACAACCAATAAATGACTAAAATTGGTTTAGTCATAAATGTGGTCACGTTATAAATGACTGGCAATAAACTACTAATGGTCACGTGACCAAGTTTAGTCATTTATAACCAGTTTTTAGTAGTTTTTTCAGTCATATATTGCTATTTATGTACTAGTGTACCTTCAAATGAATACGGGTCTATTAGAACATTAAATATATTTAAGTAAAAATGATCATTGATTACATGGAAATCACTCATGTACCATAAAATCATCCATAGCCTTTATAAAGATATGTATTATTACATTCAAAGTATATATCTACTTGAAGATAAGAATCCATAGTCCTAGTATAGGTTACTTGAATCACCTAGCTAGCTGTGTTCTTTTGATTTTCATTTATTCTCTATTTTTCATGTTGAATTTTATTTTTCTTTTTCTTTTTTTTTAAGTTTTATTTTCTTTTTTGTTTGATATTATTTAAAGTGTCTTTATGAAGATACAATAACTAATACGTAATGAATTTTGTTCTTTGGTTGGACATAATAATGGTAATCACAAAGGTGAAAACCTTTAAATTTTTCACCTAATACTCAATAAAAATAATAGAGTTTAAAATACCTCAATAGACATTTTAATATTATTTGTGAAGGAAAAAAGTGTTAGTGGAGAGCAATGTAAATTTGGAAATAATTTTTTTTTTCATGCATCCTGGACCAAAACTGACTATGCCAACATGTACAAGTGGGTAGGTAAATTCTATGGAAGGTATATTTTCATTATCCAAGTCACTTGGTTAACTCAACACCATTTGACCATGCCAACTTAGAATGCATACTTGCAAAACTGTCAATGATTTTTTTGGCAAGAATTATGTTTTTTGTTTCACATGTCCTAGAAAAAAATTGACAATCCCAACATGTCCAAGTGGGTAGGTAAATCCTAGGGAAGGTATCTATTCATTCTCCAAATCACCTGATCATTTTGGAGTGCACTATTTTTGCATAGTCTCTTAAAAGCCCTAAGAGAAAAAATTTCCAAAATATGATAGAGTGATTCTCGGAGATCGTGGCACATAAAAATGTTTTTTCTACACCTACAAGTACGTATGGAATCCCTCCACATCCACCTCTCTCAATTTTGGTCAACTCAAAACCATTTGACCATGCCAACTTAGAATGCATACTTGTAAAAACTATCAACAAAGAGTAATGAAAACTTAGCAAGAATCATATTTTTCTTTTCATGCACCTTGGAATAAAACCAACTACTCCAAACCATCCAAGTGAGTGGTTTAATTCTACTGAAGGGCTCTATTTTTTCTCTAATTCACCCGATCCTTTCAAAGTGCACTATTCTGGTGTAGTCTCTTAAGAGCCCTAAGAGCAAAAAATATCCAAACTATGGAAAAGTGGTTCTCAAAGCTTGTGGCACCTAAGAATGTTTTGTCTACACCTACAAGTCCATATGACATCCCTCTGCATCAACCTATCTCATTTTTTGTCAACTCAATACCATTTGACCATGCTAACTAAGAATGCATACATGTGAAAATAGTTAGTGGAAAGTAGAGAAAATTTTGCAACAAACATATTTTTCATTTTATGCTTCATATCTTTCTTAATTTATTTCTTACTAAAGAGGTTGTTATTACCCTATGAGAAGCTCTCTTTTCTTTTTCCTTACTCCTCTTTCCAATAGAATTGAGTGTTGCAAGTATGAGAAAGTTTGGTGGTGTTGTCATTAATGTTGTCATTGTTGTCAACACAATACATGATCTTGCAGATTGTGCATGTATAGTTGAGATATTGTGAGTACATGGAGTCATAGTTATGTATGTGTTTAGAATGTGCTTCGGTATGTGCTCTTCTTTCTTCTATGTTGATCATATGCTTGTGCGAATCTAAAGGGTTTTTTTTGGGCATTTGTTGGTGACATCTCCTAGATTGTAGCTTTTGGATTGATGGAAAGTGTAAGATGTATTCATCAGTGTGTGAACTGGTTTGGCAGAGTTGTTTGTCTATGAAATAGGAGAAATGTTTCTACTCTATAGTTCTTTGTTGAGTTGTTTCTAGTCTTGTAGATCTTTCAAAAGGTTTGTTAAGGTGATATCTATATTATGGAAAAGGTGTTTGTGGTTTGGTGCTCCAGAAGATGAGTTCTAGAGCTTTTGTGTGTGTCTACACACTCTAGTTGAAATGTGTGATTGTAAAGTTGTCAAGTGGTTGAAGTTTGTTTTTGAATTTGGTGACAAATGATTCACCCCCACTCTCAATTGTCTTGCACCTTTTAACAATTGGTATCAAAGCTTTCGTTCCTTGGTGAAGAGCTTAACCGCTTAAGGTAGATCCAATGGCACATAAGATGGTGATCCCTATGTTTGATGGATTTGATTACCGTGACTAGAAAGTGTAGATGAGAGATTATGTAATCTCTCTTAGTTACAAGACCTGGAAGGATGTTGAGACAAAGTATGTTGCTTTGGCGAGTTGTCTCTCTACTACTAATGAGATTTTTTCATATGAGGAAAATGAAAAAGCGAGGTATGCTCTTTATAGTGATTTATCTAAGACTGAGCGAACAAAGGTTATTTCTTTGGGCACTACACATGAAGTTTGGAAAAAGTTGGAATATCTATATGAAGGAAATGATAGAGTGAAATTGAAAAAGAAGCTAACAGAAAAATGCAGATATGAAAATTTGAAAATGGAATTAAGAAAGTGAAGACATTGCAAGCTATTTCCGAAGGGTTGATCTTGTAGTGAATGAAGTTAGGAATCAAGGGGGAACTCTAATAGATGAAGATATAATTGAGAAGATTCTAATGACCTTACCAGAGTGTTACAATGATAAGGTTTCAGTTATTGAGGAAATGTATGATCCTAAGAAATATACTAAAGAACAGCTATTTGGCACCTTGACTACATTTGAGATGAGGAAGCTTGGAAAGAAAGAGGAGAAGATAGAGTCAGCATTTAAAGAAAAAAATTTGAAGATGATTTGGATAGTGATGGTTTAGATGAGTTGGAAGTGAACTTTATAAGAAAATTGAAGAAAGGTACCATAAGTATAAAGGTATGTTTCCCTTTAAATGTTTTAGTTGTAATATTGGTCATTATGCCACAAGATGTTTGAATAGAGTTGTACATAAGAAGAACAGAGATCATAAAGATAGAAAGGATAAGAAATTCAAGAAGTTATATTATGTTAGAGAAGAAGCTGGAGTCTTTGATGATGAATCTGATTATGAGGTTGATGATAGTGAGTGCTTATTCTTAGCTTTGGAGAATAAATTTTGTCTGCTAACTCTAGAATATTTTCAAGGGAAAGTGGTTCAAAGAACAAGAATAATGAGATGGAGGGTACTCTGGTTACTTCCTTTCACGCTAGATAGGATAAAGACTATTGGGTGATTGATAGTGGTTGTTCTAATCACATGAACAAAGATAAAAGTAAGTTCACTAAACTTGAAAAATATGATGGTGGTTTGGTCATGTTTGGTGATTATCCTAGAGCAAAGATTGTTGGGAAAGGTACAATTAGTTTTGATGGAATACACAACACTGATGATGTATATTATGTAAAGGGCTTAAGACATAACCTTTTGAGTTTTGGATAGATGTGTAGCAAAGGTTTCAAACTTGTGTTTTAGGATAATTACTATGAGATCAGAAAAGGGTCTAGAGCTATGGTTGATGTAGGAAGGAGAACTCATGGAAACATCTATTAGCTTAAGGGTGTTGATGGCCAGTGCCTTGTATCTCAAGTTAATGAAAGTTGGTTGTGGCACCGAAGGATGGGACATGTGAACTTTGATAATCTAGTTAGGATAAATTCAAGAGAGTTTGTCTAAGATCTACCTAAAATCACAAAGCCTACTAATACTATTTGCAAAAGTTGTCAGTTAGGGAAACAAACAAGATGTAGTTTCAAAGGAAAAGAGCAATCAGCTATCGAAATGTTGGAATTAATTCATACTGGCCTCTGTGGTCCTACTAGAATAGGAAGCCTAAATGGTGATAGGTATTTCATGCTCCTTATTGATGACTATTCTCAAATGACATGGGTTGATTTTATTAGAGAGAAGACTCAGGCTCTGGATAGGTTTAAAGTGTTCAAGGAAAGAGTAGAAAATGAAGTGAACTTGAGAATTAAATGTTTGAGATCAAATAAAGGTGGAGAATTCACTTCTAGTGAGTTTAATTCATTTTGGGAAGAGCATGGCATAAAGAGACATTTCTCTGCTCCTAGAACTCCTCAACAAGATGGAGTTGTTGAGAGAAAGAACCAGACTATGCAAGAAGTCATAAGATCTATGATGAAAGAAGCAAATGTACCTGATGTGTATTGGAGAGATGCAATACACACTGCTATTTATATTCTCAATAGAGTTCAGATCAGAGGAAACAACACAAAGACTCCTTATGAGTTATGGATTGGTAAAACACCTATTGTGAAGTACTTTAAGGTGTTTGGAAGCAGATGTTACATTAAAAAGAGATGATGAGAATCATGAGAAGTTTGATGCTAGATGTGATGAATGGATTTTCCTTGGATACTCGGCTATGATCAAAGCATATAGATGCTTAAATAAAAGATTGAGGAAGATTGTTGAGAGTACTAATGTGAAGATTGATGAGGATATACAGAGACCTATTGAGATAAGTAAAGTTGAACCAGATGATCCTATTTGTGGACTAGTACCTAAAGATAATAAGGAAGAGGAAGAATAAAAAATTGAAGAAGAATAAGAAGCACTCGAACTTGTTCCTAAGACTCCTAAGTATGTCCAAAAGAATCATCTAGAGGTACAAATAATTAGAGATAAGAGTGAAGGTGTGAAGACAAGAAGTAAAGTACCAGCTGAGGTAAATCTATGTTTACTTTCTAAAATAGAACCTAAGTCTATGTGTGAAGCATGTGAAGATGAGAGTTGGGTTAGAGCTATGAAAGAAGAGTTGTAGCAAATAGAAAATAATCATACATGGTAATTGGTTCCTAGACCTGTGAATAAGAATGTAATTGGTTCAAAGTGGGTGTTCATAAATCAGCTAAATGAGAATGGTGAATTTTTGAGAAATAAAGTGAGACTTGTATGCAAGGGATACTCACAAGTTGAAGGCATAGAATTTGAAGAGAAATTTTCCCCAGTGGCAAGAATGGAAGCTATTAGGATGTTTTTGGTATTTTCTACCCAGAGGGATTTCAATGTATGTTAGATGGATGTCAAGTCTACATTTTTTAATGGAGTACTAGAAGAATAAGTATACATGGAACAACCTGAATGATTTGAGTTATCAGACAAGACGGATATGGTTTGTAAGCTGAAAAAGGTATTGTATGGACTGAAACAAGCTCCCAGAGCATGGTATGCTAGATTGGATAGAAATTTGACTCAGTAAAAGTTTAATAAGGGCTCTGCAAAAAACAATATTTATTTCAAGATGGAAGTAAATAGAGTCGATAGTGGTAGTATATGTTGATGATATCATCTTTGGAGGAAATGAAGGTATGTGTAAGAGATTTGTAGAAGAAATGCAAAAAGAATTTGAAATGTCCATTATTGGTGAGTTAAAATTCTTTCTTGGTCTTCAAGAGAATCAAATTGATAAGGGGATATTCATTTCACAATCAAAATATGTCAAAGAGATGTTGAAGAATTTTGGAATGGATGACTCCAAACCGGTTAGTACTCCTATGGTGACTAGATGTAAGCTGAGTAAAGATGATGAATCTGCTAAAGCTAATCAGAGCAAGTATAGATCTATGATTGGTGGACTACTATATCTTACTGCTACTAGATCGGATATCATGCATGCAGTATGTTTAGTTGCCATATTTCAAGCAAAACCTAAAGAAGCACATGTTATAGCTGTAAAAAGGATATTAAGATATCTTAAAGACATGCTAGATTATGGATTATGGTATCCTAAGGATACTGATTTCACTTTAAGTTCTTATACCATTGCAGATTGGGATGGTTGTGTGGATGACAGGAAGAGTACAAATGGAGGTGCTTTCTTTCTTGGTGGAAGATTGGTTTCATGGTTAAGTAAGAAACAAGAATCAACTTCTTTATCCACAACAAAAGTAGAGCATATTGCTACAACATCTTGTTGTACATAGGTTTTGTGGATGAAGCAGACACTGAAGGATATTGGAATGATATGTGATGATTCTATACCTATATTTTTTGATAATACAAGTGCTATAAAAATTTCAAAGAATCTGGTAATGCCTTCAAGAAAAAAACATATATCTGTCAAATATAATTTCCTGAGAGAAAAGGTATTGGAGAACAAAGTTAGGTTGGAGCATGTGTCTACAAAGGAATAGATTTCAGACATATTTACTAAGGCTCTTCTAAAGGATACTTTTGAGTATCTCATGGAGAATTTTGGGGTCATTGGCCCTCTAAACTAGGTGCACATGGAGGTACATCAGTCTCATGGATCTAAAAATTCTTCATTTATCTAGACTGATGAATGGGTCTACGCTGTAGGGGGAGTAGAAAGTTCTCATTGTTGCAATATTAGTTGTATGGGTGCACTCCTAAGGGGGAGTGATCATATTTTTTGATATTTCCCATTGATGTCAAAGGGGGAGAAAGAGTCATGTGAAAAATAGTAGAAGAGGAAGAGAATGTCTTTGCCTAGAATATTGAGAATGTGGGAATGTTGGAAAATAAAGGAGAGTGTCATCTTTGATGGTTTTTCACATCATATGTTGCCATTAATGACAAAGGGGAAGATTGTTGCAAGTATGATCAAGTTTGGTGGTTTTGTCATTAATGTTTTCATTGATGTCAACATATTATAGGATGTTGTAGATTGTGCATGTATAGTTGATATGTTGTTGAGATGTTGTGAGTACATGGAGCTATCCTTATAATGTTGCAGATGTGCTAAAATGATGGGTTACCAAGTGCTTTTGATAAAATTAATAAAGAGTGAATTAAGAGTTATGTATGTGTTCAGAATGTGCTCCAATATGTGCTTTGTGTTTCTTCTATGTTGATCCTATGCTTGTGCAGATCTGAAGGGTTGTTTTTTTGGGAATTTTTTGGTGACATCTCCTAGATTGTAGCTTTTGGATTGACGGAAAGTGTAACATGTGTTCATTGGTGTGTGAACTGGGAGAAATGTTTTAGCTTTGCAGATCTCTGTTGAGTTGTTTTTGGTCTTGTAGATCTGTCAAAAGGTTTGTTAAGGTGAAATTTGTATTATGTCAAAGGTATTCATGGTTTGGTACTCTAGAAGACAAGTTCTAGAGCTTTTGTGTGTGTCTACACACTATGGTTGAGCTGTGTGGTTGTGAAGTTGTCAAGTGGTTGAAGTTTTTGTTTGAATTTGGTGACAACTAATTCAACCCCCCCTCTCAGTTGTCTTTTGCCTTCTAACATTGACTATATTAAAAATATTTTTAACAATAATTTTATTTTAATCATACTTTTTGTTTACACAAATCTTCAATTTCTTTAGTAACAACCTCATTTTGTATGACTTTAGCAATTATACAAAAAGTTGGCATTGTTTAGTTAATGTCTTATTGGACAAGTATTGATTGAAAATTTTGGTAGCCCACAACTAAATGGTTTGTGATGACCTTTTTCCTTCAAGTTTATCTATTATGTTCTCATCTATATCATCTAACCATTTTGGGGTTCTTGAATATTTTATAATTTTATTGGAATCATTACAAAATATGGATTTAGGATTTCATTTTATTCTTCAAAAAGGTTTTCTCTTCTTATTGGAGATAAATGTTGGCATAATATTTTCATTGATGTCAAAAGGTGTCATTGAGCTTAGAGGATTAGGTTCTAGAAGAGTTGGTGCAATATGATGGAGAAGAGAATGTTTTACAAAATTGCAATGTTTCTCAAAATTTATAAAGTTGTCATGAAATGTTGTCACAATTTTGTAGAGGTCACTTCTAGAAGTCAAAAGAGAAAACAAGCTGCACATTCAATATGGGTTTTTTGAGAGGGTTCGATTGGTATGGTTTGCATGATCAGAAGAGGTGGAATGTTCTCAAAATTGATTTATTTATGTCTTCTAGTTAAATTAGGGTTTTATAGAAAACCCTAAGGTGTTGCAATCATAGTGATGAATAGTTTTTATATTTTGATGTTGATTTTGTATAGGTGGTTGTAGGTTGTTTAATTCATATCTCAAGCCATTAGTTTCATCAAAATTACCAGACCATTTTCCTAGTGCTACTAGTTGGCTAAGTGTATGCATTGTGCCAATCTTGCACATCACATTTTTGTATTATCACAACCTAATGTTTGATCGGATGGATATCACTCATTTTCTTTTCATAATGTTTTGAAGCTTACCTTGACATATTCTTTGAGAAATACATTATTGATAAAAATCAATGATACAGAACCAATAATGAAGATCCAACAGTCATCACATCATTGCTTCCCATCACAGTGGTGAAGTAAAAGGAAGATAAGTATTTGCAATGTGTGATTGGAAGGAGTAAATGGAATATGATGTCAAAATTGATAGGTGTCAAGTAATTATTGCATCACATGTGTTCTTCACATCATGAACTATATGTTCACTAGTGAGAGAATTTGTGTGATATGCAAGCAATGAATGAGAACAAACAAATGAAGATCTAATGGTCATCGCATCCATGTTTCACATCACTATTGTGAAGCAAATTGAAGGTTGAAAATATGTGATATGTGATGGGCTTGCATCACAAAAGGTTAATTCATCACATTTAGAACTCTTCATGTGAGAAGGCTTTGTACAATATGCGATGGACTAAAGTTAGTGGAGTATAATGAAAATATGTTCAACATTTTCAAATTCAATATCATAGTCACTATCAATGTCATTTAAAGGTAAAGAAGAGCCTTCTCTTTGAAGAGCCTTTGAAAAACCTTTTCTTTCCACCCTCTTCTTTGATCTATATTTGTCCCTACTTTCTTCAATTTCATCCACCTAAAATTTCCTCCTCCTTTTGGCTTTACAACAATTGCTTCTTCCCATTATACAAACTTAAACAAGTACCTTGATGATTGACAGGATAAACCTTTATGTAAAAGAGTGCAGAAAAAGTAAAATTGTGTCTAAATTGTATAAAAATCATGACATTCTCGACATCAGAGATCATATGGGGACTGTTGGGATGCCCAAAATGGAAATTGGGTTGTTTTTTTCCATTCAAACAAAATGGATATCCATTTTGTAAAGTAAAACTAATATCTATTTTATAAAGAAAAATGGATATCTTTTTTGTAAAGTTTGTTTTCTTATGTGAAAACAAGCTTTACAAAATGGATATCCATTATATTAAAATAAAAATTAATTTATAGCAATCAAATATAATACATATAAATTATAATATAATACATATATTATATTATAATATTTATACAATGTAATATTATAATATTATACTTATATAATATAAAAATTGTATCTTATATTAATATTAAAAAATAATCTAGCGAGAGATGGAGGTAGGGAGGGAGAGGTTGTGGAGAAGGAGAGGGTGGGAGAGGTAGGTATAGAGAGAGTAAGAGAGAGGTAGGTAGAGAGAGATATTTAGGGTGGTTGAGGTATGGTTAGAGAGGTAGAGAGAGTTTGTATGTGAGAGAGAGAGAGAGAGGTGGGATGGGAGAGGTAGAGAGGGTGGCAGAGGTAGGTATATAGAGAGAGTGAGAGAGAGGTAGGTTTGGAGATGTAGAGAGAGGGAAGGAGAGAGATAGGGAGAGGTAGGTGGAGAGAGGTAAGGTGCAAGGAATAGAGAGGTGGAGAGAGATAGAGGTAGTGTGGGAGAGGTAGAGAGATAGGTTGTGTGTGTGTGTGAGAGAGAGAGGGGGGGAGGGGGAGGTAGGGAGAGAGAGAGGGGAGGAGGGATGAAATGATAAAGGGAGGGGTAGGTGGAGAGAGAGGTAGGGTTAGAGGGAAGGAGTGAGGTATGGGGGAGAAGTAGATAGAGAGAGGTAAGGTGGAAGGAATAGAGGGAGGTAGGTAGAGAGAGAGAGTGAGAGAGAGGTTGGGTGGGAGAGGTAGAGGGAGGAAGAGGGGGAGAGAGAGAGGGGGTGGGAGAGGTAGGTATAGAGAGTGAGAGATAGGTAGGTTGGAAGAGGTAGAGGAAGGAAGAGATAGGAGTAGGTTAGAGTGGTAGAGAGGAAGGGGGAGAGAGAGAGAGAGAGAGAGAGAGAGAGAGAGAGAGAGAGAGAGAGGAAACAGGAAAGAGAGGGAGATAGGGAGAGGTAAAAGAGTGAGAAAATAGAGATAAGTAGAAGAGGGAGGGAGAGAAGGTAGAAGGAGGAAGTTAGGATGGAGAGAGGTAGGTAGAAAGAGAGGTAAGTTAGGAAGGATTGAAAGAGTAGAGTAGAGAGGAGAGTGAGTGGGAGGCATATAGAAAGGAGGAGGAGGGAGGGTAGAAAGCCCCTGAGAGAGAGTAGGTAGAGAGAGAATTAGAATTGGGAGAGAGTACAAAAGAGGTAAAGTAGATGTGGGGAGGTGAGGAGAGGGGGTAGAGGGAGGTAGGGATGGAGGGATATCTAGAGGGAGGGATAGATAGAGGGAAGGAGGGAGCAAGGGAGGGGTAGCTAGAGAGAGAGGTATGGTTGGAGGGATGGAGGGAGAGGGGATATAGAGAAGTAGAGAGAGATGAAGGTAGGAAGGGGATATAGAGAGAAATAGAGGGTCCAAGAGAGAGATAGAGAGAGTGGGAAGTTGGAGGAAGGAAGAGGTAGGTAGAGAGGTAGGATAGGAGGGATTGAGCAAAATGTAGGTAAAGAGGGAGAGGGTGAGTGGAGATAGACAAAAGTAGAGAGGGAAGGTGAGAGAGAGGAAGAGAGAGATGTATATATTTCTCTCAACTCCTTGTAGTTTTATTATAATAAATATAATGTTTAAAACTCCCTTGTATCAATCCATCAACTATTTTTTTATAATATATTATATTATTATTTATAATATTATATTTATATAATATAATATATACTATTTACATTAAATATAATATTACATTTATATAATATATAATATAATATTTGTAGCATTGAAAATTATCACCCTTGACAATTTCACACTATTCTCTACTCCCCATTAGTTTATTGAACCTAATTGAACCCCTAATTTCCTAAATTATGTATTCCATGGCATATTTTTAATAAAATTATCGATAAATTACAATCAGAAAATAAATGTATTTATCTGATACCTTGACTCTAACACCTTGATTTTTAGAAAATAGGTTGGGACATAGATGCCCTATGGAAAATTAGTCCCATTATCATGAATGAGTCTCATTTTTGCATAAATTCCCCCTATTTTACTTGGCTACAAATTCAAATATGTCGGTGATGACACTTTATTATTTTGCAATTCAAGTGTCTAAAGTCATCTATCAAGATTTAATTTATGGAAATTAGAGTAAATGCATATAAAATCCTAGTTAATGCATCATTTGAAATCCATCTAGCACTAATGAGGAGAATATAGGAAATCATTGGAGAAATTATTGTCAAGAGCAATGTTTCAATGATTATTGCAACAATTCAAGATCCAAGCATCATGCCAAATCATATGTGAGTTCACGTATGTTCATGTTATCATTTTTTGAGAAGGCTAACCCTTTTGTAGATCTCCAAGAAACTCAAGCAAGTAGGATCCAAGACCTTGAGGAGATGTGCATGACTTTAGTCCTTTAAGGAAGCCATTAAAGGGTGGTGAGTTGTATCACTTTGTGGATTCATAATTCCTTCCTATCATTTATTCCTTTATCATTGGCATTGCCATTATGGAAGTGGAAACACTAACATGGGTTTTGACTAAGGAAAGCCCTAAATGACACAACCCTTGCTCTCTCTTTGAATGTGTAGGTTTATGGTTTGGAGAGGATTGAAATAAGTTTGAAGATAAATCATTCATTGTTGCATTTGATGCCCTATACCTTGTCAACTCATGAAAACTCACTTATAGAATTACCTGAAAGTGATTTGATAGATTTGTAGACAAGAATCAAAAGCTCTGATCTAGCTCTAGAGAAATAGAAAAACAAAGCTAAAATATCTCTACAAGGACATAGAAACCCTATGGCAAATTAGTCCTACTATTGTGGTTGACTCCAAATTTACAAGATAGCTACATTGAACTCTACCTTTCTCAGATATTTTGGTGAATTCCTATTATAGTACCTTAGTTGTCATAATTTTTCATTTTTATATTACGACACAGTTTAATTAGGTTAATAAAGGAAAATTAATTCCAATCAATTTCCAAGGCCTAAAAGGGATGCAAATATAGGTCTACTTGACTCATCTTCGTGGTTGAAAGTCAATATAATCACCTTGTTGATTTGAATCCTAATGATTCCCTAGAAAATGTAAATTGATCCTAGTTTCTTTGCATTAGAACTAAGCCCCCTTTTTGCTACATTTCATTTTGGTGAACCCGACATGTTAACATTACATACTTTCTAAAATTTGAACCTAGATCTAGATTTACCATTTCATTGTTTTGCATTGTTTATTTAGGGTTTCATTTTTGCATCATAAAAGACATAAAAATTTAAAAAATTGCATACAATATTGCATTATAGGTTGCAATAGGGTCGATTTTAGTCATTCTAACTCAGATCTACATTCAAATTCCATTGGTTAGGTCATTAAAATATGAAAGTGCTCATTGCATGCATTTAGGCATCTTGCATATAAATCAAAAAGTGAGAAATTGTATTGCATTGTTTCAAAATTGCATCAAAATCATCACTTTCAAAATTTTACATAGTTATATCAGTCAATTGTTGCATTTTAGATCTAAAAATTACATTCAAAATTTTCATTTATTATTAAATCATTTTCAACATTGTTATACACTTACATTTTTAATCACATTGGCATAAACTGAGCAAATTCTACATAAATATTTGTTGTCAAACATGTTTCCAAATAGACCTAGAATCCTTAAATAGTATCATATGCAATCAAACTTTTAACTTTCTGAAACCCTATCCAAGACACAAATTCCCTTGGGTGGCTTTGTCTTGCTATTTTTGAATAAAACATTTTTTTCTCAAATCTCTATTTTTTGTTCATCATCCACTTTTGTTGTCTGAATTTGGTTTCTAAATGTTTTTCTATGATTATTTGACTATTTAGTGTTCATCTTGGGTACACTTAGTGTTTTGGAACTTTCATGAGCTTCACGACCTGGTGTCCTATTGCCAATAATTTAGTGAGATGTAGTTGTAGACTTCTACCATCTTGCATTGTTGTTACACCTATTGTGGATCTTGAGTCTTCCAAAGTTCTTTCATGCAAAGTGTTGTCAATAATCAAACCATTCTAGATTCTATCATTAATACTACCATACCAATGAAAACCTTACAATCAACTAGTTTTATAGATGTTGAGACTATTGTTTCCCATTGTCTGCAGGTGTTTCTAAACTAAAATGAAAATGAAAGTTAAATGAAAAATAGAAACAACAACACTCAAGATTGGCCTAAGTTAAAACCTTAACATGAATAAGAAGACAAATACTAAATTTTACCTTGTCAAGATTTGTTCAATGGTTGGCCCTTTGATTTGTTGCTTTTGTGTGCTCCTTCTTTGATCGAATGGCATGCAACTAAGATGAAAATTATGGTGATGCAATGGAGAATGCAATGGTGGTGATAGTGAGTGGATTTGGTGAAATATGAGAGCTCGAAATGGTTGCAACAATGGAAGTTTGAAAGCTTGGATGCAAGTGTGCTAAAGTTGGCTAAGTGTGTGATATGTAAATGAAGCAATTCTCGTTGCTTTTAGGGAAAAGCTTCCAAAATAATGGAGGGCCAAGATTGATACTAGGGCATGAGATCAAGGATTGAGATGTCTTGATACATCTCAACTCATCTCATGAGGACATGTGAGGTGATGTGGAAAGGGGGAGATGATGTGGGGTTGAGGTGGAGGCCAAGTGGAGGTACCTTCAAGGTAGCTTTGGGAATGATGAAAAAGACAAGTTGTGTCTCATCTCCCTAAATCTTGGGAGGATGTGACAATAGAAGAATTTTAAATTCTTCTAAAATCTCCCTTGATTTTAGAGATTTGACTTTGGGATTGGGAATGGGAATTTTAAATTAGGATTTTATTCCTCGAAAGGTGTTGGAGAAATAAAGTGGAATTAAAAATTCCACATAGGATGCATTGGAAGAATAAGTGAAATTAAAAATTCCCCTTGTGCATGTTGGAGAAATAAAAAATAATTTTAAATTCTTTGGGGGATGGAGATAGCTTCTCCAAAAGAAGAAAGCCTTTATGAGGGTTGGCCATGGCACCCTCGCCATAATTAACAAGAGGAAAATATTCGGTGCTAATTAACCTTTGATTAGGGGTTGTGCAAATAATTAGGAGGGTTAATGATGGATTAAGGGCAAGTTGAAAAATATGGAGGATGTGACACTAATCACCACTAGTGATGTGCACATCCTAATCACAGATTAACTAGAATAATATGGATTAAGAGAGAATTATGGAGGCTAACATGAAGAGAGAGAATGAATGAATTAAAAATTGATTTAATTTATTTGGCTAAAGTGACTAAATTAAATAAATTAGACTATTTATTTAATTTAGAGAAGAAAGGGTAAGATATTTAATCAACTAATTAAATACCTTAGAGGACATTAGGGACAAGATGAATATCAACCAAATAATTAATTATTTAATTAATACAATTCATGGACACAAGATAGAATAATACAAGAGCAAATTTGACTATATGGGGGTGGTCAAATTCAGGTGTCTACATTTTCCCCTCTTTGAAATATTGTTAGAATAACAGTGTTTTGAAGAAAAATGAAGTGTAGATGACTCAATAGAAGAAAATGAATTTAGTAGATGCCTTAATATCATAGGGAAATGGATAAGGAATAGGAATGAATAAATATGGTAGGGTACACCCCCTCGAGAGGGCAGATGGGGAAGAAAAGGGGCCCTGGGTGACTTCTCGATATAGAGAAATGGAGGGTACCACACGGTAGAGGATGAAAAACCATGAAGAATGAATTTTGAACAAAGGAAAATGGAAAAACGAGATTCAAATGGAGTCCCAAGAAATAATTAGGGAAAAAGGATTAAAAAAAGGTTAAAAATGCCCAAAAATTATCAAGGTTAAGTAGGGTCAAAAATTTAAAAACCTATAAATAGTAAATTTCAAAACTTACTATTCACCGTGCTTTCATTATGCACACATGTCATCGAGTGATTGGGAAATAGAGCGAAAGGTGAGCGAGAGCGAGAGGTGATGAGGCGAGCAAGCACGATGGAAAAGGATGACATCATCATCCAACAAGCAAACACTATTCAAGACTTCTACCACCTATGCATTATGCCTTGACAAGTAGGCCTCGAACCCCAACTTTGTGATTTGAGTTTTTTATTTGATGCAGGAGCATCCAAGGTGTAAGAGCAATCTTAAATCACCCAAAAAAATGTTGTTTCTTTTCAATAAGGGCTAAATTTGGTAGGGTTACTATTTTTGTAAGTTTGCATTTATGCAGAGGTGGACACAAAATCTTACACAGACCTCCAAAATGGTAACTTGAATCCAATGGCGAAGAAATCACTTCAATACCATCTATCATTTGAGAGATTAAAATTTTAATTTTCAAAAATCCTAGTAAAATCTTTGGGGTCAATTTTGAGGCACTTAGAGGCTCCGGATGGGCCTAAACATTGGTGGAAAATAAAAGTAGTTGGCCTTTAGGCCCTACTTTTTGGCATAAGATTTCTCGAGACCTTTTCGAAAATGTATTATAATAGAAAATCCGACAGATGGATTAAAATTTATGATCTTGTAAAGTTGTAATACCAAAATTAATAAAATTTCAAAATATCTTCCTGAGGAAGTTACACTTTCTAGAAGATTCTAGGGCAATTACACTTTCCAAAAGATTATAGGGTGGTTATACCTTCCAAATAAAGGATGTAAAGGGGGACTACAGAGGGGAGGCCAGAGTAGAGTAGATGGTGGCTTCGATTTGTAGATTTGCAGATTTATGTAATCAGAAAGCCCATGTGATGGAAAATATAATGTTGTAATTTCATTTTCATTTCAATGATAATAGAAAATATTTGCTTTCCTTCTTGCATTTTGTTTGTGCCATTATTTTTTGTTTTTGTGAGGTTTAGATTGTAAGGGGAGTACCCTTCATCATTATTTCACATGTATTTTGATGCTTTTCGGGTGGGTAGGCTTAGGAGAAAACACACATGCCATGGAAAGGAAGATTCACCTTTCTAGGATAGTGCATTCGCCTTTGTAGTACCAAGGGGTGAATGTGTGGTGCAGAACGGGTGGGCACACGACCACAGGGGCGGTTACGTGAGGGAACAGGTGATTGTGAAATCACCTAAAAAAGGAAGGAGTGAATGTGTGACAACACAGGGGTGGACATGCAAGTGAACACTATTAGAGACTTCTACCACCTACACATTGTGCTCCGACAGGTAGGCCTCAAAGTGCAGCTTTGTGATTTGAGTTTTTTATTTTGCATTTTTTTTTATGATTTTCGAGTGGGTAGGCTTAGGAGAAAACACATGTTCCACAGAAAGGTGGATTCACCTTTCCAGGACAACGCATTTTCCTTCGTACTGCCAAGGGGTGAATGCGTGGTGTAGAAAGGGTGAACGCGTGACTATAGGGGAGGTTGTGCGAGGGAACAAGCGATTGTGAAATCACCTAAAAAATGAAGGGGCGAATGTGTGACACTGTAGGGGTGGACACACGACTCGAGGGATGATTGCAAGATTGCCGGGAAAAGGCATGTGCACACTCACCCAAGGGAAGGAAAAAGGGAATAGGAAAATTCAATTTTTCCCATCTGTGGAAAGGGTGGAAGCACATTCACCCAAAAGATATAAAGGCAAAAGCAAAATCACCTAATGGGGTAAAGGGTTTATAGGGGTGAATGTGATTTCACCCCTGGGGGAAAGGGGTGAACCCGCTCCCAAGAAAAGGAATGGGAAAACATACCATAGGAAAAGTCACCAATGGGTAGCAACAAGGGTGAACATGTTGAGGTGAGGAGCGAACACACAGGAAAGAAGGGATGGGTGAATTCACACTTGAAAAGGGTGAATTTTCCTTGCACAAAGGTGAATTCGCCAACTCAAGATAGAAAGAAAAAGGAAATGTTGGATTAAAATGGCAAAGGAAAATATGACAGATGACTTGGATGGATGTAGAGTATCGAGATACTGCAGACATGGGAGAGGCACTCAGCCGCTCTCAACACTGAGGGGTTCACTCTGGAGGATCATGAGACACTAGACTGGGTAAGGCTACTACACATGGTGGAATTCTCGGCTATTTGAGCACACTAAACCTTGTTGATTGCACTGATAGAGAGGTGGAGCTTAGAGACATGCACATTTCTCCTCCCGAATGGGGAGATTATTGTTACACTTGAGGATGTGTGGAGGATTTTATGGCTACCCATCAGAGGAAATTTAGTGAGTGGAGGAGCTAGGCTATCAATGGAGTGGAGCTTGAAGGCCATTTTTGGGACTACAAACCTTCTCTACTAAGGGAAGGAATTGGATATTGATGTGTGTATTGGTACCACACAACCACTACACCTATTTTTGTGTGCACTGATCAATGGGATCCTCCTCCTAGATAGGAGCAGTAGATTCTTCAACATCAAGATGAGTGAGGTTGTAAGGCACATAGTAGAGCGAAGGTGAGTAGTTTTTGCATGGGGACCATGCATGCTAGTGCACTTGTATAGGGATATGCATGTGGTATGTTGTCGAGGGACTCTCAACATCACCCATGTCACCCTTCTATAGGTGTGGACATGGGAGCATATTAGGATTACCAGGCTAGATATCGTGATGCCCCATCAACATGTAGAGGGGCTACCAGTAGCATTTGATTACGTAGGGATGTTGCATTACTCTTAGGTGTCCAGTGTAGAGCATTGGAAGCAAGTGTTTGATGATCTAACTATAGATCAAATAGTATGGAGGCTCTATATGGAAAGAGACTTCAGAGACTAGAGCGCAGAGGATCGGCTATATAGGACCTTCATTTTTACACACTGCTACATTATCAGTCAAGATCCTTTTATTATTGAGATGTATAGGCCTGATCGGGTTGCCAGACAGTTTGGGATCTGACAAGACATCCCCGAGCCTGAGGTGAGATTTAGATGGATCATTTGGGAGGTATGATGGGGCAAAAAAGTGTTAGCTGACTGGGTGAGCCAAGACTAGGATCAATTGGGGGAGATGAGATGGGGATGGAGAAGAGGACCAGATGAGCCTGGAGTCAATAATGGATATGCAGCATGGTGGTAGCGATAGTTGCCAGTGAGGATTACACCCATCTAGCCCATTGAGCCAGTAGTGGGATTTGGTGATGAGGAGGTGTAGGAGAGGCCCTGGAGGAGATGGAGAGTGGATGGGTAGAGGGGAGAATTGGAGGTAGTGTAGGCATAGGATAGGGTGGCAATGGATGTAAATATCCTGACAGTAGAAGAGAGCACGATAGTAGTATACCAGTAACCACCCATGGAGGATCCTACTGTTAGATTAGCTGGTGCATAGACTTGTATTGGGATTTTGTTGCATAGATTGAGGTAGTATCATGTAGAGAGGGAGATATTATAGGTGGAGGTTGATAGGCTAAGGGGAGGAGAGGGAAGAGCAAAGGGTTGGGTAGTGGCGGAGGTAGATGGGTTACTCCAGGAGGTGGAGTGACTACAGGGGTTGTTGGATGTAGCTTTGGGGGAAAGAGATGAGGCATCAGAGCTTATGGATTAGGCAAGGACATAGCTAGAGCAGGCACAAAGCCTCTTTGAGGCTATGCATAGGGAGATATATGAGTCCATGAGGTGGGCCCAGTAGGTGGAGGCCTAGGTGCAAATAGTGTAGGCCAAGAGTGATGAGGCGGTCAAGAAAGAAGAGGCCGCGGAGGGTACAGTGGGGGATGATAGGCTGTAGAGGGAGAGGGATGAGTCTATCAGGAGGACCCAATAGGAAGAGGTACAAATTACCAGTATGATATTAGCATAGGATTCCAGGAGATGGAAAGGAGGTTGTAGCAATAGCATGATCAATATAGACTGGAGAAGGATCAGGCGTGGGCCCAGGAAGTAGGTCTACATGATGCGAGGATAGAGGTAGGGTATTGGATGGGTGAATATTATACCATCATTCTTGATCCTGCTCAGAGGGTCCCTCCATACATACGTGCAGCTCCACAAAGGCTTGCACCCTCCCATTTAGGACCTACTCATACTAGAGGATATAGTGATTACAAGGAGACACCTTCACACAATCGAGGACCTAGGGCAGACTCACCCCAAATATTAGATGTAGAAAATAGTGGTTAGGGGGATAGGGGGATAGGTATAGGGTCCCAATTTTGATAGATGCCCCAATGGATAGTGTACATATATGTAGAGATGAGACACAAATTCTTTTCTATAGATTTTTTTTTTTAGGAGATCAGATCAGTTATTCTTTGATTCTTTCTGGTTTGGGACACCATGATGTGTCAAATGTATTCATATTCATTTATATTTTATGACTCCTTTGCACATGTATTTTATTATGTGATGGACACTAGATGGACCGTGGATATGGACCACATGGACATTATGGACTTTATGGACATTATTTTGGACTTCTATTTTTGATATATATATGATATGATGGACTTTGATGATGCCCAATATATGATTCCTATGTGATGCTTTGGATGTTTATGTATGAATACATGGATGGTTATTGTTATGATGGATGTATGTGGTTATGATTATAATCGATGTATGATGATGATTATTTTTATGATGACATGCATGATATGGATGGTATGTATTGTATCTAACACTTTGTGATGCAGGCTATGATGGTCTATGGTTTATGATTTATGATTTATGATATGGATATGATACTAATGGTTTGTGATGCAAGTGGCAATGTGATTGTGATTTAATATGAATTCATATGAGATTATGGCATGTGTGTTTTATGTATAATTTGTTTATTATGGATAGTATGTTAATGTTTTATTATGAATGTATGATATGCATAATGTTATGGATGGAATACTCTATGAATGTAATGTAATGAGATGCATTTAATGAAATGAATGTAATGAAAAATTAAGATGTTTAGAATAACAAAACTAAAAAACTTAAAATGATAATGATAATGATAATGTAAATGAAATGAAATGATAATGAAATGGATTAAGATGCTTAGACTAACAAATCTCTATTGATCTAAACAAGTTAAAATTATAATGATAATGTAAATGAAATGATAAAAAAATGGATTAGGATGCTTAGACTAACAAATCTATATTAATATAAACAACTTAAAATGATAATGGAATGCAAATGAAATGAAATGATAAGGAAAACTAATGGAATGATAATGAAAGATAAATGATAATGAAATGGGTGATAAATGACAGATAGTAAAAACTAGTAATAAAACCTAATAGAATGAAAATGAAATGGATAATGGAAGTAATTAAAATGATAATGCAATGCAATAAAATGTACCTAAATGATAACGGACATGCAAGGTGAAATGATAACAATGGGTGATGAAGTGCACCTGTCAAAACTATAGGGACCCTGATAGGAAGAATAGGTGGGGCAATAACATTTGTACAACAAAAAATAAATGACCATAGGCTAGGGAAAATGGATTGGGATAAATGCAATGCACTGGGAAAGATGAATGAAATACAAATCTAATTCCATTCTATCATATTAGGAGCTCTAAATTTTTCTATAGCATAGGACACGATATGCCAGGGTATGAAGAACCAAGGTTGATTAGTGTCAAATACATAGGATTGACACAACAAACAAGAAGGTTATCCTGACACCCCAAAGTCACAAGGGCTTTGGTCAGGCCTAATGTTGAAATAACCACAGACAAAAAGGATGCACTAGTGTAACACAAGACCATGAGTATCTTGGTGGGTACTACGTGGGACAACCAGGAAGACAAGATCATGTAGAAAATCAAGGTATGCCCCTATGTTTACCAATCAAAGCGCACCATGATATGATGGATCGTGGTGACCTTGATGAGCTATAATAGGAAACTCAATAGATAAATAGAATGCCAAAAGTACCAAAAGATCACAATAAATTTCAAATATCCTTTGCCATAGGACCAATACATGGATGGGATTAATACGATCCGATTTAAGGATATATCCTATTAAGACCATGGATAGCAGTAGATTATTAGGTCGACATGACTCATGATACTCAAAATGGATTGAACCTCATGGCGTCAATGGATTTTGTTGTTAGGGACTAACTAAGTAGGGACACACTTGATGACATGACACAAAACCAAGACACACCCTAAGAACAAACCTATGGTCTCAAGGGCTAGTAAAAAATTAGCATTTCCTACACGAAAGCACAAAGACCTCATAGTTTAATAAAAAGGACTGACAACCGATGATGGATAAAGTGAAAAGAGGACAATGAAGATCCAAATGGATGATGAGGAATGACACAAAAGGACAAACCAAAGCCTTGGGGATCATCAAAGATGGCCTTTCCTATGTGAAAGTGCAAAGGAAACATAGTTCAATATAAAGGACTAACAATCGACAATGGACAAAGCAGAAAGAGGACAATGAAGACCCAAATGGATGATGAGGACTGACACAAAAGGATAGACCAAAGCCTCAGGGGCTCATCAAAGATGGCCTTTCCTATGTGAAAGCACAGAGGCAACGTAGTTCAACAAAAAGATAAAGGATGACATGAGACCTAATGATAAGAGACACAATGAATGATCCTAGAGGAAGATGCAAGACTGACAACATGACATTAATATGTAGTTGAAAAAAATATTGATTTTGGATAGCAAGTCTACATTATCCAATGCACAATCAAAATATACCAAGTGATGGATGATAGAATGTTGATGGAGGATGGATGGGATAGGGTATGAGGATAGGTCGGATGGATGGTGATGCAAACACGTAGGAAAGCAAGATGCAAAGTAGATAATGATTAATCCCTCTATGAATGGTGCCTACTGCTAGGATTTCACCAATCGTGCTTATCCAAGGTGCCACCAAGGGTGGTTTTCAGAATACGGTGCATTATTTCCCTTTACTATTTTTGGATTGTTTTGACTTTTTTTTTTTTTTTGTATTTTTCTAGATTTTTTACTTTTTTTGGTATTTTCTAGATGGGGTAACCTAGCTGACTTAGGTATAAAACCATTTTAGGTGCATGATATTGAAGGATTATTCCAAGAGTTTCCCCTCAAGTGTAGCAAGTTGATATGCCTCAAAACCATACTTTACAGTGATGACATATGGACCCAACTAGTTATCTTCAAATTTTCCTTTCTTCTCTCGATTGTGTTGGCTACATTGATTCTCCTTGAGGACTAAATCACTGACCTAAAACTGATGAGGTCAAACCTTCTTATTATAGCTCCTCCTAAGTCAATACTAATAAGACTGAAGATGATTGTAAGCCTTAAGATCCTTCTCTTCTAGAAGCTCTAGCTAACTCAAGTGTGCAACACAAGATTCTTCATCATTGATCAAATTCTTTAGGGAGATGCAGAGTGATGGGATATGGACTTCTATCAACAAGATGGTGTATGTGCCATAGATAAGGGAGCATGGAGTTGCACTAGTAGGAGTGTGGATGGATGTTCAGTAATCCCAAATGGAAAGATTAAGGTGGAGGTGCTAATCATGACTAATATTATTGACAACCTTCTCAAGGATTCTGATGAGATCTTTGTTGGTAGCTTCAACTTATCCATTACCTTGGGGGTAATAGGGTGTTGACCAACGGTGTTGAATGTGGTATGTTTCACATAGGTTTCACATATACTAGTTCTTGAAAGGATTTCCATTGTTGGTAATGATGGTGGAAGGGATACCATATCTATAGAGAATATGGAAAAGGATGAATTTGGATATTTGGATACCAATGATTTGGGAAAGTGGAATTGCTTCCACCCATTTGGTGAAATATTCAATGGTTGTGATTATGAAGGTATGGCCATCAGATGATGGAGGATAGATCTTTTCAATCAAGTCGATACCCCATTGCGAAAAAGGCCATGGTGCAATGATAGGTTGTGTTGATGTGTTTTTTATGCACTTCTCAACACAGGTAATGCATAGGTGCATCACCTCTCTTGAAAGACAATATTCCAAAATCAAATTGCAGAACACTATCCCAAGGTCTCTAATGCCAGGTCTTGATAGTGCTTGGAATATCTCAATTGATTCATGTGATTTGTGAAAATCACAAGGCAGACTTATGAATGAGTTACAAAGCGTGGGAAGTTGGATCTGCAAATGGAGTTCTTAAGATGGGAGAGTTGTGCATTTGCTGCAAGTTCAAACAATAGTCTTGAACTCAATTTTATCATTGGATTTAGCTTTACAATGTGCAATGAACCTTAGCATATGTCACTTATTAAAAAAATAGGGAAAAGGTAGGGAAGAGAGGAAGTTCCTCAATCTAAAACTACAAATGAATAGTGATCATGGAGGCTACTACAGTAGACAAACTCCCTAAATTGGGTTTTGCTTGACCAAGAGAAGCCTACAACTACACAAAACCAATGCAATCTCCTAAGGTCTGCTGATTTTCAGATTGCACATGCACATCATGAACATGCAATTGAACTAAGTTGCAGCATTGGAATAAAGAAGCCCAGGCTAACTTTACATAGCAGTTTGTCATCAACAAGTGCTAAAAGTATGGGCTGAAAGGTCATCAAATACCATAACAACAAACACCATCATCAATTCCATTCAAGAAACTAACAAATAAACTAAAAGGGAAGAAAAACCATACACACATAATGAGAAAACTCAAAAGGAACACCCATAGATCATGCAATGCTACTTTCTATTGCTGCAGAATGTTTTTACATCAGCTCTTCAACCATTTACAAATGAGGGCAAGACCCTTATTTATAGTTTTCCAAAGACCAAATGAATGGCTAGGATTGGATTACATTGTGTGGCTTAGATTTGATTACACTAGGGCTTCACCTACCCCACAATATTCAACAATTTAAAATACATCTTTTGTCTTTTCCCTGTTTTGTCCTGTAGTGGCCAGGTGTTGTAGCAGTTTTGTCCTCTTGTTGATTTCCCTTTTCACTGTAGCTGAAATTGCTTGAAGGCTGCTCCTTGCTTGATGCATTTGTAGCATTGTCCATTGGATTAGATGAGCCTCATTTATAGCTTTGCATTTTTGTTAAATGGGTTAGATGATCTGATGAGACAACTCCTGACGGATCGTGATAGTTTGTTTGGAGGGAGGAAATAGTCGGTCCCTCCCACCAGCTTCAAGGCCACCCTTTATGGTTTGTCACTAACTTACTTGACATAGGCCTACTTCTAATGCCAACTCTATTGATGGGTGCTATGAGGAAAGGTGGGCATAAAATGAATGGTGAAAGGAGCAATGTGCTTTTTCCTTGTTCAGCTTTCTCAATGGGCCTCCCCGACGGACCCGCAATAGGTTTATTGAACCCTGCATATATGAAGTGTCATAAGTTATTTTTAATACATAAATCAAGGAAAATGTTAGTCAAATCCTAAAAAATCCTTGTTAGATCCATACATGCATCATCAAAAGATCATAATATTCATATTTGGAGCTCAATTGGACCATAAACATTAATGTGCTTTCAAGGGTACATGTGCCACACGGTGGACAAACAATGGACAATGAATGGTGGATGGACAGTGGGCGATGGATGGCAGGCAGATGGAAAATGGATGATGGATGGACGGCGGACGGCAGATGAATGGTGAATAATGGACAACAGGTGGAGGGACGACGAACAACTAAAAGGGAAGTTTTGAAATGGCCACGAAGGGATGGCGGCCCATAAGGGAAGTTCTAAAATGGCCACGGAGGGATGGCGACCTAGAAAGGAAGTTATGAAATGGCCATAGAGGGATGGCAGCCCGGAAGGGAAGTTTTGAAACAGCCACAGAGGGATGGTGGCCTAGAAGGGAAGTTCAAAAATGGCCATGGAGGGATGGTGGCCAGGAAGGGAAGTTCCAAAATGGCCACGGAGGGACGACGGCCCAGAAGGGAAGTTCTCAAATGGCCACAGTGGGATGGAGGCCTGGAAGGGAAGTTCACAAATGACCATGGAGGGACAGTGGCCCAAAAGGGAAGTTCTGAAATAGCCACGAAGGGACAGCGGTCTGGAAGGGAATTTCTGCGACTTCCCAAAACTTAGAAAATTTAAGATTTTTCAATTTTAGCGCATGGGAAAAGGGGTAGAAAGAGTGCCAAGACATACTTCCTTAAGATTTGACTCATTTTTAACAATGTAGAAATTTGGAAGGGGGAAGCCAAAGGGTCACCACCCTTTTGAAATAGCAATGAGTACACGATGACCTGATAAGGAAGTTCTAGTAGCAAAGGAGGGACTATGGCTCGACAATGAAGTTCCCAAATGACCACGAAGGGACGATGACCTGGAAGGGAATTTTCACGATGTTTAAACACATGGAAAATATGAGCCAAATCCCTTTAGGCATGTGAAGTCACTCACTTTATGGGCCCTAGATGATGAAAACTTGAAGTTTGCACCCATTCTAGAAATACAAAGATTTGTAAGGCAGAAGTTGGAGGGTCACCGCCCTTTTGAAATGGAAATGAGAACACGGTGGCCCGACAAGGAAGCTCCAGTGGTGACAAAGGGATGGTGGCCCGAAAGGAAATTTCTGCAACTCCCCAAAACCTAACGAAACCTTGGAAGTTACTTAGGCATCACAAAAACATCCCAAATCCATAGGAAACTTTTCCACAAAGTCAAAAACAAAAAATGAAGGAAAAAGTGAATCAAGTGATCATGGACCAAGTCAGCAGGAATAAGGAAAAAGGGGGAAAAAGGAAAGGGGGACTTTTTTTCTCCCTAGATTTGAATGCCCCAAGTAAAATGAAGGGTTGAGAGCAATGCTTATGGGCCAATTTCCACTAATGGTGTGCATTGATTTCTTTGTATGGCAGACCCAAGTTAGGCGATATGTGGAATCTCTCACTCATTTGGATGATTGTTCAAGGCTCGAATGGAGAAACTAAGTGCAGATCCTGCCATGCAGGCAGAATTTGGGAATTAGTTGCTACTCAGTAGTGAAACATGAGTAGCGACCCACATGAGGCGACCCGTAGATACGGGTCCACGAGGCCTAGAGGATGTCGGGGAAACGGGTGAAGGGAAACCCACAGGGGTACTTCCATGAAGGAAAAAGACTTAGCAAAATTTAGGTAGGAAAATTTGGTTAGGGGAATTTGATCGTTGGAAGGCACATGACCAATTTGGGTTGGAAAAAGTGGCATGCAAAATGAGATGGGAGAAAAGCATCCCAGTGGGAGTGAAAAGAGGGGGTCTCTGCCTACGGCAGGGCGTGTGTGCAAAACATGCACAACAGGTTGCAAGTCTTGTGTGGGAGTGTGAATTAGGTCTGCATGTTGTTGACATGGTACACATTTTTTGAAAAACTCACAAGCATCGTGTTCCAAGTTGACCAATAATATCTCATTCTAAGAAGCTTTTTTGCTAAGGCCATTCCATTAGTATGGGCCTCGCAAACACCACTATGCACTTCATTCAATGCAATGTGATATTCTAATTCACTCAGGCATCGAAGAAGAGAGCCATAATACCCCCTATGATAAAGTGTATCACCTAAGATTGTGTAACGGGAAGCATGTTGGTTGAAGGATTTATGTTGGTTGCAAGTCAAATTAGGTGGTAGAATTTTTTCATGGAGGTAGGTGTAAATATCATGGTACCAAGGAGACTAGGGACCTATGATGTCACACACCATTTCATTTTTTGGAATGTCATATGCTAGGATTAATAATTTTTCCACCAAGAACTCACAATTTGTTCAATCTCTAGACATGTCAATAAGGGAACTAATTGTGGCCATTGCATCAACAACTTTGTTCTGCAATCTAGGGACCTGCTCAAACTGGATATGACTGAGTACTTCTTAAAGTCATTGACCATGTTCTTATAAGGGATAATCTTATCATCCTTAGTCTGAAACTCATCATTGACTTATTTTATTATGAGTTGGGAGTCACCATAAACATGAAGATGAGTTATGCTCCATTGGACTGCAATTCTAAAACCTATGATCAAAGCTTCATATTCAACAATAATATTCATGCATGGAAAAGCCAATCTAAATGACTTTGGGATATAGTCACCTTGTGAAGTGACAAAGAGGATACTAGCACCAACTCCATTTTGGGTATAAGAGCCATCAAAATAAAGTGTCCAAATTTCATATTTTGAAATAGTAAAGATAGAATCATCTAGAAATTCTGCCACTAAAGGATAAGCATCCACAAGGGGAGCATCTACTAACTAATCTGCAATAACTTTCCCCTTAATTAATTTTTGGTCTACATACTGAATGTTGAATTCACTAAGAAGCATGACACACTTAGCCATGTGTCCATTCAATGATGTTCTTGATAACAGATATTTAAGTAGGTCACCTTTAGATATCAGCTTGATTAGATGATTGAGCATGTAGTGTCGTAGCTTTTGGGAACTGAAGACAACCACCAAGAAAGCTTTTTCCATGGGAGAATAATTGATATCATATCCCACTAATTTTTTTTTGATTTATTAAATGGATCTTTCTTTAGAGGACTCATCATGTTGTGCCAATAATACCCCCAGTGCAACTGCAATAGTTGAAATATATAATAACAATGGTTTTCCTGGAATGGGGGGCATCAAGATAGGCAGATTTGTAATATATTCTTTAATTTTATCAAAGCCCTATTGGCATGGAGGGTCCCACTTGAAGACTATATCCTTGCATAGGATATGAGTAAAAGGTTGAAACTTATCAGCAAGTTGGGCGATGAAGTGCCTATTTTTCCTTGTAGACTTCTTAACTACTTTAAGTTCCTAGGAAAGGGAATTTTCATTATAGCTTTAATCTTTGCAAGATCAACCTCAATACCCATTCTAGACACAATGAAGCCTAACAACTTTCCTAAGGTGACACCGAACACATGGTTCTTAGGGTTTAACAGTAGCTGATACTGTTCCAACCAATCAAAAATTTGTCTCAAAAACTTATGGTGATCCTCTCTAGTTTTTGACTTTCCCACTAGGTGATCAACATAGTCTTCCATTATGATGTGGATAAGATCATGGAAGATAACTATCATTGCACTTTGATATGTTGTCCCCAAATTGTTAAGACCAAAGGGCATGGCATTGTAGTAGAACGTACCCCAAGGAGTAGTCAATGCAATCTTATGCTAGTCTTCTGGTGCAACCTTAATTTGGTTATAACCTAAAAATCCATCCATGAGGGATAGCATGGCATGTCCTCCTGTCAGATCCACTAGCATTTTGATGTTGGTAACAAAGAGTCATCCTTTGGAAAATATTTATTTAGGTCCCTAAAATCTATACAGATTTGAATGCCCCTAGCGGGCTTGGCTACATGTACTATATTGGATGTCTAATCTAAGTAGTTGATTGACCGTATAAACCCAGCTACCAACAAATTTTATAGTTCCATATTAACAAGTAGATCCACTTGCAGATGCATTTTCTAAAGTTTTTTTTACTAGTTTTGCATCTGGACACATGTCAAGGTGGTGGACTACTAAAGCAGGATCCAACCTAGGCATGTCTAAATAGGACCATGTGAAGTTGATGATTCCTTCTTTAGACAGATTAGCAATGAAAAAATATTCCTCTTCAAACAAAGATTTGGCCACATAGGTGATTTTATGTTCCTCTTATGTTCACAAATTAATTTCTCTTGTTTCTTCAATCACAATTGAAGACCGTTAGAAAAGTGAGTCCCAATAAGGGGAAGATGAGCATCCTCATCCTCTAACACCTCGTCAAGGTTTTCACCAGAGGATACACCCTTTTGTTTTTACTTTTGTTGAGTCAAGAAGTTCCTCAAAAAAAATTTCACTAGATGACCCTTGTTTGATTTATTTCTTTCTACTTTTGTAGTTAGGGTGGTCATCTTCCCATAATCCCATAAGGTGTGCATATGCATCCTTTGAAGGAAATTTATCAATTGGTGCACTTCCTCGTAGGTCCCAATCAACGAGGTTAGGGTAATAGAGTGAGAGGATAATGGATAAAACTGATGTGGATGCAAGGAGATCCAAATCATTGTAAGAAAGTACAATGTCCTCCTCTTCAAGTATGTCCTCAAGAAAATTGATTTCCAGGTTAACATTGTTTGAAGTACTAGTGGATGCTACAGATCCCTTATGTTTCTTGTCATAGCCTAGACCCAAGTGTTTAGGAGGTGTGGATGTTTCAATAGGCTTTCTCATTCCATGTTCATCAACACTAAGCCCTCCCCCTTGATCATTATACTTTTATGCTAACTTGGAAGTGTGGGGATAAACTTCTTGGAAGTATTCAATAATGGGAGGTGAAGGCTCAGGTTCTTCTTTGTAAACACATTGGCTAATGTCCTCATCCATCTAATCTTGTAAGTTTCTTGGAGACTGAAATGTAGTGGAACCCACATGCTTAGAGCTAATAGTCTTAGTTACAGGTTCTTCCTTTTGTAAAGACTCAGACAATTGGCCATAAGTTTGGGGAGAGGGAGGCATTATTCCCACATTAAGTGCAGTACACATCTCATACTCTCCACAACCCTTGTCAATGATCTAGAATTTGGTGATGGTGTAGTCAGATGTGGAAGATGGGGTGGAGGATGTATTGGATGATGGAGTGGATGATGGAATGGAGGATGATGCTTGAGGATTTCCCACTTCTATTCTTAGATGGTGATGTGAATGCGGGAAAGATGTCTCAAGAGCACAAAAATATTCAAAAGGTTGGAGGTCAACATGGATAGTGATTTCAACCCCATTATATGGAAACTCTAGACACTAATGGTATATGGATGAGACAGATTGCATGGCATGAAGCCATGGTCGGCCAAGGATAATATTGTATGGCAAGTCTAGATCAAGGACGTGGCAAGTGGTATATTGTACAACTGGGCTGACCTGAATGGGAAGGAAAATAATACCTTTTGATTGTAATGACCTAATTATCTAAGTCAACGTGAGTGTACCCCACCTATTTTATGAACTTCAATATGAACAAATTTAGGGTAGAGCCATTATTTACCAAGACCCTCTTAACCTTATGCTTGGTGACAAGGTCTTCGATGTGAAGGGCGCGATTATGAGCAAGGTCAATGGGTCGAATATCATTTTGGCTAAACCCCAAATGATAGGTAGATGATATATGTCTCACAAGAGCTTGAAACTGAGTGGGGTCAATATCACTCAGTACATGTGTGTCTTGTAAAGCTTTTGTGAGAATCTCTTGATGGATTGGGGAAGACCTTAGCAAATCTAGAATAGATATTTGTACGAGGTCTTGCCAATCTAATCAAGGATGTTATACTGCGAGCTCATGGGTGATCCCACAATACTGGTTTACAATTTTTTCCCAAACTGGACATTGAACTAATTTTTTTAACTAAATCTTCACTTTTGAGCACCTATAGTAGCTAAATTATGAGTGTTGGTGTAAATAAAGTCTTGTACCTAGTTCATTCATTACTAGGGGACTTATTTTCACATGTTAAGTTTACTTAGGTCCTAGGAAGGAATCTTTCTAGAAGGTGTTAGTTGTCATTAGTTGTTATCTTATCTTTTGACTTGTAACGCATGTGAACCTAGGTAAGTGTGATGAGTTGTATCATGTCATATGATTAAGACATTTTTCATAATCCTATGACATATTGCATCTCACCTTGGCTATATAACCAAGGGGTCTCTCATTGTACACATCACATCATATCATTGAATCATATTGATAAGAATACATTTTATTCTTGTCACATTCTATTCTCTCTTTGTGCTTTCCATTTGGTCTCTAGGTCTTGGAAACCATAGCCAATTCTAACATGGTATTAGAGTGGGTTGAGTGCCATTAGAGAGTCTTTTTCTAAAGAGAGATACCAGATTTGGGTGTGTTCCTTTTTTGGCTCTTTATTGTGGGTTTAAATCAGAGCTTGTTGGTGCAAATCTAAGCTCACCTTACATCCGAAGGTTCAATAAAGTCAATTTTCCTTTTGTTTTGTCCAAATCAGACATACGAGGACAAATTTATGAGGGTTTGAAGCTGAAGAGTGGTTGCCAATCAAGAAGGTAGCTACATTTTTGGAGCATTTTGGGTGAAACCCACGACCTACTACATAGCATCAAAATTCCAAAGACCCTGGAATCAACTACCAATTGTCAATCGAAGAAATTGTCAGTAAAAAAAAATTTCCCAAGTAGTATGACGACTGAGTTGTCATTGTTAAGTCGTTACAATTTTTTGAGAAAATAATTTCTTATAAACTTCAATTTTTGAATTTCTTGTAAAATAGCGATTAGCATTTTTTAAAAATCTTGTTAATGAATCAAAAAGCAAACTTTAAAAGCTTTGTGGATTTTTTGGTTTTAAAAATAAAATATATTATATTGGCCACGGTACAGAGTACTGTAGACTAGAGTAATAAGTGGTACCACAGAGGCCACATGGCAAGTGGCCACTGGCCCGTCGCGGCCCCACTCTCCCAACCGCTAGTCTGCTTAAAATTTTTAGTGGAATAAGTTATCAACGACCTGTTAATTCAACCAGTGATGAAAAATTTTGGCCAGTCAAATCTTCAAACTGGAAACGTTTATAAGAACGTCAATTTTAAGCGAGCAGAACCACAAAATATTCCAACGAATCCAAAGATTCCCTGCAGATTTTATCACAAAATATTCTGAGCATATTATATTTTTACAGCCGGTGGACCATCAAATTTAATAAAAGCTTCTACTGGTGTCATCACACATCAGTGATGACATCAACACCCATTTGAAATTTTCTTCCCCCTCATGTTTGGATTTTTCATTTTTGCAGTTCAACTTCAGAGGCCCATATCTCACTCATTTTAACTCCTTTTTTCATGATTTTTTTTTTATTTGGGATAATTTTTCATGGTATACACGGTGGGGCAATAAATTTTTGGATTTGGTTCTTGGTTTTTCTATAAATTTAAGATTCTCATAGGTGTTGTTGCTTCATCCTCATTTTGGGAACTTTGGGAGCTCATATCTTGCTCCTACAATAACATTTTTGGGTGCAATTTTTTTTGAAAGTGCATGATTTTTCGTGTAATTTTTAGTGGTTTGATCAGATTGATCTCATTTTGTACTAAATTTTTACTTGATTATTTGGCCTATTTTGACATCTATAAGCACTAAGATCAAGTCTAGCTTGTTGTTTTTGGCATCTAGCAACTGTAAACACACTAAAAAGTGCCAAATAAGATATTTCTTGGGGTGTTTCTTGATTAAGTGATTTCGGGGGATCTCTTGGTGCATTATTTTGATCTATTTTCTTGTGCTCTCTTATTTTCATGGATCATTATAGGTTCCTTTGCTCACATCATATAATTATTCAACATGGCATCAAAATGCATGGAGTATTCTAATGAATGAAGGTCACACTCTATATGTTGAAGATAAGGTACCTGAACCTACAGATGCAGATAAAAAGATAAAATGGATGATTAAACATACCAAAGCTCTTGGGTGTCTTCGTTGACTTGTTTCTCAAAATTTGTTGTTTCAAATTGAATCATGTAAAAATTCTCATGAATCTTGGGAAAAATTGAGAATGTTGTATGGTACTATAGATGAATTAAGAGGCTATCAAATCTATAATGAACTGATGAGTCTTGATCGTAAGAACTTTGGCAACATCCAAGACTACATCACTAAGGTTAATGATCTAAGAGAGCAATGAAAATCATGTGGAATTGATAAGAAGTACATTCAGTTGGTCTACAATACAATGAAAAATCTTGGTCCTGATTATGCTTCTTTTGTTTCTATATTTCATACTCATAGATTTATTATGGGGTCTGCATATACTACACCTTCATTTACATCATTTTTTGAGATGTTGATACATGAGCAACAAAAGATTATCTCAATGGGTCTCATCAAGACTTCTAAATCTCAAGCATTGTTGGTTAGTTAGGTGAAAGAATTAGAATCAAATAAGAAATAGAAGAAATCAAAGAATAATCCACCTTCAAATGAAGCAAAGATAAAATCCTCTTCCAAAGGGGAATCATCTAAGGAGAGGCCTTTTTGTGCATATTGCAAAAAGGATGGACATGAAGAATGCTATTGTTATAAGAAGGATATTGATGAGTTGAAACATCTTCTCAGAAAGAATCACATTGATTTTCCTTTTAGAATGTCCAAATCCCCTCCTCCTTCTTCAAAACAGTCTTAAAAGGACAAAGTTCAAGCATCTACATCAGGAAACAAAGGACAAGCTCTTTACACTTTTTTAGGTCCAAGATCAAGGAGATTACTTCTAGATTTAGGAGCATCACATCATATGGAATCTTCACAATCTATATTCTCTTCATTTTATCCTTGTACTATGTCTCCTATCTTGATGGAAACAATACATACATGAGTGTAATTGGGAAGGGATCTATTAGTTTTGGAGAAAACACTTTCGAGGATGTTTTGTGTGTTCCTCATTTGATGAACAATCTTCTTTCCATATATCAAATTACATATGGTGGAGATGGGAGAATTATGGAGTTCACACCTGATTCATACATCATTCAAGACTTGGAGAGAAGAGAGATCATTGCTACTGGGGTGGTTGATCATTCATCTCAGATGTATACCTTCATAAATTTTGCTTCTAATGATGGCATTGTTCCTTTGGCTGTTGATCACACTTCTAGTATAAACCATGATTTAGAGGAGACATTTGGCTTCTTGAACATGGGAGTTCTCACATCAGATCCAGTACTTGATCCATGCATTTCATCTCCTCCATCTATTGTTGTACTTGAGGATGCTTGTGTTTCCACAATTTGGGTTCCTTGTGATTCAGTGCAGCAAGACATACATTGTCTTTCAGATTTGGATACTTGTGATGGATTCTTGACAGGTATTTCAGACTTGTTTGTGGAGTCACATATTATAGATGTGGGAGACATCATTGATGGCATTCATCTTCTCTTTGATGAAGATTCTCCTTCAGTTGTTGTGAGGTAACACTCTAACCCTCTTGTTCATTCTCTACATGATCATTCTTCATAGTTTGGCGTGAGTGTGGATTCTTTTGGACAACATTTGGAGGAGGCTTCTTTTCCTTCAAAGGGGATATCACTATCTTTGGATTATGTTCTAAATTCATCTCTACCAAATGTTGGATTGTCCTCTTCAGTAGTGTGGCCTAGAACACCTATTTGGAGTGTGTCAGCTTTTGACATTGACATGGATACACTTGAGCATGCTTCAGAGACATCATACATCATCCATATTCTTGGAATCCTGCATACATCATGGTTTTGTTTCTTCCTAAGGGGAGGAATGTTGTTCGGTGAGATTGGATCATCTCCAGCATTCAATGTCGAGCTTCTAACACCATTGCAAGAGACTCAACATTCAGGGGGGTTGCATTGTCTCTCTTATACTTCTCTCTTATGGGGGGGTCTTTTCCTCATATGGGGTTTTTACCTTCTCATTCTTCATTGAAAGCATTTATATTTTGTATCTTTCATCTCTCTTTTGGGGAGGAGTTTTGTCCCATTGGGTTTTCTCCTTTTCTCTACTTGCTGAATCTTCTTTGTCATTTGTTTGCTGCATTTCTTCCATGCATTTTCTTGCTTGGCCTAAATAATTAGGGGACCCATCTTTGTGTCATTCTGTCAATATACTCCTAGTTGCACTTAAGGGGTGCCAGTGTAAATAAAGTCTTGTACCTAATTCATTCATTACTAGGGGACTTATTTGCACATGTTAAGTCTACTTAGGTCCTAGGAAGGAATCTTTCTAGGCGTTAGTTGTCATTAGTTGTTATCTTATCTTTTGAATTGTAACACATGTGAACCTAGGTAAGTGTGATAAGTTGTCTCATGTATTATAGTTGGAACGCCTAAGCAATCCTATGGCATCTTACACTTCTGCTTAGTTCCATAACAAAATTCTCATTAATACTCTTCTCATTAATTTTGGTGGTTGCAGTGGTGATGGTGTTTTTCTTCAATTGGACATGAATTTGATATTTCAAATTGATCTGATTAATTATAAATATTTATCATTTCTATTCACAGAAATTAAAGTCATAATAAATCAAGTTAAATATATTTAAAATTATCGTTTAGGAAGCTTATAATAAGGACTACATGCTTACAAAATAAATTTAAATGTAATTCATTTGATACCCAAAGGCCAAATCAAAAGTGGTTTTATATCATTTTGATAGGTGTGAGAGGAACTCCCTTATGGGTATTGCTTAAAGGTAAATTGGATTTCTATCCAAGGGTTTGATCTGGTTTGATCAAATCCTCTTCAATTAGAATCCTTTAATGGAACACCAAAGTTAAATCAATATATTTTTCAAAGTATGTGATTTCTTAAAATCGGGATCTCCCCAAAAATTATAAACCACTGTGGGATCACTCTCATAAATTGTGGGTTGGGATGAATTGGAAGGCCCTGGAAGTAATATGGGGGTTTTGTAGGTGGTGAAAATGCATTGGGGATCTTTACCTTTGACACAAATCATGGATACATGTGGGTCTACTTGGGTAATGCATGTAACAATATTGTCATAATTATATGGCATCTATTTATAATTGATATTGTTTGTGCTATTATTTTGATTGTTATTATTCGACCCAATGTTAGTATTTGATGTGCTAGGATCTTGGTTATGCTTGGGAAAGAAATTTTGGAATATTTTCAACTGAGCATTGGACAAGGTAGATTGGTTTTCCTCCACCACAATTTTTCCTCAATCAATAAGGTATTGGATGTAACCTTTGAGACCTTGACATTTGTTTTTTGAATGACCCTTAATCTTGTGGTAATCACAATACTCATTCTCTCTATACTAGTTAGGCTTTGGATTTGAGTCATCAAAAAGGTTTAATAATAGGATAAGTAACTGCATTAGCTTGAACTAGCCTCTTGAAGACTGCATCTAAGGATTCTCCTAAAGGAGTGAATGTGCATTTAGTGTTCCCTTGATTTGACTGATTAGATTGCAGGGGTGGACATTGTGCACCTTGTGATACAAATATAACGTTGGAGATCTATGGTGGTTGAGGAGAATTTTGTGGTCTTTGGGAAGTACTAGCTACTTGGATATGATTAGTGTTTGTGACTCCATTATTAACAACATTCTTGTTTCTATTCCAATAGCGAGACTTATCCCCAGATTGTTTGTCTTTATCATCCTTAAATATTTTGATGAGCCCCTTGGTAGTGAGAGCTTTTTCAATAGTGGTCCCTTTCTCTATAACCTCTGCAAAGGTGGTGACACAATGGAGATGTAAGTTATGTGCCAACTTAGGATGGGAGTTCATGACAAAGATACCCACTAACTCCTCGAGAAGAATACACTTGAGTCAGCTAGCTAAAGCTCGCCACCTTTGCAAGTAGCTAGCAAAAGTCTCTCCATCACGTTGTTTATCCTTCAAGAGATCTAGGGTGTCTATATCTTTCTCAAGATTGAAAGAGAAGTGTGTGAAAAACTTCTTTGATAAATCTACGAAGGTGGAGATTGATCCTTGGGGAAGGCACATGAACCACTCTAAAGCTTGTCCTGTTAAAATTTGAGGGAACAATTGAAGGAGGTAGTTATTGTTGTGTAGAACCTCCTAACAATGCATATAGAACTCCTGCAAATGGTCTCAGGGATATCCTCTTCCCTTATACTTGTCAAATTTTTTAATTTCAAAACACTTGGGGAAGGGAATTGTGGAAATCAAAGGATCAAATGGGTAGGGACAAATGTCCTCAAACTTGAAGGATTTCTTCGATGTTCCAACTTGTAAGTCTTTTTAGGAAGTTTTCATTTCTTCCCATTCTTTATTGATTGGTGTTGATGGGGGGGGACTAGTTGAATAGGAATGATCATCGGGAGCATATTGTTGATATGGAGGCGATGGAGGTGGAAGGGATTGGTCATATGAAAACAGAGGATATGAAGGGACTTGTTGATATTGGCCAGTGTATGTGGTTTGGGGATTGGTGTAAACCTATTGTTGTGATGGTGATGCTTGATAGTATGATGAAAAGGCACCCTGCTACTAATAATAAGATGGATTAGACTGATAATCATATGGAGGTTGTTGTTAGGAGATGTATGGAGGTGGTTGTGGATTAGGCTTCTATTGATAAGAGTTCTACAGGGGCTATTATGGGTTTATGTAAGGTGGTTGTTGCTGGGATTGCTATGGATTTTAGTTGGAATAGTTAGGATTGTGGTTGGATGTGGTAAGTTGTGGTCTAGGTGTTCTTGGTGGAGGAGGTGGTTGATAATAAGTGTTTTTTGGAGGCACTTGATGGTAGCAAGGCAAGAGATAATGTGGGTGAGGTTGTAACTGATATTGGTATTACGTTGTAGGGTTTCCTTAGGGTTGCGAAGGGGGTTGTGGTTATGGAGTGATTTGTAGTTAGTGCAAAGGTTGGGATGGTGGTTGTTGTGGTTGGTGATTTTTGTGGTTGTGGGGTGAACTAAGGTTAATGTGGGGGTTGAGGATTACCTTGAGATTGATGTTGAGATGGTGATGGGGGACACAATAAGATGATGGTTGTGGACGTAAATGGATAGGATTAAATGGAGGTGGTGGTAGGTTTAATGGATGTGTACAAACAAGGGGTATATGAGGTGCAATAGAAAAAGGATTAAATGTATTACCCCCAATGTTTCCTAATGACTAACTTGGTTGAGTTAGCTGATGAGGTGGTGTAGATGGTGTGGGGGTAGGACCTTGTAGGTTACTGCCTTGTGGATTAATAAGACCAAGACCTTAAGGATTTCCAAGACCTTATGGATTAATAAGACCAGGACCTTGTGGATTGGTAGGTCCTTGTGGATTGGTAGGGCCTTGTGGATTTATAAGGACTTTTGGATTGTTAGCTCAAGTGTTGTACCCATGACTAAAAATGGTACATGATAACATACATCATTTTTAAATCCACATTGATACCATGTGTCCTATAGGGTAACCTGAGGAACCTAAGGGACTTACAGTCCCAAATTAACCTAAGATCTTTGTGGATCCTGTGATGGAGAGGGTGTGATGTTGACATATTATGACATATCAAACCTAGGTGGTGGCTTAGTACCCCTCATAAGTAATGTGGCAAGGATCTTATCCCCATGCTCAATGCATATTTCCATGTAAATATTAGTCCTAAAATTATACTAACTAATTTAGTGTGATGCAAAAAAATGAAAAATGAAAAGATTAAAGACTTTATAGGGCACTATCAATTGCTTTACACTTGTGTACAACGCTTCATGATTATCAAAATTCGGTTAGTCAATATGAAGAAAATTCTTCATTGACTGCTAATAAGAAATTTGAATCTGTACTCCAAAGAAACATCAACCATTCAAGAAGAAAAACAAGAACTTTATCAAGATAATTACACCTCAAACAACCAACCACATTGAACCACATGTTGTAAGAATAAGTTCAACTCCATACCAATTTATATTCAGAGATAGAAAATTTACCAAATAGCTTGATTCCCTCCATACGATCATGTTGCAACTTTTGAATAACAACTTAATCCAATTTCCTCCTATTAGACCCATGGACAAAATCAAACATGTATCTCTAAACACTAATCCAAAATCCTTTTGTTAATTTTTACCTATTTAAGCTACTAGCTCAAATAGGTAGAGCTGTTATGTTTTACAAGTGAAACAAAGGTTCATTTTATGTCTATTATGTCACATTCATGTGCATGAAAGGAAAATCAGAAGATTACATTACTACATTGTATTATGCATATGCATATAACATAGGATAAATGCACAATATTTTTAAAATTTTAATCTTCATTGATAGCATAGATGTATGGTGTTCCACACAAGCCATGGAACTAACTATTTTAATGCAAACAAAAGAAAAACTATACATTTGCAGATAGAAAAAAAAATGCACATACAAAGATAGGGGACCTGTTATTTCCTAAATGATGAATCCCAATTGTTTGTCCTGCATCAACTTCAGTCCTTCACATTTTTCTAGTCTCTAGTTGTTTCTCCTTACTACTCCTAGGATTCCTGCATGAGTGAGATGAGGTTTGGTTAGAGAAATGAAGGATCACCAATCAGTATATCTGCAAACATCTGTAAACATATAGCTTGACCTTCATCTGCATTAAAACAACTTGCATACCATAGATGTCCAGGAAAAAAAAGGAATTATTAAACGCATTTATCATATGCCCCATTTTTATCTAATATGTTTCCTTCTTGTGTAGGTATAGGTGAAATCATTGTTCTTATTTATTTATCTAATTAAAGCATGTGGGATAAAATGTGGCTCCCACAAGTGTTGAGCCTAACATCTTATTTTTTATGTTTTGACGAAGCATGGAAAGTAACTTGTTTCCTTAGGATTACTTAAGCAAAGCATACATTGTTCATGACTGTGGTTGATCTTTTAGTCACAACCAAAAATAATATATACTATGTTTAAGTAAGCATCAAAGGATGCATGTAGATCATTGTGTTAAAAACTTAAAATTCATTGCAAAGTAAAGTATGAGAATGTGTTTCTAATGTACATCATGTCATGAGATACCAAGATTCATCAACTGTTGTTAGTGAATTATATGTTATCAAGGGGGAAAAACTATAAATGATAAGTGAAATGAAATACAAGTACAAAGCTACCAATGAAACATGCTTTTCCAAAACAAAAATTCTCTTTAATGAAGCAAACAATGCTTAAGGTTTGAGGTGGTGAATGTCAAGTGATAAAGATAATACATAGAAACTCAAGTATGGAATGAAAATTTTGATATAGAATGACATGCCCATAAGCAAATCATGCTTTAGTCAAGATTCATAGTCATCACAAGTGACAATGAAAAAATAGTGGAGACAAATTGTTAGAGATCATGGTATCCAAAAGACAGTTTGAGCCCTTTTATGACAACATTAAAGTGACATGATAGAAAACAAAGATCTAGGGTCAATGAGAAGAGCATAATTGACCTGAAAGGTACAATGTCATGGAGATATGGGCCATGAAGACTAGTAAGGGAAGAATCATTAACATCAAGATGTAGTCATAGAGCCCAAGAGAAAGAGAAACAATCACAATGAATTGATCACAGGTACAAAGATATTGGGATCACATTAATAGTCAAGAGACAAAGTGTTAAACAACTGTCATAATAATGGTGGCAATGTTTAACAACAGTGATATGATGTTGTTTAATATAGTCAATATCATGTAAGGGTGACAGGGTTGGTGAAATCACTAAACATCAAGGCTTTTATCTTGATATCATGTGACAGCCTTAAGTAGTGGTAAGAGTACCATACAATCATTTTAAACACAGGGCAATGAAGGTTAAACCCTCGAATCTCTATAGGTTTCAATAGAAACTAGAAGCTGCAATTTTCACAAGTGCAAAGTGAGCTCTGCTTTACAAGAAGAAATTCTGAGTTGCAAAAACTATATAGACTATGCATCACTAGTATTTGAATCAAGCAGATGGTTGAGGCTGAAATAAGTTTCAATAGAGATTTGAAGCAACTTTCCATATCTCAAAGTGAGAGGAATAAAATTGAAATAATAAAACCCTACGAGAATAGTAGGTTTTCCTTAGGGTTTTGAACATAACAAAGCATGAAGTGAAGCTTTCAAGCCACGGGTAGGCCCAAAAGCTCAAAAGCCATGGCCATGAAGATATAAAGGTAGAACTAGGGGCCAAGGGTTTTGTTAACCCATTTAAGAGATTTCATTAAGTGCAAAGGAACATATAGTCATGGTCATGGAGTATGGAAAACCATTCTTATTTTCTAATATCAAGTGTTATGCAAATAATGAAAAATATACAAAGAGATTGTTCTCTTTACTTAACAGAGAAGTGTGAAATGAAACCCTAAAAGAGGGAGGAGGGTTTCTGATTCTTTTCTTTCCCAGAATACATGAATTAATGCCACGACCTATGATAAAAAGGAAATGAAAACCTACTTTGTGCTCTCATGGCCATGGCCTGGGAGAGATGTTTTATTCTCAGAATGCAAAAATATAAAACTAGAAATCCTAAAACAGCATGAAGTAGAATATATGCAAGACCGAGCCATGAAATCTATAGAAAAATGCAATGCAAATACAACCATTGAGAAGTGAAATGGAACGCAAGATTTCTAAACCAAGCATATGGGTAAGGGATTGAGCAATGAAAATATAAGAGAACACATTTTTAAATACATTCAATGCATAGAATCTTCAAAGTCGGTAAGAATGCAAGTTCAAAAAGAGATTTTTTTTTTTTTTGCAAGAATGGATCGATTTTCAAGCAATTTTACCTTTAGAAAATGAGGAAAAAATACCAAATAATGTTTCCAGAAGGCTTACCTCAGCATCAAAGAGTTGAGTCTTGTCAAGTAACAGCTAAAAGCCTTTGTATCTTACAAATTTTTCCATGAAACTCTATAGAAACCCTACTATGTCGGCGGTGGCTTCTTCAAGAAGTTTCAAGTGTAAATGAAATGCCTTGTATTATTATGCCTTGCTTTTTTTTCATAACCCTAAGTCGACATATGCCAAACTGGAAATTTTTGTCATAGTTTTAAAAAATACTATGCAAACTAATATACATTGTGGGCCAAGTCTATAATTCTTATGCCTAATGCCTTGTGTTTCTTTGTAACCATGAGTTTCATACTTATGATTTATATTTTTGCTTTGACCTATGTAAGGTCGGGTTAAGGAGGCATGCAATTTTGCATAGAGTTTTAAAGTTGTAAATCATTTTAGATTTGAATGATGAAGTTATAAATCATTTATGTCAAAAATGTTATTTTAGGTGCAAGGTTGAATACGTACCTTACATGTGTCATGAATTTTGAAGGAGTCTTCATGGTTGCTAAAAATAATGGGGTTAGTTTGAGGTGGTTAAGTCAACATGGGGAGAGCATGTAGGGGATTTTATTCACTTTGTTGGAGGTTATGAGAGAATATAGAGGGTGGTTTTGCATGCCTAGATGCTTGGTATGATCAAAATTAGCCTTTTTCACACATTAGAGCTCTTTTGGAGGAGATGCAGTTGCTAGATTCATGGCTTTTTGGGGGCATCCAACCCCAATCAGTTTTTCAGTTCCTCTTTTCGTGGATTTTGGGAGGGAATTGTGAGATATAGTCACTTTGTTGACTCATTTGGAGGGATTTCTTCTTTATGTATATTTCGACTTAGTGACTTTTGGAGTCCTTTGTCAGATTTTAGCATGCTTTTATAACTCATGTTTTGGATATGAAATACAGTGAAGGCCTTGGATGAAATTGATATGAGATTTTTCCTACTTCAAGTTCTTTGCATTATTGTGTACAGTCAACTAATTTATCAAGTTATTTGTGAGGTAATGTCCATTTCCTTATAACTTTGTCTCATATTTTAGTACCTTTATGAAAAAAGGTATGCTAATGCAGGTTGCAAACTGTCTCAAAAAAGTGTAAATGGCTTTTAGCTGTGAAGTCCTTTTCCTCCTAGGAGTCTGAGCACTAGGACCTTTTTATGAAGCACTTATGCAAAAGCATGCAATAATAAGTTGTGCAAGTATAATTTTTGTTATTGTAGCAAGTGCATGAAATTTTGAGTTTCATAGTCCTTTACAGTTTGGTGTATCACCTTCTAATTTCACTTTCAACTTTCAGTTTATGTTTTCTCTATCCCTTTTCCCTATCAATTCAGTAGAGTATAGTAGCTTTACGTGATAACTAGCTAGGAGCCAGCCTTATCTGGAGATTCACTCCAAGTTCTAGTTGGTGTTGGCTTTCAGTTGTTTTGTGGTTTTTCCTTGATGTCAAAATTGATTATGCAGTGATTTGGTATTCATGTTGATTTCGCACATGCATGTTATGCAGTTACATGATATATTGCCTATGGAAGTTCATTGGGTTCATATTATTTCAGGTTTTTGATATATATTTATTGAGGAAAAATTGTTCATTACTTATGTTTTAGCTTGATTTCTCAAAGTCTACTTATCAAGGGTCTACAAATTCTTTGATTTCTTTAGCTGACATACTATGGATTTGAAAGCTAGATCACTGTATGAGCTTAGCTGACATATGGAGTGTCTTGAGCTTGAGAAACTATGTAAGTGCGGGTATTTGGTCAAAGAAATGATAATGGCAGTTGGCACTGGATGGTTATCAAGTTTTGTTAAGGATCATTTATTCTATTTTTTTCTTTCATTGAATCAGGTATTTGCAATTTTTTTGTTACAAGCTTGGAACAATTTGTTAAGGAAAAGGATTATTTGATTTTGTTTTAAAAGGCATGAAACTGTAATTAAGCTTACAACTAATATCATTTATTCGATAGTTATTGTTGTTGGTAAAGGAAAAAACCTTATGGATTATGTATCTTGGCTGAGCAACTGTGGTTAAAGGGGTTCACAATTGTTGATTATTATCAAAACCTTTTTATTTTGGGTTTCCAGTAGTTTTTTCTTATGGGTTTATAATAATTTTTATAGAGGTTATGATTCTTGAAAGAGTTAGTTGAAAAACTCTTTAGGGGTCTTCTCTTGTAACCCTAACCTAAGATGGTTTATAGTTATTCAAACTGCATACAAAGATTATTATTTGCAAGGTCTTTAAAAGATGATCTTCAGGCATTTTCATGGCTTCTTGAAAGAGGAATATGATGTTTCAGATATTCAGTCCAAAAGTTGTATTGCATTGAAAATATTTATATTGATACTTAGATTATTGTATTTTGAGGAAGATGTTGTCATTCTCATACAACATTCTTCAATGAGCTTATTGAAAATATTTTATAGTCTTCTATTGAAATTCTAGGACTGTAATTTTCACTTCTAGGGTTCTGATAGAATACTATATTATTTTATATTTTAAAGAGTTGGTGCTCCTAGTTTTATGAAGTTGGTGCTTTTGAATTTTTAAGTTGGTGCTCCTAAATTTTGTGGAGTTGGTGATCCTGTACTTTGTGGAGTTGGTGCTCCTGAACTTTAAAGAGTTGGTGCTCAAAATGAATAAAGAAATATTTTTCGAGTCGTTTTTATTCCCCTAGAGGGTTTTCCCCTTAGGAGAAAATTATGTGTTATGTGGTGATTTCATGCGTGTGATCTTTTTCTTATCAGTTTGATTTTAATGTTTTATCAAATGCATAATTATCAGTCTTTCATATCTGTCAATGCACATTTCATGCATAAAAGGTTATATTATTAATGTGAGCTCTGATATATGTGAAAGTGTTAAGTTCATCCTCTATTAATGTTTCATGTTTAATTCAAAGTTCATGCAAATACAATATTGTTCATGCACAAGTTAAATTTATTCTTTGAACTGTCATTTAGTGTTTTGATTTAAAAGTCAAGTTTACTTCACATACTATCATTTTTCCTCTTGGTTCAAAAGCAAACATAAATTCTTGTTTTTGAAAAATTTTGTGACTTATATAAATCATTGATTCACCCTCCCCCCTCTTAGTGATTTCAATCTTCCAACAGTTGGTATTAGAGTGTAGGGTCCTTTCATAGGTCTAATCTACCTAGGATTGATTCTAGTTTTTGGAAGTTTGTCAATTATGTCACAAGCTCAAGAAGGTACATATGTGACTAGAGCTCCACTGATTGATGGTACAGATTATGTGTTATGGAAAATTATAATGGAAACATATCTTGTTTCAATTGATCTTGATGTATGGAGCATAGTTCTAGATGGGTATATTGTTCCACCCACAATACCCACAGATTCTGTTGAAAAGAAGAAGTATGAAACTAATGCTAGAGCTAAACATGCTATTTTGTGTGGTTTAACCAAAGATGTATTTGTTAAAGTCATGCACTGCAAATCAGCTAAGGAAATCTGGGAAAAACTTGAAAATATTTATCAAGGAAATGACAAAGTTAAACAGTCAAAAATCCTTACTCTCAAAAATCAGTTTGAGGAAATGAGAATGAAGGATGATGAAAAAGTGGCTAAATACTTTTTGAGAAAGATGAAGTTGTTAATGCAATGAGAGGGTTAGGAGAACAAGTAGAAGAATTTGATGTGGTCAAGAAGATCATTAGAACCTTGCATCCTAAATATGAAACTAAGGTATCAACCCTTGAAGAAAATAAACATTTTGACCAACTTACCTTAGATAATTTACAAGGAACTCTTACTACTTTTGAAATGAGAACAAGTAAAAGCAATTCAACAAGAAAGGAAACTACTTTTAAAACTAAGAAAAAGGAAAATGAAAAAGAAAGTGAGTCAGAATACTTTGATTCAAATGAAGCTCACTTTGTTAGAAAACTTAAAAAGGGATCAAGAAAATACAAAGGAAAACTTCCCTTCAAATTTTTCAACTATGGAAAAATTGGACATTTCACAGCTAAATGCCCCTATGGCGATCAAAACAGTGATGATGAAAAATCTCACAAATAGTCTAAGAAGAAGGTCAATAAACCTAAAAATAAGTTCAATTTCAAAAAGAAAAAGATTATGTTCAGTAAAGATGAAACAAACACTAAAGTAGAAGACTCTTTAGATGAAGAAGATGAGACCCTTTTTATGGATAAAGTCAAACTGCAAGAAGATTCAAACAACAAAACTGAGTTAGAAGATGGTGAAATAGATCTTGAAGATGAGTGAAAATGTGCTTTAAACGAAATTAAAAAACTTCAAAAGCAAGTCCTTACTCAAGAGAAAAATCCAAATCAAGCAATAGTCTCTTTGAAGACTGAGCTTGAAGAATCTAAGAGGATTGAGGAATGTCTTAAAACAACTGTGAGTTCCAAAGATAAAGAGATACACAAATTGGAACAAGAAGTTGTTAGTCTTAGAAAGAAAATTGAAGAGTACGAAAGTACATTAAAATTCTTTAATATGCTTAGCAAGTAGAAACTAAATAAAGATAAAACTAGTGTTGGGTTTGAAAAAGGTGAATGTTCAATTGCTACTTCTAAGCAGAAATATATTTCTACAAACAAGAGTTTCAAACCAAATCATCTTGAATCTGGTAAGAATCATGTACATTCTTTTGAAAACAAAAGAACACCATTCAAATCCAATCCTTTCTTTCATGGTTATTGCTTCTTCTGTAAACAATTTGACCATAAAGTGAGTACTTGTAGACTCACGACCTCTAGAATACTAAGTTTTGGCATAAGCAGTACTTTGGTTTTGTTAATCAGGTCAAATGTTTTAAATGCAACACTTTGGGACATACAGTCAAACAATGCAAATTTAATCTATATTATAAACAACAGAAAACAAAAATGGTATGGAAACCTAAATTTGTTAAAAGCATAGAGCAATCAATGCTTGTTCAAACTTCTTTTCATTCTAAAAAGGACATTTGGGTCCTAGATAGTGGTTGTTCTAATCACATGACAAGGGACAAGGACAAATTCATCAAACTTGAAGATTATACTGGTGGATATGTGAAATTTTGTGATAACACTGGTATACAAATTAAAGGTAAAGGTTCACTTCTTCTAAATGAGGACACACCTATCTATGATGTTTATTGTGTGGAAGGCCTAAAGCACAATTTACTTAGTGTTAACCAAATCTATGATAGTGGTTATCATGTTATGTTTACTAAATAGGGATGTGAGATCAAGAACAAGTCTGGAAAGACTGTTGCAGCAGGGAGAAGGACTAAAGGTAATGTTTATAATCTCCTAGACACCTCTGGTAATGACAACAATGAAGGTATGTGTCTAATGGGTCAAGCTGAATAAAGTTGTTTATGGCATTAAATATTAGGACATATAAACTTTGACAATCTGATTAGAATCAGTAAAAACCAAAATGTTAGAGGTCTATTAGTCCTTAACAAACCAGAAAGCACTGTGTGCAAAGAATGTTGAAGTGGTAAACAAACTAAAGTTAGTTTTAAGACAAAAGAACATTCTTCAACTAAGCCTTTACAACTAGTGCATACAGATTTGTGTGGCCCAACTAGAACAAGGTCAATTAATGGTGAAATTTTGTTTTTGGATGATTATACAAGAATGGTTTGGGTTAATTTTCTTAAACATAAATCAAAGGCATTTGAAAGATTTAAGATCTTTCGTAAAATGGTTGAAAAAGAATATAATTTAAAAATTAAATGGTTAAGATCTAATAAAGGAGGAGAGTTCACCTCTTAGGAATTTTTTGAGTATTGTGAACAACATGGTATTAAAAGACAATATGCAGCCACTAAAACACCTCAAAAAAATGGGGTAGTTGAATGTAAAAATAGAACTGTGAAGGAAATGGCAAGAACCATGCTAGATGAGGCTAAGTTTCCATACATGTATTGGAAAGAAGTTGTTCATACAGCTGTATACATTCTAAATAGAGTGCAACTTAGAGTGAAATCAAAATTCACTCCTTATGAATTATGGCATGGAAATTCTGCCTCTATAAAACATTTTAAAAATTTTGCAAGCAAATGCTTTATTAAGAAAGATGGTGAACATCTAGGCAGCTTCAATCAAAATGTGATGAGGGTATCTTTTTGGGATACTCAACTTAGAGTAAATCCTATAAATTTTATAATAAAAGGCTTAATAAAATTGTTGAGGTATTCAATGTGAAAGTTGATGAAAGACCACATTTAGAAATTGATCTTGTGTAGGATAATGAGGAAGAAACAAAAAAAAACTTGAAATAATACCTAAAAGTGTTGAAACAACAAATCCTAAACATGATGAAACAACAAGTTCTGACAATATTGTGCCCAAAAATCCTTCAAAATTTGTTGCTAAAAATCATCCTCAAAGTCATATTATTGGGGATAGAAATGTTGGAGTTCAAACATGAAGAAAGGCTACTAAATTTGAAGAACAAGCTCAAATGGTAGAGCATACAGCCTTTTGTTTAGTCACTGAATTTGAACCTAAGAATTGTGATGAAGCTCTTTTGGATGAATGTTGGCTTAAAGCTATGCAAGAAGAAATAAGCCAAATTGAGAAACACAAAACTTGGGAGTTAGTTCCAAGACTTGATGACAAGAATGTCATAGGTGGCAAGTGGGTTTACAAGAATAAGTTTGATGAAAATGGAAAAGTTGGTCGCAACAAAGCAATGTTTGTTTGCAAAGGCTATGCTCAAAAGGAAGGTATTTATTTTGGTGAAACATATGCACTTGTTGCTAGACTAGAATCCATTAGAATATTCTTGGCTTGTTCTATTTTTAAGAATTTCACTGTTTATCAAATGGATGTCAAAACTGCATTTTTAAATGGTTATTTAGATGAAGAGGTTTACATGGAACAACTTGAAGGTTTTGTTTGTAAAGACAATCCTAATCATGTTTACAGGTTGAAGAAGGCCTTATATGGCTTAAAACAAGCACCTAGGGCATGGTACTCTAGGTTGGATAATCATTTGACATTAAATGGCTTCACTAGAGGTGGTGTTGACAACAATCTCTATGTCAAGATTGAAGGTAATGATATTCTGGTTGTTGAAGCTTATGTAGATGATATCATTTTTGGCTGCAATAATGATGCTTTAACTAAAAATTTCTCTCATATTATGGAATTTGAATTTGAAATGTCAATGTTGGGAGAATTGACTTTCTTTCTTGGTCTTCAAGTTTCTCAACTTGAAAGTGGTATATTTCTCTCTCAATCTAAGTATGCTAGAGAGATGCTTAAGAAATTTCAAATGGATGGATGTCATCTTGTTAGTACTCCAATGGTTACAAGTTGCAAACTCACTAAAATTGATGATTCACCTGATGCAAATCAATCTGAATATAGATCAATGACTGGCAGTTTGTTATATTTAACTACTTCTAGACCTGATATAATGCAGGCAGTTTTCATGATTGCAAGATTTCAAGCTTCACCTAAGGAATCACATGTTATTGTTGTTAAAATAAATTTTAAGTATATTCAATGTACTCTTGATTATGGTCTTTGGTATCCCAGAAGCAATGATTTTTCTCTGATTGCATATACAGATACTGACTGGGCTAGTTGTTTGAATGATAGGAAAAGCACTAGTGGTGTTGCATTCTTTCTTGGTGATTGGTTAGTGGCTTGGCATAGCAAGAAACAAGATTCAATTGATCTTTCCACTGCTGAGGTAGAATACATAGCTACCACTTCTTGTTGTTCTCAATTGCTCTGGATGACTCAAACATTGTCTGATATGGGTATCACAGTTTCTAAGCCTATTTCTATTTTATGTGATAATGCAAGTGCAATCAAAATCTCTAGGAATCTTGTTATGCACTCTTGTACTAAACACATTTCTATCAAGTTTCACTTTCTTCAAGTAAAAGTGTTGGCTAATGAAGTATGTCTATAGTTTGTTGCTTCACAAGAATAGGTGATTGATATATTCACTAAGCCTTTATCCAAAGAAGTATTTGAAAGACTGAGACTTAGATTGGGAGTTATCTCTCAATCCTTACTTCATTGATTCTCTTATTTTTGATTTAGGGGGAGCTTGGTTCTACAGTTTTTCATTTACAACTCTCTTTTATATTCAGTTTGTTCCTCTATTGTTCTACCTATAACTGGTTTTGGTTGGATAGTTGGTTGGCTTCTCAATTGATTATTGGCATCTCACATTCTCTTCTTTCAGTATTTGACATTGAGGAAAAAAGAGGGAGAGATGATATGTGTTTTTCCATCAAGGACAAAGGGGGAGTTTGTTGGCTTTCAGTTGTTTTGTGGTTTGTTCTTGATGTCAAAATTGATTATGCAGTGATTTGGTATTCATGTTGATTTCACACATGGATGTTATGCAGTTACATGATATATTTCCTATGGAAGTTCATTGGGTTCATATTGTTTTAGGTTTTTGATATATATTCATTGAGGCTGACAATGTTCATTACTTGTGTTTCAACTTGATTTCTCAAAGTCTACTTGTCAGTGGTTGCCACATGTATATTCAACAAGGAACAACATTCAAAATTGGTTGGCCAATGCTTGGCATGTTTTTGTCACTTATTTATGGGCTCTTGATGCAATTATTTATATGTTCTTGACATATATGTGTCAACAATGTTAATGGGAAGAGAACTACATCGATAGCATCATTATTCTCTATGATCTAAATTCTAAAAGCTTTGAAGGTCATGTTATCTGGTATATTTAACATGTGCAAGGTAATTGGAATTTGTGTTTTTTTTCATGACAATATGATTAACAAAGGAAATGACTTTATTAAAAGGTCACATGGTAGTGACCAAGTTATCAGCAAACTATTGAGTTCATTTTTCAAGTGGTAACATGTGTTTTCCATCATTGACATTGGGTTAATGATTTATTATCATAATGATGTTGGCATTTGTAGCAAAGGATATTCTTTACAGAATATACTGGATTTCAAATGTTTATCAATGTTTGAAAGAGATGGACTCCAAAAGATTATCAATTACTATTGAGTTCAATTTGAGATGATTATAGTGTTTGTAAAAATCATTTCATTATGCTTGATTAGGTTTTGTAACATTAGCCGCCATGGTTTTTTGGGGTCTACAAATTATTTGATTTCTTTAGCTGACATACTATGGATTTGAAAGCTAGCTCACTGTATGACCTTAGCCGACATATGGAGTGTCTTGAGCTTGAGAAATTGTGTAAGTGTGGGTATTTGGTCAAAGAAATGACACTTGCATTTGGCACTAGACGGTTATCAGGTTTTGTTAAGGCTCATTTCTTTTGTTTGTTTCTTTCATCGAATCAGGTATTTGCAATTTTTTTGTTACAAGATTGGAACGATTTGTTAAGGAAAAGGATTATTTTCTTTTGTTTTAAAAGGCATGAAACTGTGATTAAGCTTGCAACTAATATCATATCTTCTACAGTTATTGTTGTTGAAAGAGGAAAAAACCTTATGGATTTTGTATCTTGGTTGAACAACTATGGTTAAAGGGGTTAATCGTTGTTGATTATTATCAAAACCTTTTTGTTTTGGGTTTTTGATAGTTTGTTCTTACGGGTTTATAATAATTTTTACAAAGGTTATGATTCTTGAAACAGTTAGTTGAAAAACTCTTTAGGGGTCTTCTCTTGTAACCCTAAACCGAGATGGTTTACAGTTATTCAAACTGCATACAGAGATTATTATTTGTAGGGTCTTTAAAAGATGATCTTCAGGAATTTTCATGGCTTCTTGAAAGAGGAATATGATGTTTCAGATATTTAGTCCAGAAGTTGTATTGCATTGAAAATATTTATATTGATACTCAAATTATTGTATTTTGAGGAAGATGTTGTCATTCTCATACAACATTCTTCAATGAGCTTATTGAAAATATTTTATATTCTTCTATTGAAATTCTAGGACTATAATTTGCACTCCTAGGGTTCTGATAAAATACTACATTATTTTACATTTTAAAGAGTTGGTGCTCCTAGTTTTATGAAGTTGGTGCTTCTAAGTTTTATGAAGTTGGTGCTTCTAAGTTTTTAAGGAGTTGGTGCTCCTAAATTTTGTGGAGTTGGTGCTCCTATACTTTGTGGAGTTGGTGCTCCTGAACTTTAAAGATTTGGTGCTCAAAATGAATAAAGAAATATTTTTCGAGTGGTTTTTATTCCCCTAGAGGGTTTTCCACTCAAGACAAAATTCTATGTTATGTGGTGATTTTATGTGTGGTCTTTTTCTTATCAGTCTGATTTTAATGTGTTATCAAATGCATAATTATTAGTCTTTCATATTTTTCAATGCACATTTCATGCATAAAAGGTTCTATTATTAATGTGAGCTCTAATACATGTGAAAGTGTTAAGTTCATCCTCTATTAATGTTTCATGTTTAATTCATGGTTCATGCACAAGTCAAATTTATTCTTTAAATTGTCATTTGGTGTTTTGATTTAAAATTCAAGTTTACTTCACATACTATCATTTGTCCTCTTGGTTCAAAAGAAAACATAAATTCTTGTTTTTGAAAAATTTTGTGACTTTTATAAATCGCTGATTCACCCCCTCCCCTCTCAGTGATTTCAATCTTCCAACAGGTGGCCCATAGCCTAGGAGTGATTCCATGTTTCTCTAAAGTGCTAAGTTCTACAACTTAGTTAAGGTGCAACTTTAAGAGATAACAATTTTGGCACTCCTTGTGGGACCATCGAATCAAGAAAATTTTGGAATTTTGATATTCTGTTGGTTTTGATATGCAACTAGTAGATTTTAGACCTTTTTAGAGGTTGGTGAAGCACATATGGTGAATCTGAGTGGGTAGATTAGTAGGAACCAATGCAAGATAGGATTTTAAAAAGATACAAACTAGGAGTAATGATATTCCTTTTGAGTATTTACAGTTGTCCCCACCTGGAAGGCAAGGCAGAACAACAAAACGAACTCATTTTCATCAAAAAGAGTTCAATCTACACCTCCTAGTTTCAAACTTGCAGTTGAAGTAGATGTTGCAAGTGTTTCTTTCCATTTAGTTTTTGTACCTGTTAGACCAATTCAGGTCAACACAATGTCAGCACAAAGGAATCGTCCTTTTATTCCATTTAATGGAGGTAGTCCACTAAACTTCTAGCAGCATGGTGATATTTCCATGGCTGCATTAAAAAATTTACCTTTTTTAATAGGGGAGGATCAAACTACTCCCATTGAACATATCAGGGATGTGGCTTCATTATGTGGAATTCATCACATCACTCAAGAGAATTTGGCAGTGATATTTTTGGCTACTTCATTGAAGAGGGAGATCCTTCAGTGGTTTAGGGGCTTAGCAATTGGTTCTATAGCAACCTGGGATGAGTTGGGAGCAACTTTGATTAAGCAATTTGAAGACAAGTTTGATCACTTGTCATTAGTTGAGCAGATGACAACAATTAAGAGAGCTCCTTAGGAGCAAATGATGGATTTTAACTTCCATTTTAAGAAAGCATAGGATAGGATTCCTATTGTAGTAAGACTTTACCTAGAATATGCATTTCTCTATTATTTAAAGGCTCTTAATAGTGACATTTCAGTAATGATACAATCTATGAGAGGTACCACTTTACTAGATGCATTTGACATCACAGTGAGGGTAGAAAATAGTCTTATCCAGGCTGATAAGATTGCACCTAGACCGCCAATTCTCATTTTCCTAGAAATTGAGCCTTCTATGCCTTTGTAGACACCACCTTTTGCTCCTATATCTATTGTTCCAGCATTACCAATTGTTGTTAATCAAGATAAGGTTGTCCCAACCCAATTTTAGGAATTGCAAGAGATTAAAAATAGTTAACAAAAGATTGAAGGCTCACTTCAGTCCTTTGGAAAAGAGTTAGTAACCATGAAAAAGCAGTAGTTCCAAAATATACAGTCATATCAACCTCAGAATCAAGGTCAAAATCAATCATACCAAGCTAACCAACAACCTTTTCAAGGAAGCAATCAAGGAGCAAGGAAAAATATTAATCTAAGGCCATTTCAAGCATATAATCCAACTCTAATTAGTTCAGCCAAAGATCTTGTTCTAGTCCAGAATAACCTTGTAGTTGACTATGACTGGTTTTTTCCATGCAATCAACCCTACAATCAAGCTACATGTTCAAATGGGGTTATCAATCAATCATTAATGGTGTTTAATGCCTCAAGTATGCAAAGTGTCCCTAATGAGGAGTCTCCACAATAGTAGAATATTCCTCCAAGTGATACAACTCTCTTGAATTGGCAAGGAGAGGAATTATGTGGAGTGCATAGGGATGATTCTCTAGTTGTAGCTAATACAAGAGCCAAGAAAAGGGCTTTTGAGATTGAATAATTAGCGAAAAAAGAAAAGGAAGCTACTAGACCATCCACCTCTCAAGTGTCATGCATATTGCAAAGGAACACACAAGGTGCTACAAAGGAGCAGTCTCATTTGCAAGTAGACCCTATTGTTGCAAGGACTCATCAACAGGTAAATTCTACCTTTAACATTGTTGAACACATGAATAAAATGAGTGTTTCTATGTCAATGTGGGATTCCTTGTCTATCCTAGGTCAAAAAGACTTATTACAGTATGCTTTGATTGATTCGAATGTTCCAAGTGATGCACCAGTAGGTCGGGCTAAGGCTATTCTCACAAATGTACTTCAGGACAACAATAAACAATTAGGTAAATATGTCAAAGCCCCTGTTTTATGTGACTTTGATAATAGGGGATAAATTAGTCCATAATTGCATGGTAGATAGTGGGGCAAGTAGTTTTGTCATGCCCAAACAAATTGTTGATAAGTTGAATCTGAAATATCAGCCTCTAGAAAAGGGTGTAGTCTAGCTTGATGGGTCAGTTGTTAACACTATAGGTGTCATTAAGGATTTAAATCTTACACTTCATGCTTGCCCAAAATTTTCTATCCCTCAAGACATATTTGTCATTGACTTTCCACCATATTTTGTATTATGCTTGTCAAGATATTTTACTGCCAAGATAGGGGGTTATTTGTCTTCAAATTGGTCCCACGTGTTGTTTAGGACTAGATATGGGAAAATAGTGACTATAAAGTCTAAGTTACTATCTAATGACCACTTTGAGCCTTATATACCAAGCCATGTCAATGCCAACTGTGTTGTTTTTTATTATAAAGAGCTTGTTGTTGCTCAAGAACTGCAAGCTGAAAGTGTACCAAATATACTTTTAAATGAGTGGGCAGAAAAAAATATTGAGGATAATCCAAATGATAATATTAAAGAAGCTGGTTTGGGGGTATATGTGTTACATTAACCTAAAACAATTATGCCAAACCTTGAAAAGAAGGTAGAATAGTAGCTAGGATAACAAGATGAGGTGTGGAAGATGTACTTTGATGGCTCTAGAAGTAGGAATGGAGTTGGTGGGGGTGCAATGCTTGTGTCCCCACAAGCTGAAAAGTATTATTCTACTTTCAAATTTGATTTTTCTTGTTCTAACAATATTGTTGAATATGAAGGTCTGATTCAGGGCTTGGAATGGGCAAGGAAAAGAAAGATAAGTTTCCTTTAGGTATTTGGAGACAATGAGTTGATTGTCAATTAGGTAAGAGGCTTAAATGTGACTAAAAATGATGTGCTTAAGTCTTACAATCATAGGGTGTGGGATATGATAGAGGAATTTGATGCTTTTAATCTAATTTCAATTCCTAGGAATTAGAATAAGAATGCAAATAGGTTAGAAGCAATAGGTGCTTAGTTTGATATACCTAATGATATTAAAAAAGGAAAAGTGCAGCAATATGTTAAGGTAGTTGTAAGGCCTTTGATTCCTGATAATAACATTCATTGGAAAGTATTCGAGAGTGATGAGTAGGTGTTGAGCTTTCTACTTGAAGAAGATGAGTTTTCAGTGGTAAATCAAGAGAAGCTCAAGCAACAATATGATGATCATATCATTCAGTTGAGAACTAACAAGCTACCTAGGGGTCTAGTCACCTTAGAATCTATCTTCATAACTGATGATCAGCTCAAAAAGAGAAAAACTAGCATGCAGGTCAAGGAGGAACATTATGAAGAGCTTGATATATTTAAAGGTAAGCTTCTTAAAATTGGAAAAAAATGTTCACAAGCAAATAGACAAGATTTTGTTGCTCTTTGTCAAGAATTTCAAGATGTTTTTGCATGGGAATACTCATATTTAAAGGGATTTGATCCCCATATTTCCCAACATACCATAGAATTAGAGCCAAATGCAAAGCCTGTTAGGAAAAAATAGAGGCCTTTAAATCCAAAACTTGAGCCCCTTATGATAAAGGAATTGACCAAGCTGATTGAGGGAGACATTATTTTATTGATAAAACATACCTCGTGGGTCTCTAACCTTGTATCAGTTAGAAATAAAATGGAGAAATTAGGCTTTGTGTAGGCTTTAGAGACCTTAATAGAGCCTCATTGAAGGACCATTATCTGCTACCCTCTATGGAGAAGATTCTTCAAGTAGTTTCAAGTTTAAAAATATTTTCCTTAATTGATGGTTATTCTGGCTATAACCAGGTATTGGTCAAAGAAGATTACCAATACAAGATTTTTTTTACCACAAAGTGGGGCACTATTTCCTATAAAATAATTCCATTTGGTTTATCTAATGTTGGTGCCACCTTTCAAAGGGCCATGGATATGGCATTTCAGGGGCTAATTCATAAATTGGTGCTTATATATCTTGACGACATAACATTTTTTTCTAAAAATGAAGATGAGCATTTTTCTCATCTAAGACAAGTGTTTGAGAGATGCAAGGAGTTTGGTATATCCCTTAACCCCAAAAATTGCATTTTTTTTGTTCACGAAGGCAATATTTTAGGAGACATAGTGTCAAAACAAGGGATCACCATTAATCCTGAAAGAGTGAAAGCCATTTTAGAGTTGCCTTTACCCAATCATAAGAATGGGCTGCAAAGTTTTTTGGGAAGAATTAGTCTTTTAAGAAGGTTTATTCCAGATGTTGCAAAAATTTTGAAACCATTAACTACTATGTTAAAGAAAAAAGAAAGTTTTAGCTGAACCAGAGAGGGAAAGCATAGTTTTGAATCTATTAAGGAGGCCTTATCAGTATCTCCTACTCTGGTATATCCAAATTTTTCAAAAGATTTTATTTTGTATGCTTTTGGTAGCATGGATGCCATTTCTGCAATGTTGGTACAGTAGAACAATGATAGTTTAGAAAAACCCATTGCCTTTTTTAGTCATGGTTTAGAGGACTATGAACAAAGGCATACTTTTTTGGAGAAGCATGTACTTGTTATAAGAAGTCTAAAAAATTTTAAGCCTCTAATTTCTAATAATAAGATACATCTAATGGTTGCTCACCCTAGTGTGAAGGAATTTCTATTAAGCGGGGACCTGAATGAAAAGAGGGATGGGTGGATTACAAAGGTAATGGAGTATGATATTGTCATAAATATAACCAAGCTTGTGAGGGGAAAAGGGCTATGTGAAAAACTAGCTACAGGGTCTGAAAGTGAGGAAAAAACATAAGCAGAGACTATTTTGGTCACTAAAGATGAGCCTCAGAATGTTGCACCTGCATTGGGTGCAAATTGGGTACGTGATATGACTCATTTCTTGCAAACTAGTGAGTGTCCACCAAGTTTAGATAAGGCCAAAAGGAGATATTTCAGATTGTAGTTCATCCCCTATGTGTTGGTTGATAATGTTCTTTTCAAAAAAGACCTTAATGGTGTGTTGTTAAGGTGTATTGATCATGATCAGGTGGATAAAGTGCTTCATGAGTTTCGTGATGGAACTATTGGGGGTCATTTTTCCCCAAGAACTACTGCATGGAAGATAATGAGAGCTAGTTATTATTGGACAAGCCTATTTAAGGATACCCATGCTTGGGCAAGGAAATGTGTAAGTGTCATTTTTGCAGGAAAAGAGAGGTTTTCAGCTTTACCTTTGTAGCCAATTCAGGTGGAACAACCCTTCATGAGATGGGGCATTGATTTCATAGGTTCCATCAACCCATCTTCTAGTGCAGGACATAGGTGGGTACTTACATCAACTAATTATTTTACAAGATGGACTAAAGTAGTGGTTTTGAAAGAAGCCAATGAAAGTGTTGTTTTAAACTTTTATGATGATTTAATAACCAAGATTGGAGTACATTAATCAACCATTTCATATAATGCTTTAGCATTTGTTGGACTTAGAGTAAGTGATTGGGTTGTCAGGAATGGGATTCATTTGAATACATCATCAAACTATTACCCACAAGGTAATGGTTTGAAAAAATCAACAAACAAAACCTGATAAGGATCATTAAAAGAATTGTGGAAGATAATCAAAGAACTTGGCACACCAAGTTGAAATCTACCCTGTAGGAAGATAGAATAAATCCCAAAAGGTCCGTTGGGAACTCCCCATATGTGTTGGTTTATGGTAAGGAGGCAAGATTGCCTTTATCTATGGAGCTTCGAGCTCTTGATATTATGCACCAGCTAGAGATGTTTGAGGAAAAGGACCTAATGGTAGTTAGATATGCTCATGGAATTAGAAGAGATAAGAGATAAAGCAACTAAGTCCTTGGAGTATCATCAGCTTCAAAAAAAAAGGGTGTTTGATAAGAAAGCAACACCCATAGTCATCAAAGAGGGTGATGTGCTCAAATGGGATGAATTGAAAAGAAGGCCAGGAAAGCACTCCAAGTTTGATAGCATGTGGACTGGCTCATTTGTTATTACAGAATGAAAGGAGCACAATGCATTCCAATTATCAAAGATGGAAGGATAAATTATGCCTATCCCAGTTAATGGGATACACCTCAAACAGTGTTTTGAGGTTTGATCTGCATTGTACATGATAGATTAGGAGTTTTGTTTTCAATAAGTGTTGTTACACCATAGTTTAGATGCAAGTTTTCATTTCCCCTAAGTGTTGTTTAGCACAGTTAAATAGTTTGCCTTCTGAATTTTTGGTGTTTCAATAAGTTTCCAAGGTGTTTTACATTGATCTTGTGAGTTACAATAGTGTAATGGATTGTTTTCAAGTTGTGTCAACTTTTAGGTGACTCAATGCCCAATGGATAAGCTTCAGGAAAATAGTTAGGATGTTTAGTAGGCAAACATATAGCAAATTTCACCAAAAATGTTACCTATTTTAGCTACTAGCTCAAATAGGTAGAGTTGTTATGTTTAAAAAGTGAAAAGAAGGTACATTTTATTTCTGCTGTCACATTCATGTGCATAAAAGGAAAATCAGAAGATTACATTACTACATTGAATTATGTAGATGCATATAACATGTTGCAAGTATGAGAAAATTTGGTGGTGTTGTCATTAATGTTGTCATTGATGTCAACATAGTTTAGTATCTTTTAGATGTGTTGAATTGATGAGTTTCCAAGTGATTTTGATAAAATTAATAAAGAAGAGAAGTCAAAGTGATGAATGTGTTCAGAATGTGCTCTGGTATGTGCTCTATTTTTCTCTTGTGTTGATCCTATGCTTGTACAAATCTGAAGGGATTCTAATTGTGATCTTGTGGTGATATCTCTTGAGTTAAATTTTCTAGTTTGATTGGATGTAAAAGTTACATTCACTGGTGTGTGAATTGTTCTAGCAGAGTTGGTTGTCTGTGGAATGGGAGAAATGTTTCTGCTCCACAGTCCTTCGCTGTTCTATTTCAGATCTTTTGGATCTAGAATATTTATTATATTGGTGTTCTCTTGGTTCTAGAAAAGAATTTTATGATTTGGTGTTCTAGAAGTTGTGTTTCAGAGTTGTATGAGTTTGCACAGTCTGGATGGACTGATGGAAGAAGTTCAGTGTTCAAAGTCTGTTGCACTGGTTGTGGATGTATCTAAAGAAACCTAAGATGTGTCTCATGCATAGTGAAGTGTGTTGTGTCATCTACATGTCATCTTCTTGTTGGGAAATGTGTACATCAATGTTCATTTGTGTTTTCATTAGGTTTGGCCGACCTAGTGTTTACACTTCATTTTAAGAATTAAATCTAATTCAGGAAGCATGTGGCTGATTTGAGAAATTATATTTTGGTCTTGGATAAATATTTTATTGGTCCACTCTCATTCTTTTCCACCATGGGAATGTTGAGTTGTTGACCTAATTTGAATTTATGAAATGATGTTTATGTGGCCGACCTTGGAGAAATTTTCTAAGGTTGAAGATGGTATAAATACAAGTCAAATTGTGAAGATTTAGAGAGTAGATGCAAAGTGACGAAGTAAGCCACAAATAAAAAGAGTAGAAGTGTGTGTGAAAGTGAGTTGAGGCAGCAGTACTTCATTGTGTTAGATTCCTAAAGGCAGTGAGCTAAAGGTTTCTACAATCATCTGTTCAAGGTTGTGAATGTGTGTTAATTGTTGTGGTGGATCTTTTATTTTTTGTATCTGTAGGTAGTGAACCTCCCTGTCGGATAGTGAGTTCTTTCTGGAGGCAGTGAGACTTTGTATTTGGATAGTGAGCCTTTGTATTCAGTTTTATAATCTCTTTATATTGTGAGTTAATCCTCACCATGGTTTTTCCCTCATTTCGTTTTCGACGTAAAAATTTTGTTCATTATGTTGATTTTACTTTCTATTATTTGTGTTTCATGCTCAAATTTAATAATAGAATAGTATGGTTGTGGAATTGATAAGTGTTGAAGTTTTAAGTTTTATTTTTTGTGACAACTAATTCACCCCCTATCTCTCAGTTTTCCTACACATTTTTAACAATTGGTATCAGAGCTTTGGTTCCTTGGTGTAGAGTTTAACCGCTTAAGGAAGATCTAATGGTGCATAAGTTGGTGATCCCTATGTTCGATGGATCTGATTACATAGTGATTGGAAAGTGTAGATGAGAGGATATATTATTTCTCTCTGTTACAAGACCTGGAAGGCTATTGAGACAAAGTATATTGCTTCGGTGAGTGGTCCTTCTACTACAGATGAGGTTTCTACTTATGAGGAGAATGAGAAAGCAAGGTATGCTATTTATAGTGCTTTATCTAAAACTGATTGAAATAAATTTCTTTCTTTGGATACTTCTTACGAAGTCTGGAAGAAGTTGGAAGAACTGTATGAAGGAAATGAAAGAGTAAAGTTGAAAGAGAAACTGGTAGCAAAGCACAGATATGAGAATTTGAAAATGGAAGAAGGTGAAGATTTTACAAGCTATTTCTAGAGGGTTGAGATGATAGAAAATGAAGTTAAGAATCAAGGGGGAAAGCTAACTAATGAAGATATTATTGAGAAGATCTTGATCACCCTACCAAATTGCTATAGTGATAAGATCTCAGTTATTGAAGAGATGTATGATCCTAAGAAGTATACTAAAGAATAGTTGTTCGGAACCTTGCAAGCATTTGAGATGAGAAAGTTTAGGAAAGAAGACAAGACAAAGACAACATTTAAGGCAATGAATATTGAAGATGATTCAGAGAGTGATGGTTCTGATGAGTTGGAAGCGAATTTCACCAGGAAGTTGAAGAAAGGTACTAGAAAGTATAAAGGTATGTTGCCCTTTAAATTTTTTAGTTGTGGTAATATTGGTCATTATGCTTCAAGATGTTTGAATAGAGCCATACATAAGAAGAACAAGGATTATAAAGATAAGGATAGAAAGGATAATAAGTTGTATTATGTTAAAGAAGAAGCTAGAATCTCTGATGATGAATCTGAAAATGAGATTGATGATAGTGAATGCTTGTTTTTAGCTTTGGAAAACAAATATGTATTTGCTAACCTTGGAAAATGTGCAAGGAAGAATTCTCCAGAAAACAAAAAGAATAAGATGGAATGTACTTTGGTCACCGCATTTCATGCAAGACAGCATGAAGACTACTGGGTGATTGACAGTGGATGTTCTAATCACATGACCGGAGACAAGAGTAAGTTCACTAAACTTGAAAAGTATGATGGTGGTTTAGTCATGTTTGGTGATGATTCAAGAGCTAAGATTTTTGGGAAAGTTTCAATTAGCTTTGATGGAGTACAAAAAACTGATGATTTATATTATGTGAATGGTTTGAGGCATAACCTTTTGAGTGTTGGACAGATGTGTAGAAATTTTTTAAACTTGTGTTTCAGAATAATACCTGTGAAATCATAAAAGGATTTAGAAATGGAGATATGGTTGCTACTGGAAGGAGAGCTCATGGAAACATCTATTAGCTTAAGGGAGTTGATGGTAAGTGCCTTGTATCTCAAATCAATGAAATTTGGTTATGGCACCAGAGAATGGGACATGTAAATTTTGATAATCTAGTCAAAATCAGTTCAAAAGATGTTGTTTGAGGTCTACCTAGAATCACAAGGCTTGCTAATATTATTTGCAAAAGTTGTCAGTTGGGGAAATAGACAAGATCCAGCTTTAAGGGAAAAGAGAACTCTACTACTAGAATGTTGGAATTAATTCATACTAACCTTTGTGGTCCGACTAGAACTAGAAACCTAAATGGTGATAGGTATTTCATGCTCCTTATTGATGATTATTCTCGAATGACATGGGTTGCTTTTCTTAGAGAGAAGACTCAAGCTCTGGATAGGTTTAAAGTGTTCAAAGCAAGAGTGGAAAATGAAGTAAATTTGAAAATCAAATGTTTGAGATCTAACAGAGGTGGAGAATTCACTTCTAGTGAGTTTAATACATTATGTGAACAACATGCAATAAAGAGACATTTTTCTACTCTGAGAACCCCTCAACAGAATGGAGTAGTTGAGAAGTAAAACCAGAAAGTACAGGAAGCTACAAGAACCATGATGAAAGAATCCAATGTACCAGATGTGTACTGGAAAGGGGCAATACAATGTTGTCTATGTTCTTAACATAGTTCAGATTAGAGGCAATAGCACAAAGACTCCTTTTTAGTTATGGACTAGTAAGACTCCTACTGTGAAGTACTTCAAAGTATTTGGAAGCAGATGTTACATTAAAAGAGATGATGAAAATCTTGGAAATTTTGATGCTAGATGTGATGAATGGATTTTTCTTGGGTACTCTACTACCAACAAAGCATATAGATGTTTCAATAAAATATTGAGGAAGATTGTTGAGAGTGTTAATGTGAAATTTGATGAAGACATGCACAGACCTATTGAGATAAGTGAAGTTGAACCTGATGACCCTATTTGTGGACAAGTACTTGAAGAGAATAAGGACAAGGAGGAAGAAGAAGAAAAAGAAAAAAATTGAAGAAGAAGAAGAAGAAAATGAACTAGAACCTACTGTTAAGACTCCTAAGTATGCATAGAAGAATCATCCAGAGGAACGGATAATTGGAGATAAGAGTGAAGGTGTGAAGACAAGGAGTAAAGTAGTATCTAGGGTAAATCTATGTTTACTTTCTAAAATTGAACCTAAGTTTGTGAGTGAAGCATGTGAAGATGAGAGTTGGATGAAAGCTATGAAAGAAGAGTTGCAACAAATAGAAAAGAATCAAAAATGGGAACTAGTTCCTAGACTTGTCAATAAGATTGCAATTGGTTCAAAATAGGTGTTCCAGAATAAGCTAAATGAAAATGGAGAAGTTGTAAGGAATAAGGAAAGACTTTTATGCAAGGGATATTCACAAGTTGAAGGCATAGATTTTGAAGAAACATTTCCCCTCTGGTTAGAATGGAAGCTATTAGAATTTTTTTGGCTTTTTCTGCCCACAAGGATTTCAAAGTGCATCAAATGGATGTCAAGTCAGCATTTCTAAATGGTGAATTGGAGGAAGAAGTATACATGGAAAAAATTGAATGGTTTCTGTTATATGAAAAAATGGACATGGTTTGTAAGTTGAAGAAGGCGTTTTATGGACTAAAGCAAGCTCCCAAAGCTTGGTATGCAAGATTGGATAGTTACCTGACAAAGCAAGGATTCTGCAAAGCCTCTATTGATAGCAATCTTTACTTCAAAGTGCAAGGTAACAAAATGTCGATAGTAGTTGTATATGTTGATGATATCATCTTTGGTGGAAATGAAGACATGTGTAAAAGATTTACTAAAGAAATGCAAAAAGAATTTGAGATGTCCATGATTGGTAAGTTGAATTTATTTCTTGGTTTTTAAGTGAATCAAACTGATAAAGGGATATTCATTTCACAATCTAAGTATGTAAAAGAGTTGTTGAAGAAGTTTGGAATGGATGACTCCAAACCGGTTAGTACTCCTATGGTAACCAGATGTAAGCTAAGAAAAAATGATGAATCTACTAAAACTGATCAAAGAAAATACAAATCTATGATTGGTGGACTAATGTATCTTACTGCTACCAAACCGAATATTATGCATGCAATATGTCTAGTTGCCATATTTCAAGTAGATCCTAAAGAGGCACATGTTACGACTGTAAAGAGGATATTTAGATATCTTAAAGGTACACTAGATTATGACTTATGGTATCCTAAGGGTGTTGATTTCACCATGAGTGCTTATACCGATGCAGATTGGGCCGGTTGTGTGGATGACCGAAAGAGTACTAGTGGAGGTGCTTTCTTTATTAGTGGGAGATTGTTTCTTGGCTGAGTAAGAAACAAGACTTAGTTTCTTTATCCACTGTAGAAGAAAAATATATTGCTACAACATCCTACTGCACAAAAGTTTTGTGGATGAAGCAAACTCTGAAGACATTGGAGTAATATGTGATGAGCCTATTCCTATTTTTTGTGACAACACAAGTGCTATAAACATTTCAAAGAATCCAAATATACATTCAATAACAAAACACATATCTATCAAATATCATTTATTGAGAGAAAGGTCTTGGAGAATGAAGTGAGATTGGAGTATGTGACAGCAAAGGAACAAATTGTGGATATATTTACTAAGGCTCTAATGAAGGATACTTTTGAGCTTCTTAGGGAGAGGTTGGGGGTCAGTGGCCCTCTGAACTAGGTGCACATGAAGGTGCATCAGTCCAGTGAATTCATAGATTCTTCATTTATCTGGATTGATGAATGGGTCTACTCCACAGGGGGAGTAGAAAAGGTTTTCATTGTTGCAGTATGAGTTAAATGGGTGCACTCCTAAGGGGGAGTGATTATATTTTTGATCTTTTCCATTGATGTCAAAGGGGGAGAGAAATTTATGTGAAAAACATTTAAAGAGGAAGAGAAGGTGTTCTCCTAGAATATTGCGAAGGATGTTGTCTTTGATGGTTTTTCATATCATGTGTTGCCATCAATGATAAAGGGGAGATTGTTTCAAGTATGAGAAAGTTTCGTGGTGTTTTCATTAATGTTGTCATTGATGTCAACATAGTTCAGTATGTTGTAGATGTGCTGAATTGATGAGTTTCCAAGTGCTTTTGAGAAAATTAATAAAAAAGAGAAGTCAAAGTGATGAATGTGTTTAGAATGTGCTCTGGTATGTGCTTCATGTTTCTCCTGTGTTAATCCTATGCTTATGCAAATTTGAAGGGCTTCTAATTGTGATCTTGTGGTGATATCCCTTGATTTGAAGTTTCTGGTTTGATTGGATGTGAAAGTTATGTTCACCAGTGTGTGAATTGTTCTAGCAGAGTTGGTCATTTGTGGACTAGGAGAAATGTTTCTGCTCCACATTACTTTGTTATTCTATTTCAGATCTTGCAGATCTGGAATATTTCTTATATTGGTGCTCTCTTGGTTCTGGAAAAGAAGTTTGTGATTTGGTGTTCTAGAAGTTGTGTTTCAAAGTTGTATGATTTTGCATAGTTTAGATGGACTAAAGGAAGAATTTCATTGTTCGAAGTCTGTTGCACTAGCTACAGATGTATCTAAAGAAACCTGAGATGTTTTCTTGTGCATAATTAAGCATGTTGTTTTGTTTGTATGTCATCTTCTTGGTGGGAAACATGTACACAAATGTTCATTTTTTTTTTCATTAGGTTTGGTCGACCTAGTGTTTACACTTCATTTGAAGAATTAAATTTAATTGAGGAAGTGTGTGGTTGATTCGAGACATTATCTTTTGGTCTTGGATAAATATATTGGTCCACTCTCATTCTTTTCCACCATGGAATTGTTGAGTTGCCAATCTAATTTGAATTTATGAAATGATGTTTATGTGGCCAACCTTGGAGAAAGTTTCTAAGGTTGAAGATGGTATAAATACAAGTTGAATTGTGAAGATTTAGAGAGTAGATGCAAAGTGACGAAGTAAACCATAAATAAAAAGAGTAGAAGTGTGTGTGAAAGTGAGTTGAGGTAGCAGTACTTCATTGTGTTAGATTCTTGAAGGAAGTGACCTGAAGGTTTCTGCAATCATCTATTCAAGGCTGCGAAAGCATTTTAATTTTTATGGTGGATCTTTTGTTCTCTTTTGTATATATAGGCAATGAGCCTCCCTGTTGGACATTGAGTCCTTTCTGTAGGCAGTGAGCCTTTGTATTTAGACAGTGAGTCCTCTTTTGGGCAGTGAGCCCTTGGCAATGAGCCTCTGTATTCGGTTTTATAATCTCTTTATATTGTGACTTAATCCTCACTATGGTTTTTCCCAGAATGATTTCACTTTCTGTTATTTGTGTTTCATGCTCAAATTTAATAATAGAATAGTGTAGTTGTGGAATTTATAATTGTTGAGGTTTTAAGTTTGAATTTTTGTGACAACTGATTCACCCCCCTCTTAGTTTTCTTGTGCCTTTTTAACATAACATAAGAGAAAATGCATAATATTTTCAAATTTATAATCTTCACTGATAACATAGATGTATGGTGTTCCACACAAGCCATGGAATTAACTATTTTAATGCAAATAAAAGAAAAACTATACATTTGCAAATAGAAAAAAAAGAAATCCACATATAAAGATAGGGGACCCGTCATTGCATGAATGATGAATCCTAGTTGTATGTCCTGCATCAACTTTAGTCCCTCATATTTTACCAATATCTAGTTGTTGCTCCTTGCTACTCCTAGGATTCCTACATGAGTGAGATGACATTTGGTTAGAGAAATGAAGGATCACCAACCAGTATATCTGCAAACATTTATAAACATATAGCTCGACCTTCATCTACATTAGTACAACTTGCATACCATAGATGTCTGGGAAAACAAAGGAATTATCAAACGTATTTATCATATGCCCTATTTTTATCTAATATGTTTTCTTCTTGTGTAGGTATAGGTGAAATCATAATTGTCTTTGATTTATCTAATTAAAGCATGTGGGATAAAATGTGGCTCCCACAAGGGTAGACCAACATGTTTTTTGTGTTTTAACAAAGTATGGAAAGTAACTTGTTTCCTTATGCTTACTTAAGAAAAGCATACATTGTTCTTGACTGTGGTTGATCTTTTAGTCACATTCAAAAATAACATATATTGTGTTTAAGTAAGCATGAAAGGATGCATGTAGATCATTGTGTTAAAAACTTAAAATTCATTGCAAAGTACAATATGAGCATGTGTTTCTAATGTACATCATGTCATGAGATACCAAGATTCATCAACTATTGTCAGAGTCTTATATGGGTTATCAAGGGGGAATAGCTATAAATGATAAGTGAAATGAAATACATGTACAAAGCTACCAAGCCAACATGTTTTTCCAAAACAAAAATTATCTTTAATGAAGCAAACAATGCTCAAGGTTTGAGGTGGTGAATGTCAAGTGATAAAGATAATATATGGCAAGTCAAGTATGGAATGAAAATTTTGATACAGAATGACAGGCCCATAAGAAAATCATGCTTTAGTCAAGATTCACATTCATCACAAGTGACAATGAACAAATAATAGAGACATCTTGTCAGAGATCATGGTATCCAAAAGACGGTTTGAGCCCTTTTATGACAGTAACATTAAAGTGACATGATAGCAAACAAAGACCTAGGGTCAATGAGAAGAGTCTAATTCACCTGAAGGGTACAACATCATGGAGATATGGGACATGAAGACTAGCAAGGTCAGAATCATTCACATCAAGTAAGATATAGTCATAGAGCCTAAGAGAAAGAGAAACAATCACAATGCATTGGTCATAGGTACAAAGACATTGGGATCATAGTAATAATCAAGAGAAGAAGTGTTCAACAACAGTCATAATAATGGTAGCAATGTTTAACAATAGTGATATGATGTTGCTTAAGATAGTCAATATCATGTAAAGGTGACAAGGTTGGTGATCTCACTAAAAATCAAGGCTTTCAACTTGATAGCATGTGACAGTCTAAAGTAGTGGTAAGAGTGCCATAGAATCATTAAGCATAGAGCAATGAAGGTTAAAACCTTGAATCTTTGTAGGGTTTCAATAGAAAACATAAGCTACAATTTTCACAAGTGCAAAGTGAGCTCTGCTTTGCAAGAAGAAATTTTGGGTTGCAAAAAAATATATAGACTATGCATCACCAGTATCAGAATCAAGCAAGTGGCTAAGGTTGAAACAAGTTTCAAGAGATATTTGAAGCATATTTCTAGATCTCAAAGTGAGAGGAAGAAAATTGAAATAATAAAACCCTACAAGAATAGCAGGTTTGCCTTAGGGTTTTGAGCAGAACAAAGCATGAAGTGAATCCTTCAAGCCATGGGTAGACCCAAAAGCTCAAAATCCATGGCCATGAAGATATGAAGGTAGAACTAGGGACTGAGGGTTTTGTTAACCTATTTCAAAGATGTCATTAAGTGCAATGGAACATATAGACATGGTCATGGAGTATGGAAAACCATTCTTATTTGCTAATATCAAGTGTTATGCAAATAATGAAAAATATACAGAGAGATATTTTTCTTTGCTTAACAGAGAACTGTGAAATGAAACCTTGAAAGAGGGAGGAGGGTTTTTTATTCTTTTCTTTCCCAGAATACATGAATTAATGCCATGGCCTATGATTAAAAGAAAACAAAAAACCTACTTTGTGCTCTCAAGGCCACAGCCTAGGAGAGATGTTTTATTCTCATAATGCAAAAATCTAAAACCCAGAATCATAAAACAACATGAAGTAGAATATATGCAAGGCTGAGCCATGAAATCTACAAAAAAATGCAATACAAATATAGTCATTGAGAAGTGAAATGGAATGCAGGTTTTCTAAACCCAACATATGAGTAAGGGGTCCAGCAATGAAAATACAAGAGAGAATGCATTTTTTAATACATTCAATACATAGAATCTTCAAATTTTGCAAGAATACAAGTTTTGAAAGAGACTTTATTTATTTTTCTTCAAGAATGGCTCAATTTTCAAGCATTTTTTACCTTCAAAAAATGAGGAAAAAATACCAAATAATGTTTCCAGAAGGCTTACCTAAGCATCAAAGAGCCGATTATTGTCAAGTAACAGCTAAAAGCCTCTGTATCTTGCAAATTTTGCAATGAAACTCTACAAAAACCCTATTGTGTCGGCAGTGGCTTCTTCAAGAAGTTTCAAGTGTAAATGAAATGCCTTGTATTATTTTTCCTTGCTTATGTTTTCATAACCCTAAGTCGACATATGCCAAAGTAGCATTTTTTGTCATAGTTTTGAAAAATACAATACAAACTAATATGCAATGTTGGTTGAGTCTATAAGTCTTATGCCTAATGCCTTGTGTTTCTTTGTAACCATGAGTTTCATACTTATGATTTATATTTTTTCTTTGACCTATGTAAGGTCGAGTTAAGGAGGCATGTGATTTTGCGTTGAATTTTAAAGTTGTAAAGAATTTTTTATTTGAATGATGAATTTATAAATTATTTAAGTCAAAAATTCTATTTTAGGTACAAGGTTGAACACGTACCTTACATGTGTCATGAATATTGAAGGAGACTTTATGGTTCAAAAAATAATGGGGTTGGTCTGAGGTGGTTAAGTTGACATGGGGAGAGCATGTAGGGGCTTTTATTCACTTTGTTGGAGGTTATGAGAGAATATAGGGGGTGGTTTTGCATACCTAGATGCTTGGTATAGTCAAACTTATCCTTTTTCACACATGGGAGTTCTTTTGGAGGAGATGTAGTTGCTAGATTTATGGCTTTTGGGGGGCATCCGGCCCCAATCAGGTTTTAGTTCCTCTTTTGGTGGATTTTGGGATAGAATTGTGAGATATATTCACTTTGTTGACTCATTTGGAGGGAGTTCTTCTTTATGCAGATTTGGACTTAGTGACTTTTGGAGTCCTTTGTCATATTTTAGCATGATTTTGTAACTGATGCTTTTGATATGAAATACAGTGAAGGCCTTGGATTGAATTGATATGAGATTTTTCCTACTTGTTCTTTGCATTATTGTGTACAATCAACTGATTGATCAAGTTATTTGTGAGGTAATGTCCATTTCCTTATAACTTTGTCTCAGATTTTAGTACCTTTATGAAAAAAAGTATGCTAATGTAGGTTGCAAACTGTGTCAGAAAAGTATAAATGGCTTTTAGCTATGAATTTTTTTTCCTCCTAGGAGTTTGAGCACCAAGACCTTTTTGTGAAGCACTTATGCAAAAGCATGTAGTAATAAGTTGTGTAAGCATAATTTTTGTTATTGTAGCAAGTGCATGAAATTTTGAGTTTCATAGTCCTTTACAGTTTGGTGTATCGCCTTCTAATTTCACTTTTAGCTTTTAGTTTATGTTTTCTCTATCTATTTTCCCTGTCAATTCAATAGAGTAGAGTAGCTTTAGGTGATAACCAACTAGGAGCTAGCCTTATCTAGAGATTCACTCCAAGTTCTAGGTGACCCACAGCCTAGGAGTGATTCCATGTTTCTCTAAAGTGCTAAGTCTTACAACTTAGCTAGGGTGCAACTCTAAGAGATAACTTCAATTTCATCACATAAATAGACATGATATTGTTATCAACAAAGTATGCACCCTAGTGCTAAGCTATCAACTTATCTATTTGATGATACATGGGAACACTCCTAGGTCTATGGGTTTTCTAAAGCTTGGAATGAACCTCTAGAGAAGGTTGGTTCCTCTTGCTTGATCACCTAGAACTTGATAAATCCTACTTATTTTGAAGGAAAATGGTAAGGAGACTAATAATAACTTAAAATTCCTGAAAATGATTAACTACAACTAACCAGGTGATGCACCAAATTGTTTTCTTAGACCTATAACTTGTTTTTTGACACACACTGTATACCTTGGAATTTTACCCTATTTTAATGTGCAAAATATCTCAAAATGCAAATGATAAAACACTTAGAACACTTCAATGATTAGCCTAAAGAGTGATAAAACAAGGAAAATAGATGAAATAAAGTGAAAATTGATTATACCTTCCTTGTTGTTGAAGACTCCTTGGTTGGCCCTTGATTTGGATGAATTTGTATGCTCCTTAGATGGCTTTTGATGTTACTAGATGCAAGATTGATAATGCAAAATGACTAAATGGATGGCTAAATAATAGCAAATGCTTGAGAATGCAAATTGGAAGCATAAGGTTGCTCAAAATGAAATTCTTGAAAATGCCCTTGAGGAGGGGGTATTTATAGAAGAATTTGAAATCTCTAGAGAATTCAACGGTTGAGATTCATCCAACAAGGTCAAGATGAAGAGCTATGCTGGGTTGAGAACTCACAAGCCCTCACATCTTGACATGTGGATGGTGAAGTGGCTAAGAGGAGATGAGGTGTAAGTGAGGTGGCCCAAAAGGTACATGAGGTGGAGGAAGTACAAGTACCTTCCAAGTACCTTGGGGAGTGAGAAGATTTCCTCAAAAAGGAATTTTTGTCCCCAAGTGAGAGTGAAAGGGACATTTGAGGAATTTTGGAATTCCTCAAAAATCTCCATGGGAAAAGGAGAGGTGGTTGGAGAAATAAATGTGAATTAAAAATTCACATTCTTAGGAGAGTCTAAAGGATAAAAGGTGAGCTCCAAAAGGTGGGACTTGGTCACATGTGGATGATGTGACAAGTCCAAGGTTCTAGAAGCCTTGGAAGATAGAATGTGAATTAAAAATTCACATAGGGAAGAGGAGAATCTAGGATAAATAAATGTGAATTAAAAATTCACATGGGAAAGAGGGTCAATGCTAAAAAGAGATAAATGCAAAGGTTGACTAAAAAGGTGGTGCTAAATATGGCTAATGACCTTGGTTAAGGTTGTGCAAATATTTGATTAGAATAATTAATGGAAGATTAGAGGCAAGTTGCAAATGTAGGAGGATGTGACATTAATCTTTGATTAAGAGGATGCACATCATAATCATGAATTAATTAAATTAATTCATATTAGAGCAAGATCATGGAGGATGTGACAAAGAGAGAGAGAATGAAGAATTTTAAATTGATTTTAAATCAAAAGGGGGAAAATGACTAAATTAAATAAATTGGAGTATTTATTTAATTTAGAGAGGAAGAAGGTGAAAGATAAAGCATTTAGTTATTAAATTAAATACTTTACAGATATAAGACAAAAGGTGTAATATTAATTTAATAAATTAATATTTAATATGATAGACGAAAAGGGAGTAAATTTAATCATATGGGAGTGATTAAATTTAGATGTCTACATTTTGCCTCTCTTCAAAATATTGTTAGAATAACAGTGTTTCGAAGAAAAATGCAAATGAGGGAGGAAATGATAGATGGTGATGCCCCTAACATGGAAAAGGTTGATGATCCCCCAATGACTATGCTGAAGAAATGGAGGAATGGTAGGAGGGGATGCCCCCTCGAGAAGGTGGGTGGGGGAGGAAAGGGGGTCTCTGTATGATGTCTCGATAGGAAGAAAAGAAAGACGCCAATGGATAGAGCTCAAAAAACCAAGCAATTTTGGTTTTTGAATAGATGTGATCTGACGCACGGTTTGCAAACAACAGCCTTGTGAAGTTAGGAATTAGTTGAAGGAAGAAAAAGATAAATAAAAGGTAAAAAATACCTTTTATTTGAAAAAGGGGGGGTAAAAGGTAATTTGAAGAATTACCTTGCCTCATTGTTACTGTAGCAAGTGAGGAAAGGGTAAAGAAGAGAGAGAGGAGACAGAGCAACAATGCCGCAGGATTATGACACAGAGATCATTCACCAAGTAGATGACTTGCGGAGACTCTGGACCCACTTCGCGGTGCCCCACAAGGTGAGTACAAAAACCCATGATATATATTTTAAATATTTAACATGTTTTTCAACTAGGTAATGAAAAAATAAAATATGGGTTTGGTGGGCGAGGGGGAATAGGAAAATGGGTAGGTTGCAGAATTTGGAAAAAAAATAATGAAAAAAAAATTTTAGGGGGGAAGAGAGAGAGGTGCGCCGCCACACAGTGGGGCGTATGCACCCCGAGCTGGGGCACACAAGCCCCTGACCATGAGCGCCTGGCAGCCTGACAAAGGAGACAATGTCACCCCAGCAAAGTGAGGCCGGACCGCGGCTTTGAGCTAGGGGACTAAGCCCCGGCCAGCTCGAGGGACACACCTGCACAGTGGGGTATGAGATGCCCTCAGTGAGTAGCCAGGTGGACATGCCACAGGCTGAGAGAAGCCGGACACACTTGCGGCTGACTGAAGTGGAGCAGCCCGGAGTGAGGTGGACACACTAGCGAGTGAGAACTACCTGCGGGGAGGGTGGACAAGCCCGACAACCCAGGGTGGCACACCTGATGCTTGATAGAGCAGCCGAGGGAGAGGCTGAACATGCCACGGCAACCCGGGGTGGGCCTGCGATGGGGAAGAGCCACCCGGGGGAGGGGCGGACACGCCCCGACGAGGGTGGAGCCACCCGGGGAGGGATAGACACGCCCCGAGAGCTTGGGCGGAGCCGTCGCGAGAGCGGAGGCGGAGCCGCCCCAAGCAAGGGCGAAGTCACCGTGAAAAAAAAGAAAGGAAAAAAAAGGGGGGAAGAGGGATAGGGTGATGGATGTTAGAAAGAAGAGACCGCCCCGAAGGGGGCAAGATGAGGGTGAAGAAAGAATAAAAGTAAAGATGTCCCAGGGCCGAGAAGATTGTGTACTGATAAATGGTTGGTGTGGATACAGACACATGAGCGACGGTCAGAGGTAATAACAGCGACTATAGCAGCGATGACGGGCATGGATCATGCGGCCTTAGAGCATGCAGGGTTATTGCATTTTTTAGAGGTGCCAGTGATGAGGGCGCATCGAGCTATGTTGACGGCCCTGATAGAGAGATGGAGTTCAGAGACATCAACATTTTGTCTACCGACAGGGGAGATGACTATGACACTGGAGGATGTATGGCGCATCCTGAAGCTGCCGATATCAGGGATATTGTTGAGTGATGTGGTGTCAAGTAGGGCCGAGTTAGCGCAGACTATGACAGTGTTATTTGGACATGTTGCCCTACCTCTTCAAGGTCCACAATTGGATCTAGATAGATGTATGACAGTGGGAGTACCACCTTTGCCTTTATTCCTAGCTGGGTTGATCAGTGGGATATTGTTGCCAGATCGTAGAAGGTGGTATTGCAGTCTACGATTTATGGAGGTGATTCGACACATTGTTGAGTGGCATGAGGGACAGATTGCATGGGGTGCTTGTGTCCTAGCTCAGTTGTATAGAGATATGTATTTGATTTGTTATCGGGAGGCAGTGAGTTTGACACATATGACCCTGCTATAGGTGTGGGCATGGGAGCATATTATGGTGATAAGACCGATTGTTGTTAGGGAGGGAGATGTGGATAATAGAGAGATGCTAGCATGGGGGTATGGAGAGGCGAGGGGCTGGGTTATTTGGCATAGGGGGTTGGGAGATGTGGAGGGATGGAGGAGGATGGTGGATGATTTGGAGGAGGGAGACATAGTGTGGCGACCTTATATGCACCGACGCTTCAGGGGATGGAGAGAGTAGACCGAGAGATAGAGTGGGTATTTTATGACGTAGCGTGTCCTGATTGGGATTCTTCCTCGGATAGTGGAGATGCACCGACCAGATAGGGTGATGAGACAGTTTGGGCTGACACAGGATATTCTTGGTGCATCAGTGATGTTTCGGTGTCTCACCAGAGAGCGACCATGGGGGCGTGCAATTATCCCGAGGGAGGCCAGAGCAACATGGGCGGTGACAGTGCAGGTAGCCTATCCTAGGAGATGTGTGGGAGCAGAGGATGCAGGGGCGACAGAGTGATATGACCAATGGTTTCGCAACCACCTATGGGAGAGGATTACACCATTGGTGCAGATTGTAGGAGCTGTAGGATTTGGATCAGAGGATGAGCGGCATGGGGCTAGAGAGGGAGTACAATATGAGGGTGGGAGATGTTCTAAGCCGGAGATGGGAGGAGAGGGGATGGAGGTAGTGGGACGGGTAGGTAGGAGGAGGAGGAGGAGGGGGACCCGGGGGAAGTGGAGGAGGGTGAGAGAGGCGGTACGACAGGAGGGTGGGAGAGATCCGGAGCCAAATGTGGGAGGACAGGAGGAGTCAGAGGTGGAGATGATACACGCAGTGGAGGGTAGAGCAGACCGGCAGACTGATATATGGGGTAGAGTACGACAAAGGAGAGTGTTGGTACAAGCAGAGCAGGGAGGGCAGAGACAGCAGGATGGAGGTCAGGAGGAGATGGAGGTCAGGAGTCAGCCAGAGAGGATAGCGGGTAGGAGGAGACTGATGAGGATACCGACTATGACAGAGTCGGAAGGGATGGGTGGGGATGGTTAGCAGGAGGGGGCCTGAGAGGAGATTGAGGCTAGGAGTCAGTCAGGGAGGATGGGGAGTAGGGGATGACAAAGGGGGGGTCATATGGTATCAGAGCAGGAGCCTCCTATTGTAGAGATAGGGGAGAGTGAGGATGAGGAGCAGCCAGAGATAGGAGAGCTGAGGAGATTGATGAGAGTGGGGAGGCATGGTCAGCCACGGAGAGTGCAAGTCCGTCCTTCCATGGAGGACTTGGAGGATCAGTAGGAGCAGGAGGATATGGAGAGTGATGATGCTATGGAGATAGACAGAGATGTGCCAGATATGGATATTTGGGATGCAGAGCCATTAGCGGTGGTTCCTGTCATTGCCTCAGGAGATTCGATTGTTCAACCGAGAGACACTATGGAGATTCTTCAGAGTATAGATTAGAGGTTGAGGGTGGCAGAGGCAGAAGTAATCAGATTCAGAGTCAAGCTATCGAGAGCACTAGTAGTAGGTTAGAGGGATTATAGATTTATGGTAGAGGTGATGGGGAGAGAGAGAGATACTGTTGGCCAATATACAGGGGCTACGGGATGAGTTAGCTGTTGTCAGTTGGGACCGTGAAAAACTACAGGTGGAGACCGTTATATTGCAGGCGGAAAAGTCGATGGGGATATTGATGTATATGTGGTAATTAGACTGATAAGTGGATGATCTCGCGGGAGAAGCGAGATGAATCTGAATAGTGATGTTTTGCTTAGAGCAGGCGATGGGAAGATAGGGTGATCACGGGGAAGCGAGGAGTAGGTTTGTATTATGCGAGTGGAAGAGATGTATAGAGCATGGGTATAAGCGATGGAGAAGGATCACAGAGTCGCGGCGTGATTCGAGTCTTTGCAAGATGAGAGAGAATTGATAGAGGCACAAATTCGGTCTCTTCAGAGGAGGAGAGAGGAGGCAGCCTCAGAGGTATTAGTATTGTAGGGAGAGTGAGATGCAGTGGTGTTGAGAGTCTAGGAGTTGTAGGGGGAGAGGGATGGAGAAGTGGTTCGGTCGCAGGCTGCACAGAGAGAGAGATGTTGTAGAGATACGGATGCAGACGCTGCAGGGGGAGTGAGATGTAGCAGTGATTCAGTGTCAGGCTGCTCAGAGAGAGAAATGTTGTGGAGATACAGATGCAGACACTGCAGGGGGAGCAAGATGTAGTAGTGGCACAGTGGCAGTCTATGTAGGGTAGTGATGTGATAGGGAGAGATATGCATGGATTACAGGGGGAGAGGGATGCAGCAGTAGCCAGGGTAGTGGCTGTTGAGGAGATGAGAGATCAGATGCAGGCGGAGATGGCACAGTTACGCTTATCCCAGGAGGCATGGGAGTAGGAGAGGAGGATGATTACGAGGGATCAGGACAGGTATCATCAGGAGCAGAATTCTGCTCGGGTTCAGGTTGCGGAGCGAGAGGAGAATGCGAGAGAGGCAGGATTTTGGATGGCCGCATACTATCATTCAGTTCTAGACCCGACCCAACGGATATTTCAGTATACCCGACAGGCACCCTAGATGCCAGCACCATCTTAGTCGCTGGGGACACAGACTCGAGGTTACAGCGATTCACCAAGTGCTACATCAGGTAGGAGATCAGTATCGGATTCCCCACAGAGATCAGATGTGGGTAGCTCATTCGGGAGGTGACAGGTTACTAATTTTTTCACAGATGCAGGGTGGAGCATGTAGGATTTATCGACAGAGATCAGAGAGGTTCCACATCTCTAAATTTTGTAGTTGATTATGTGATGGATATATGATAGATTTTGATGTATGTGACACACATTATATTATTTTTACTATGACATGAGACAGTTCTTATTGGCATTATGTAGTATGTTTCCTTTTGTGATGGGTGATTATATGCATGTGTATATGATATTTCCTGCTTATGTGGATGGGTATTTTGGGTTATTTATGCATGTGTATGAGATTAGATGCTTATGTGGATGATTGGGTGTATGTATTTTATTAATGCAGATATGGTGATATGATATGCACACATGTTATATTTATGATGATTTATATGTATGGATGCCTAGTTAACTTATTTTTCATGTATGCATTTTACATATGCAGGATGTGATGTATTATGAGTCTGACACTTTGTGATGTAGGTGGTGATGTATGCATGGATCTAACATGTGGTGATGCAGGTGGCGATGGATGTGTGGTTAATAGAATGACTTTGATATGCAATAATGCTTTTGTAATTTTATAGAAAATAACACATGGCCATAAGTGCCAATAAGAACTGATAGGATAATGGAAGGTGGGTATGTAGTGATTGTGATAATGGGTGTCATTTGGCAGCTGTCAAAAATTATTAGTATCCTGAGAAGAATGGGAAAGAGTGGGATAAAGTGTTTGCACAACCAAAATCATAAGGTGAATGCAATGCAACAGATGATGAAATGCAATCCTAATATGAGTTGCCATCTTTGGAGCATTGATATTTGCTATAGCATAAGATACTGGATACCCTGATATATAAGACTAGGGCCAGTAGGCATCCAATGCATGAAACAAACATAGCAAGCAAAAGGGGGCTACCCCAACACCCCAAGGTTATGATGACCTTGGTCGGGCTAGGCATTGGGATAACCACAAACACACAAGGATGCCCCAACATAACACAAGACCCCATGGATCCTAGTGGGTACTACGTGGGACAACCAAAAAAGGCAGCAACAAAGAAAAGACCAAGATGAACCCATATGTCGACTAGTCAAAGCACACCATGATATGATGGATCAAGGTGACCATGACAAGTGTTGATAATGAGCTCAAATGACAAATAAATTTAAAAACATCAAAAGATCACAATTAAAATCAAAATGTCCTTTGCCATAGGATCAGGGTGACGGATAGGATCGATGAGGTCTGCTAGGAAGGATGCATCTTGTTGAGACCGATGATGGATACTAAACTAGAATGACCTAGTTTGACGCTAGATGCTTTTCATTAACTAAATCTTTCGATAATTTGAGGATTTTATTTGAGAATAACGAGCCAGATGGAGACACAGACCGACACATCCTACAGACCTAGGGGCTTGAGGGTCGATCAGAGATTAGCCTTTCCTACGTGAAAGCGCAGTGCCCTCGTAGTTCTAGAAAAAGATCATGGATAAAGCAGAAAGAAGACAATGGTGACCGATGATGAAGGACATAAAACACGACAGACAAATGCCCTGGGGGAGGATCAAATAACCAACCTTGCCTACATGAAATCACAGGGGAAATGTAGTTCAGAGATGAACGACCATGGGTAAAAGTGGAAAGGGACTGGTGAAGAAAAAGTGATGGAGGACCAAAACAAGTTGATCCAAAATGCCCCGGGGGCAGATCAAATAATCGGCCTTGCCTATGTGAAAGCGCAGGGGCAACGTAGTTCGGTAGAGGACGAAAGTGATCATTGGACAAGATGAAAACTAAATGAAGATTGACACAATGGAAAATCCTAGATGGTGACACAAAAGAATAGGAAAAAAGGTCAGAATAACACAAGCTCAAATTGGGATAAAAGCTCAGGATGATAGATAGCTAAGGTGGATCATCCAATGCTCAACCAAGATATATACCTAGCAACCAGGGGTAAGATGGGCAAGGATTATTAGGATGAATATAAAATAACTAGGACGCAAGGTAGATAATGATTAATCCCTCTACAAATGGCGCCTGAGGATAGGTTTTCACCAAATGTACTTATCCAAGGCACCACCAGGGGTGGTTTTCACCATAGGATGAATTATTTTCTTTACTATTTTTTTGTATTTTTTGATTATTTTTTGCTTTTTATTGATTTTCATGCAGATAGAGTCACTAAGAGGACTTAAGTATAGAACTGTTTGAGGTGCATGATGTTAATAGGTTCTTCCAGGGGCTCCCCTTCAAGGGTGGAAAGTCTATATGCCCCTGATCCATACTTTGCAGTTATAATGTAAGGCCCCAACCAGTTTGCTTCAAACTTTCCCTTCCTAGCTCTATCTTGCTGGGTACACTGGTTTTCTTTCAGGACAAGGTCACCAACTTGGAACTGTCGCAGATGAACCTTCTGGTTGTAACTACATTTGAGGTGGTTTTGGTAGGCTTGGAGATGATCATATGCTTTTATCCGCCTTTCATCAAGTAATTCTAGCTGTGCAAGTCATGCAACACAAGCATCTTCTTCACTGATAAGGTTCTTCAAGGAGACTCTCAATGATGGGAGCTCAACCTCAATTGGCAAGATAGCTTTGGCACCATACATTAATGAATATGGGGTGGCGCCGGTAGGAGTGCAGATGGAGGTATGATACGCCCAAAGGGCAGGTGAATGTGGAGGTGCCAATCTTGACCTGTGTTATTGACAACCTTTTTTAGGATACGGATAAGAGTTTTGTTGGTTGCTTATGCCTAACCATTACTCTGAGGGTAATAAGGCATTAACCAACGATGTTGGATATGGAAGGTGTCACAAAGGTGTTTCATGGCTTGGTTTTTAAAAGGTTTTCCATTGTCAGAGAGGATGGTGGACAGGATACCATATCTGCAGAGAATATGGTAGAGGATGAATTTGGAAATCTGAGTACCGGTGATCTATGAAAGGGGCATTGCTTCCACCCACCTAGTGAAGTACTCAATTGCAGTAATGATGAAAGTATGGCCATCAGAGGATGGTGGGTAAATCTTGCCAATCAGGTCAAAGCCCCATTGAGAGAAAGGCCATGGAGCCAAAATGGGCTGGAGATCTTGTGCTGGAGCATGAACCAAATCTGTATGTTGTTGGCAGGGGAGACACTTCTTCACAACTTCACAAGCATCATGCTCTAATGTAGGCCAATAATACCTTGCTCAGAGGATCCTTTTGGCCAAAGCCATACCATTTGAATGTCCCCCACAAACACCAGCATGTACTTCCTTTAGTGCAGTATGGGCCTCAATCTCATTCAGACACCTAAGAAGGACTCCATCATACCCACAACGATAAAGTGTATCACCAACGATAACGTAACGAGAAGAGCGGTGAATAAAGGATTTGCGTCATTTGCATGTGAGATCTGGGGGGAGGATGTTGTCATGAAGGTAGGTATATGTCTTGATACCAAGGGGAGGTAGGACCTACAATATCGCAAACCATATCAGTCTCAGGAATATCATATGCAGGGATTAAAAGTTGTTCAACAAGAAACTCACATTCTGTTCGGTCTTTAGGCATGTCAATTAGGGAACCAATAGTGGCCATTGCGTCTGCTACTTTATTCTGTTCTTGAGGGATTTGGTCAAACTATATGAAAGTGAAATATTTCTTGAAATCATCCACCATACGCTTATAGGGTAGCAGTTTATCATCTTACGTGAGGAATTCATCATTAACTTGCTTGACGACTAATAATGAATCACCAAAGACCTTTAGGTGAGTTATATGCCACTGCTTTGCAATTCAGAGGCCGATGAAGAGGGCTTCATACTCCGCGATGTTGTTGGTACATGGGAATTCTATCCTGAATGATTTTGGGATGTAGTCACCTTGAGGGGTAATTAATAAAATTCCTGCTCCAGATCCACTATGAGTGTATGAGCCATCAAAATATAGCGTCCAAACTGGTGCTTCTGTAACTGTGTAGATTTCTTCGTCTGGGGATTCAGTGTCTAGCGGGTAGGCATCTACTAATGGTACCTCAACCAATTGATCAGCTATGACCTATCCTTTTATGGCTTTTCGCTCTACATACTCTATGTCAAATTCACTTAGGAGCATGACCCATTTGGCCATGCGGCCAGTCAGAGTGATTCTAGATAACAAATACTTCAAAGGATCAATTTTAGCAATTAATTTGATCGGATGTCTGAGCATGTAATGATAGAGTTTCTGTGTGTTGAAGACTAGCGCAAGGCAAGCTTTTTCCATGGGGGAGTAATTTAACTCATAGCCAATCAATGTTTGACTGATGTAGTAAATTGCCCTCTCTTTGAACGACTCATCATGTTGTGCCAACAATGCCCCCAGTGTGACTGAAGTAGCAGAGATGTAAAGCAGGAGGGGTTTTCCTGGAATAGGTGGCATCAAGATTGGTGGATGAGCTAAATATTCCTTAATTTTATCGAAACCCATCTGACACTACTGGTTCCATCGGAAGGTGGAATCTTTCTTCAGAAGATGAGTGAATGTCTGACACTTATCTGCCAGTTGGGCTATGAACCAACGGATGGATTGCATCTTCCCCTAGAGGCTTCTTAACTGCTTCAGATTGCATGGAGGTGGCATGTCCAGAATAGCTTTTACCTTGGCAGGATCAACTTCAATACCCCTTCGGGAGACTATAAAACCCAACAATTTTCCTGATGTAACCCCAAAGATGCACTTTTTTGGATTTAGCCGCAACTTGTAATGTTCTAACCGTTCAAAGATATGCTTTAGGACAGTAGGATGTTCTGCTCGTGTTTTATATTTTCCTAGCAAGTCATCAACATAATCATCCATGATGATATGGATGAGGTCATGGAAAATGACCGTCATTGCTCTCTGATATGTTTCCCCCGCATTTTTGAGACTAAAGGGCATAACATTGTAACAAAAGGTTCCCCAAGGTGTTATGAAGGCGGTTTTATGTTGATCCTCAGGTACAATTCGAATCTGGTTATAACCAGAGAAGCCATCCATGAGGGAGAGCATCTCATGTCCTGCTATGAGGTCGACCAACATGTCAATGTTAGGGAGAGGGAAGTCTTTTGGGCAGGGCTTGTTAAGGTCCCTGAAGTCGGTGCAGATCCGAATATCTCTATTTGGTTTGGAAACCGGTACTATATTGGAGATCCACTCAGAGTATTCAATTGGTCTAATAAAACCTACCTCTAGTAACTTTTCCAATTCCTTTTTGACTAACAATGCTATCTGTGGGTGCATTTTGTAGAGCTTTTGTTTGACAAGCTTGGCATCTGGGCGAACGTCTAGATGATGAACCACTAAGGTAGGGTCTAAGCCTGGCATGTCTGAATATGACCAAGAAAAGTTGATGATTCCCTCTTGGAGTAGCTGTATGATGACTGGATACTCTTGCTCTGAGAGTGACATAGCTACATAGGTGATTTTAGGATTTTCAGTAGTACACAGATTAACTTCTTGAGTCTCTTCAATTAGAATGGATGATCGGGCGGATAACTGAGTTCCTACAAGGAGAAGATGAACATCTCCATCGTCCAGTGCTTCTTCGAGGTTTTCGCCATCGGATGTGTCCTTTATTTTTACTTTTTCAAGGTCAGGAAATGCCTCAGGGAGGTTTTCACTAGATGACCATTTTTTACTTTTCTTATTCTTAATTTTGCGACTGGAGTGTTCATCCTCCCCCAATCCCATAAGGTTGACATATATATCCACAGACATATTGATAGGTGTGCTATTATGTAAGTCCCAATCAATAAGCTCGGTGTGGAGGGATAGGCTAATGGAGTGGGGAGACGGATAGGCATTTGAACATGGATGATAAGTCGGTGTGATCAACGTCATCCTACGCATGTATGATGGATTCCTCCTCAGGTATATCTTACAATGAGCCCTTGTCCACGGTGACACTATAGGAGGTATTAGACGATGTTGTAGAGCTTTTCTATTTTTTATCATATCCAATGCCTATGTTCTTTGGTAGCTTTGATGTATCAATAGGTTGCAACCGCCCTTGTTCTTCTTTACCTAGGCCCCTGCCTTGGTAGTTATGTTTTTCTGCAAACTTAGCCGACCATGGATATGCTTCCTAAAAATATTCCTTTAGAGGAGGATTGGTTGGGGTTCTTCTCGGTAGACCCATTGGCTTATGTCTTCTTCTGGTGCATCTATCTTGACACTTGGGGATCTGAAGGTGGTGGTAGGGATGTTTTTACCACTGAAGGTGATAGTCTTGTCTTCCTTTTGTGTGGCATGCGAAGGTTTCCCATACTCGTGTGGTGATGGTGGCATGGTTGCTACATTGATAGCGTGTCATTTTAAGTATTCACCCACCCTTTGTCAATGATCTGGACTTTGGTGATTGTAGGATCAATGGTGGAAGATGGAGTGGTTATTGTGATGGAGGGTGGGTTAGTGGATGATGACTGGGATGCCCCCATTTCAACCCCGGGACAATAATGTAAATGGGGAAATGATGCTTCTAGAGTGCGACAATATTCAAATGGTTGGGGGTCAGCGTAGATGGTGACTTCCTATCGTTAATGATGGAAATTTAGGAATTGATGGTACATGGAGGGATGGCTTGCATAGCATGGAGCCATAGGTGTCCAAGGAGGAGATTATATGGGAAGTCCAGATCAAGGACATGACAGGTAGTGTATTCAGCACAAGTCCCACTTGGATAGGAAGACTGATAATTCCCTCTGAATTTCTTTTTGCATTATCATAGGCTTTGATTGTGATGATCTGATTACTTAAATCCGCTTGAGTATACCCCACCTGTTTTATGAATTTCAGAGTACACAAATTGAGGGCAGAGCCATTATCTACCAAGACTCTTTTTATTTTATGGCGAGCAACCACAACTTCGATATGTAAGGGGTGATTATGATTGACATCGATGTTTGGCATATCATTTTGGCTGAAGTGCAGTTGATGAGATAAAGCCAAGTGTCCCACCAAAGCTTGGAATTGCGTGGGGTCAATGTCATTTGGCACACGGGTTTCCTGCAGGGCTTTGTTGAGGATTTCTTGATGTACAGGGGAAGACTTAAGCAAATCCAAAATGGATATATGAGTAGGGGTCTTTCCTAAGTGATCAAGGATATTGTACTAAGAGCTTACAAGAGTTGATTGGACGGGTGCAGAGGCTACAGGGACAGTGATGCGGGCTCATCATGTAGTAACAACACACTGAGGGTCTTTGGCTTTAACATGTATCATGGATACATGGGGTTCCACCTGCTCAATGTAATGAATAACACCCTCGTAATTGAAGGGTTCATTCTTGTAGCTCACATTATTTGTGCTGTTTTCTTGGGGATGACTGCTAGAAGTGCTTGGGCCTTGATTATGGTTTGGAAAGGCGTTCTGATATATCTGTAATTGAGCATTGGATGACGAAGGTTGACTAGGGTCAACCTTGATATCACCTCGATCAATGAGATCTTGGACATAGTTTTTCAGACCCTGACACTTGTTTAAAGAGTGTCCTTTGATTTTATGGAACTCACAATACTCATTTTCCTTAAACCATGCGGGCTTGGGTTTGGACTCATCAAATGGCTTGGTAACAGGGTATGTGATGGGATAGTTGATTTGTAACAACTTATTAAAGACAACACTCAGAGGTTCTCCTAATTGAGCGTATTGACATTTGGTGTTCCCTTGATTATTCTGGTTCAACTGTTGAGGAGGGCGAGGTGTCCCTGGCCAACGAGGAGATGGCGTAGGTACAAATTCTTGTTCTTGTTCCAGAATCGTGGTTTATCGCCAAATGACCTCTCTTTATCATGACTATGTATTTTGATGTGTCCTTTGGCAATAAGGGCACGTTCAAGGATGGGTCCCTTTTCCACTATCTCCGTGAAAGTGGTGACACAATGTAACTTAGAATTATGGGCCATATCGGGATGAGAGTTTTCCATGAAAAGAGTGACCATGTCTTTTTCTTTCAGAGGGGTCTTCATTCGACTTGCTAATGCATGCCACCTTTGTAGGTAGCTAGTAAAGGTTTCCCCCTCACGTTGTTTCTCTTTGAGGAGATCTAAGGTGTTCATGTCCTCCAAATTGAAAGAGAAGTAGGATACAATTTTTTTTGACAGGTCTGCAAAAGTTTTTATGGACCCATTTTCGAGGGTCATGAACAATCTAGGGCATGGCTTGTCAGGCTTCATGGGAATAGGCGCAAGAGATAGTTGTCATTGTGCATGACCTCTTGACATTAGGAGTAAAATTCTTGCAAGTGAGCCTTAGGGTCTTTGTTTCCCTTGTATTTGTCAAACTTTGGTATTTCAAAATGTTTAGGAAATGGGATTAATGAGATGGAGGGATCAAATGGATATGGGCATATGTCTTCAAATTTGAATGATTGTTTGGTAGCCCTGGTTTGAAGGTCTTTCAGAGTGGCTTTGATTTCCAACAGATCCGAGTTGGCCAGTGGCGGGTTGGGGGGATATTGATGATAGGATGATAAAGGATCTTGGTGAGAGCATTGGATTGTTGAAATACAGATTTGGATAGTTGGATGATGACATGCCTTGTTGGTAAGATGGGGGATTTTGTTGATATGGGGGCTGTTGTTGTGGAGTATAGTACGGATTTGTTTGATAAAAGTGTGGGGTGGGCTATTGAAGAGCTTGGATGGGATGCTGCGTATTGGTTTGTTGGTGTTGAAGGTATTGTTGTGATTGTTGGGAGGTCGCATAAAGCGGTTGTTGGTGAAATTGCTGCTGATTGTGATAGTAGTAGTGTTGAGGGAGTTGTTGTGATGTCAACTATTGTACTGGTCGAGATGGGATGTTGTGTTGCGGTTGAGCCCGCAGACGCAAAATGCATGCGAGAAAGGGGGATATGGTCTAAGCAATAGGTCGAGGTGGATTGCCTTGTGGTTGGTAGGGTGGCTGTTGTGAAGAGTCCAAAGTATTATGTATAAATTGTTGTTGATGAGATGGCTGAGGTAGCGTAGAAGCATTTTGTAAAGGGGGTTGTTGGGTACCACCTAGAACATTTAGCTGGGATGTGCCTTGTGGAGGTAATTGAGGTGGAACGTTGGATTGGTGAAGCTGTTGAGATGTATATGAGGAGGATGGTAGATGTGTGGCCCCAGGTGGTGGAGGCAATGTGGAAAGGGGGATGCCCCCAGTGTTGATTGTAGGTTGATTCAAAAGAGGGGGTGCTGTTAATGTTAATGGCGCAAGTTATGGAACATTTTGTGGCATACCATAGTCAAAAGGATTATTGGAATCAGGCACTTGAGGACCTCCCATAACTGAGGTTGAAGTGTGTGGGGGATAGTTAACATGATAGAGAACAACATTTCCAAATTCAGGTTGATGCCAACCCTCAACTGGAGGAACATTGGGGGAGTACGAACCTTCTGGTGCATTTTGTGAACCTTGGAGTACGTTAGATGGGGAATTCCTACATTTGGACAAGTCAACACCCGAGGGGGGTTTGATACCCTTCTCAATTAGGTGGGCCAAAATTTCTTCCCCATGTTTTTAGAACAAACGGCCAGTCATTTGCACATTGGTGGGATTACTAAAATGTTCCTCAAGTGTGAGTTTAGGTTGATTAGCCATACTCTCTTCACCATGTGGTGAGTTGTTCTGATTTTCAGTGTTGGAGTGTGATGAAGTACCATTATGAGGATCTTGGGGGACGTTCTTAGGATCTTGAGCAATATTTGCACCATTGGTGGGATTTGTATTGTTATTAAGGTCTTGAGACATGTTCGCTTGGGAATTTTGACCTTGTTGTTGTTCCATTTGTCTCTTAACTTGTGACCTAGTTTGAACGGGCATGCAAATGTGCTATGGGTGGATTATAAAGATGTTTTTGATGAATGACTTGATTGTAGTTGGATGAGATGTGATTTTGATGGGATTTGGATTTTGATCAGATTTTGTTTGGATATATTGGATTGGATCAGATTTTGATGGGATCGGATTTTGATTGGCTAGATTGGATTTTGGTTGAATTGGATTGGATTATTAAGGTCAATAGGATAGCATTGGTTGAACGGATGTGGTTTGATTGATTGGGTAATTTGATCAAATGATTGGTTTTGATAGATTTGGATGATTGAATGGGTATGATTGGGTGATGAAAGATGTGAGAGACCCTGAGTTTAATCAAAGGAAGTTACCCTTAGTGACCTAGAGCTTTGATTGATTAAGAGGATGATCACGACACTGAATCCACCTTGAGATTGAAAATGGATTGATTGGACCGAGGATGATAACTTACGACACCGAATTCACCTCAAGATGGAAGCAAATTGACTTGGGTCGAAGTTAAAGACTAATAATCAAATTCAAGTGCTATGGTCAATTTGGGTAACCACTTTGTAATACAAGGTTAAGACGGTTTGGTTATGAGTGGTGTTTGGTGATGTAAATGGTAAAATTATGATGTTCGCTAGGTGATGGTATGGACTTTTGAATGGAATATGGGGAAATTAAAATGAACGGGTGGATTGAGGGTGATTGTGGAGAATGAATGGAGATTTAGAATGGTTAAACAGAGGTTTGGAATGATAAGATGGAGGTTTAAACTAATCAAATGGAGGTTTTGGGAGACTCAAAGTGACGAAACGAAGGCTTGGGATGATGAGATAATGGTTGGGAATGATTAAATGATGGTTTAGAGGCTAAACGAATTCAAATGGGGCGATTTCGGGTGTTCAGGAGAGCAAATTCGCCCCTCTGTAGTAAATCAGGGGCGTAATTGCCTCATTGCAGAAAAATCAGGGGCGTGGTCAGCTTTCTGCAGTGAATTAGGGGCGTAGTCAATTTTTTGCAGTGAATTCAGGGGCACAGTCAGCTTTCTGCAGTGAATTCAGGGGTGCAACCACCTTTCTGTTGTAAAATAGAGGGCGCTGCCGCCTTTCTGCAGTAAAGTCAGGGGCACAACCACCTTTCTGTAGTAAAACAGAGCTTGGTTTTGATGGCAATGGCTATGGCAAGGACTTAAAATGATAAAATAAGGCCAATGTATCAAAGATTTCATAGGTTTTTCACAAGAAAACACTTCAAGCAAGCACAATCCTATGATTAATAAGCAATGTATGTAATGTGAGTGTCTTAACTTAGGATGGCCAAAGCTTGCGAGTCCCGATATATTCAGATGCTGGAAAGACAAATCACAATCAATCAAACACAATAAGCTGCGGAGTCTTAAACCCCGCAGATGCTCCGAAGTTTAAATCAACTCTTCATCGCCTATCTGTATCAATTTAACTTCGACGCCCGCTTCAATTAATTTAATGGATCGGATTAAAATAACCTTCGCTCTCCCCTTTATATACCCCTACCAGACGCTGGTTGGAATCGCCCCTTGGTTGACGAAACTCTGCCAGTCCCACTAAAAGATAATCGACCGCTTCCAACTACTCCCTAGGCTCACACAAAGTGCGTGATTAGTGAAAACAAATTAATGCCCCCTTGGGTGACACAATAATAAACAAACACAACAAGCAATAAATGTTACTTCCCCCTAATTAGACTATGTTCAAACAACAAGGATAATTTTTCAAAAATTTGATCAAATAGATGGCCCTGCAAGCAAATGTTAGCTATCTTATCCTTCGTTTCGGTCGACACGGTTAATACAAGCCTCCAAACTATATTACTTAGCGACGCCTTTGTGGTAAAATCGTATGCCAAAAACCTTCATGGGTGAAAATGTAAGGCCATAATTTTTGCGTAGTATCAGCGCTGGGCCTTCATGGTGAAACAAAGGCTTTAACGCCTTTCTTCATCAGAAAATGTATTTACGCCGCCTTTCCAATAAAATGTTGAGGAAAGAGTCTTTCAAAATGAAAGGCATATCCGCTCTCTCCAGGAAATCCTTATCGCATTTTGAAAGAAAGTTGTATGCCCATCACAAGAAAGCGTTAGAAAAGACTTGCTAAAACGATCTATACACTTAATCAGCAAAGAACCTGCTATAAAAATCAAATTCGATATGTATGGACCATCATTCTTCTATAGCGTATTAAGAGGGCGTACAATCTTTCCTGGTGGCAAAAATCGGGCGTTGTCGATTTCGCGAAGAAACAGGTCATTTAAAACGAGAATGCCTTCACAAAACAAATACACCTTCTCGCGGACCTTTCTCGCAAAAATACCTATCAAAATGAAGGTTAAATGTAAGAACCCGCTTATGGTCCCACTCCAGGCCAAAATGTGTACCTTGGAGTTTTACCCTATTTTAATGTGCAAAACATCTTAAAATGCAAATGATAAAACACTAAGAACACTTCAATGATTAGCCTAAAGAGTGATAAAACAAGGAAAATAGATGAAATAAAATGCAAATCGATTATATCTTCCTTGTTGTTGAAGACTCCTTGGTTGGCCCTTGATTTAGATGAATTTGTATGCTCCTTAGATGACTTTTGATGTTACTAGATGCAAGATTGATAATGCAAAATGACTAAATGGATGGCTAAATAGCAAATGCTCTGAGAATGTAAAATTTCAAGATGTTGCTCAAAACTTGTTGTTGAAAATGCCCTAGAGGGGTATTTATAGCACTTAATTCCTCTGTATAATCTAACTAGATTCATCCCAACAAGTGTCACACGAAGGGCCAAGCATAGTTGAGAACTCACAAGCCCCCATCTCACATGTGGATGGTGGCATAAAGAGGAGATGAGGCTGAGGGCCAAACAGTAGCATGAGGGAGAAATGACAGTATCTCCAAGCATCTTGGGAGTGAGAAGATTTCCTCAAAAGAATTTGTTGGTCCCCAAGTGAGAGTGAAAGGGACATTTGAGTAATTTGAATTTTCTTCAAAATCTCCATGGGAAAAGCGAGAGGACAGAGTCAAATGTGAATTAAAAAATTCACATCCTAGGAGAGTCTAAGGATGTGCTATGGGCTCCAAAAGGTGGGCTTGGTCACATGTGGATGATGTGACAAGTCCAAGGTTCTAGAAGCCTTGGAAGATAGAATGTGAATTAAAAATTCACATAGGGAAAAGGAGAATCTAGGATAAATAAATTTAAATTAAAAATTCACATGGGAAAGAGGGTCAATGCTAAAAAGAGATAAATGCAAAGGTTTACTAAAAAGGTGGTGCCAAATATGGCTAATGACCTTGTTAAGGCTTGAAAATATTTGATTAGAATAATTAATGGAAGATTAGAGGCAAAATGCAGCCGTAGGAGGATGTGACATTAATCTTCTTGATTAAGAGGATGCACATTTACAATCATGAATTAATTAAATTAATCAAATTAGAGCAAGATCATGGAGGATGTGACAAGGAGAGAGAGAATGAAGAATTTTAAATTGATTTTAAATCAAAAGGGTCAAAAATGACTAAATTAAATAAATTGGTGTATTTATTTAATTTAGAGAGGAAGAAGGTAAAAGATAAAGCATTTAGTTATTAAATTAAATACTTTACAGATATGAGACAAAAGGTGTAATATTAATTTAATAAATTAATATTTAATATGATAGACGAAAAGAGAGTAAATTTAATCATATGGGAGTGATTAAATTTAGATGTCTACACATACATATATACATAGTATCATTATTCAACATCTAATAATAATCACACACACACAGATATATATATCTGTGTGTGTGTGTCCAATCAATTTCTCATGTATATGGGGTATCTGTGTATGAGTATACATAAGTATTTCTACTTACATATGTGCACACACGTATATGCTCATACGCATAAGTTATCACATATATACATATATACATTTAATATATATACAGATATATATATATATATATATATATATATATATATATATATATATATATATATATATATATATATATATATATATATATATATATATATATATATATATATATATATATATATATCTCAGGTGTGTGTGTGCAAAGAAGAAAATTTACCCAAAATAGAGACTTAGTCACTCTAATTCAAACCAAACAAACAACCAAAGGGAATTAAATACCAAAACACAAACACTCCAATTATCCCAAAAACTACGACCAAGGGTTTACTTATTGAATCTCAAACCCACTTGGCATAACTTGACTAACTAGGGTGTGAGTGTATGATAGCTCAAGTAGGTACACTAGGGGTTACCATACCAAAATCCTCTCTTGGGTCATTCTCCCCCTCTCTTACTGGAGGGTTCGATTCTTTCCTGCATCCAACTTAGTGCATCACAAAAGAAGCTAGTTGATAACATAACATTCATGTACATCATATACCATTTTCATCATCAAAGCATTTAAAGCATTCACATTACATTGCACATTCATTTATATCATTTAATGGAAATACATATACAAAAACATATTCATCTATTAACATTTTAACTCATAAAAGTAACAGTAATTGGTAATCTCATGATGGGGTGTAACGTATCCTTGCCTTATGAATCATCATCCCCGATGATTTTAAGTATCAAACATAAAACATAAAGCATAATAAAAACTATTTTTAAGAACTTTCAAAGTCTAGCAAAACATGAGGAAACTTTTGCTTCATCTCAACATAGTCTTCTCAAGTTGCAAAATCTTCTGCATATTGATCCCACTAGACCTTGCATTACAAAACCTCTCTATTATGCAGGTGAAGCCTAGGTGTTCCAAGCACTTTGAGAGGCTCGATTGTTACCACTCTTGGGTCTTGTACCTATAAAGCATTCCAATCAATAACATGATTATCTCCTGGCATGTACTTCTTAAGGTACAACACATGAAAGACATTATGCATCCTAGCAAGAGCTGGTGGTAAAGCAATTCAATAAGCATCAGGGTTAACTTAATTGAGAACCTTAAAGGAAATACTTAACATGGAGCCAGTTTGGATGACTTCCCAAACTTTATAGAACTCTTGTGAGGCTTAACTCCGAGCAAAACCTTCTCTCCTACCAAGAAATGTCTTCGTCTCAAATGGCATCTAATCAGTCTTAAGCTTTGAACGCTTCAATACCTTTGAAATGGGTAAGCTTTCTTCTTCATATGTATGACCACATATTAATATATATATATGTCCACAATCTACGATTAATCTGAATATTAATTTTGCCATTTCTTCCACACACTCCCAACATCTTTGAATGCAAAGGCTTGGCATTCTTCCAATTCTTTGGTATCATCATAATAGGATGCTTCTTCTTCTTATAACAGGTCTTCCCTGAATCATGAATGCAATAATGGAATCACAAATTGATCATCCATCAACATATCATAAGACCCACAAACCTTCCTCTTCGTCTCAAATGGCATAGAAGCGATCTTAACTTTGAATGTTTCAATACCTTCAAAATGGGTAAGCTTCCTTCCTCATATGTATGACCACATATTAATATATTTGTAGGGAGGATGTAGTGCCCCTCATTTTGTTCTCTATTAGATTGACAGTTGTTTTCTTTTGGATTGAGACATTATTGTTGTCAAACAGATTGCACCTAAATGCTTGAATGGCTAAATTCAACAATCTGTTGAAACATGGGAACTATCTTCAGGCTGCGGGTATTCCTATGGCAAAGATAGACCTCCAGATTCTAGGTTGGTTCCTATATTATTTTATGATTATGGACTTAAAAAAAATCCTGGAAAAGAGAAAAGACTAAAACTGATACAAAATTGGAAAAACTGAACTATGGTGATACACCTATTTGATTTAAACAAAACAGATTAATTCACAACTGATTCCTTACGAGCCTATTTTCACAACTCAGATTGAACAATTTAACTGCATCAATGATTCACATAAAGGATCGATAATTCATTCTTTATGAAGGAAAAAATTACTTTCACAACTTAAAGATATGAATATATTATAAGCACAATTTATGACCTACAACTAAGATTGTTTTTCATGTGTACATGCATTCATGAATGTGACAAAAATTTAAAGGTTTTGATGTAAAACACATTAAATTTGCATCCAAAACATTCATAAAACAAAAACACCTGACGCTAAGAAGGCTAATATCTAACTTGCAATGACAACAAAAGGAAAACTCTGCAAATGATACTCTAACATAACCTGTAAAAACTGTTGCATAATCTATTAAATTCTGAAAGCTGAGTTACATGAAGTATCTTTGCCGAAGGCAAAGGCAGAAAACAAGAACTAGTGAAAAATGACTAAGTCATATCAGTTTATACAAAAAGCCCCTCCAAGGCATGAAGGTGAAACTAAAATTTAATTTCAATGTAAAAATGATAACTCCAAAGTGAAATCCAAGCAAAAACAAAAAAACCCAAAAATAAAAGCTAAACTCATGTAAAAATGAGTGAACTCAGGCTCAAACTGGTTTTCAACTCGTAACTGATCTATGGAGCACTCAAACTGAATTGAAAATCCCTCAAAAAGTGGGCCAAAATATGCAAGAACTGCCTCATTTTTATCAACTCCCCCATGCATGTCAGACTTGAACAACTTCAGAATGCATGAAAGTAACACTGAAAGTGATCTGAAATTGAAAATCTCTCTCAAATGCCTCTCACGAGCAAAGGCAAAAAACTGTGAAAAACGGGCCCGCAACTGAAGTGAACTAAATTCTCACTGTCCCAAAAAGGTCATGCATGCAAGTTGATCACAAAGAACTCCAAAAATCACTCCTTCAACTGAAACTGAATTGAAAAAGTACTCCCCTCGCATAGAATTTTGAAATACATGCATAAATATTATGAAGGAAAACTCACCACCTTTCCAAAACATTTATCATAATGCAAAATATCATGCATTATATTGTGGTCACCACACTCGACATATACAATTTTCAATGATGCTTAAAATACTATATGCATTTAGCACATAGTATTTATGTCCACACTATAGCGCATAAGCACTAAGTATATAATACAAAGTATATATTATTATTTCAACCCTTAGGCATATGTTTATCGACCTCTATTAGCATATACAATATGCAATATTCATAAATTACAATGTTGATCCTAGCCTTTGACCGCGGTAAGCAATGATAATGAAGGGAGAGGCCGACCACATTTCTTAATGAGATTAAACTCACGGGAAGAACATAATTATTTGTTTTAGCTTAAAAGATCCCACCAAAAACACCAAGCCCGTGAATAGGAAAGAAAAGGGAAAAAATAATCAAACCCTAATCATTTTCATCATTTTTTCTTTGGCTTGAAGGAGAGCCTGAGAGAGGCACCACCATGGTGCTGGTATTGAAGGTCGAATATACTCCATTTTTGCTGCTTTTTTGAAGATTTTCCTGAAGATTCCTGAAGGGTAAGTCATTTTACCATAGATTTGAACATTTATCTTCATTTTGAAGTATTCCTTGGGCCTCTCAGTTGCGCCATAATAATTTTCCAGATGTATTTTTGTTAGTGAATTGTTCAGTTGATGCCCTTTCTCTACTTTTGGCCGCCATGGTTAGACTGAGCTTGAGCTTTGAAATTCTTTTTTTGCTAGAGATTATGTGGTATGCTCATCTTTGCACATCTTGGACTTTGTGTTTGCAACAAAAAAGAAAAGATGAACTTCTTTATTTCTCTGTATATTCTGGATTTTGTGTTCTTTCTTCTCGGAGGATGGAATAGTCACAGCTTCCATTGTACACCTGCATTTTTCCCACTAAAAACCCCATCTGGGTATTGTCTCTATTGACTCTAGGTCGCAAGCCTTGCATGCTCAATCTGGGTTTTTGAATGAAATCACTGTGTCTAAATACTCCTTACTCCTTGCTTCAGTTTGAGATTTGATAGTAATTCAAATGGGCCACAACTCATATTTGGTTGATATTTTTTTTGTGTGAGCTAAAGCTCCCTCGAGGCCAGGGGTTTTGTTACTAATTTTTGGCTACCAACTAAATTAGTAAAGTTTTATCAAGCAGTTATTAAACTGGGGTGAAAAAACCTTTTGACATTTGAGCAAATCAAATAAGAAAATCAAACATTCAAAGATTTATCAGGTACATGTAAATATTTCATGGCTAGTTCATCATGTTCACATTTTAGCATGTGGTGTAAAATGGGCTCCCACAAGGGTTGAGCCCAGCATGTTGCCTTTCTCATATTCAAAAGATGCAATGAATAGCGGTCACGTATTTTAATCATATCTTGAAAACTACGATCTGGGTTTTCGTGATTTTTGGACATAAATTATAAACAATAAGAAAAAAAAACCCTTTAAATTTCTCAGTAATCTAGTTAGTAGTTTTTGAGAACTCTTCACCACTTCTAAGGAAAAAGATAAATCCACCTTTTTAGGAGGATTGTAAGGCTCAAAGGGCAGTTCTACATTAGTTTTGAGGTCCCACATGGGTTGACCATCACTCAAGGGGAGTTTTGGACATTTAATCACTTAGTTTGCTCCAATTTTGAGGCATTTTTTGCATACTTTTCAAACTTGCACAACCAAAGATGATTCATCATGCATATTGGTGGAGTTGAAAGTTAAGTCTCAATATTATCATTTAATTTTAAAGTGAAAAACACTTAGCTTGTATCTTTTGCATGATTTTAAATAAGACAAAATATGTAATTAAATATTAAAGGTAATATTTTGTTACCTTAATATTTACCATGCAATGTAAAGAGAGAGAGAGAGAGAGCTCACATGATAAATATTAAAATAATCATATTGATTATCTTTAATATTTAATTGAATAGTCCCTTTTTTCCCAAAATAATGCAAAGAAAAAATGGAGCAAATGGTGAGACGTAACTGCAGTTTCACATCAGCTTTGTAGTTTAAATATTTTGACTTCAGTTATCTCCTCTTGGCTTTTTGAAGCCCTTTATTGTATATAAAGAAAAAAACTTAGTCTTTTTTCCTTAGTTCTTGATTTTATTTGCCTTTGCACTTTGCAAAGAGAGGTCTTGTAACTCAGATTTTCTTACATAGTTAATATTATGCAACAGTTTTTTACAGGTTAATTTAGTTGTCATTTGCAGAGTTCCTTCAAAATATTCATTTGAATTCAGTGTTTACCTCTTCAATTTCTGGTGTTTTCTTTCTTCTAAATGATTTGATACAAATTTATTGCGTTTTAAATCTGAAACCTTTAAATTTTTGTCTCATATCCTAGATGCATGTACACAAAAAACAATTTCTTCACAGGTCATAGATTGTGTTAAGTTTATCTCTTATCTTAGGTTGTGAAACTCAGTTTTCCTTCATAAAGAAAGATTAAACAAACCTTTTTTGTGAAATATTTATGTGATTAAGATGCTCAAATTGAACTATGTCAACAAATTTATGAGAGTATTAGTTGTGAAACAACCTACATAGTAGTTATCATTTAGGTGCATCACCAAGGTTTAAATTTTAGTTCATGCATTCAATTCAAGCCTTCTTCCCTTTTCCTTCAAAATTACGGTCATTCGTCAGAAAATAATAAAGTAAGCCGACCTATAATCTGGAGGTTTACTTTCATATAGGGTACCCACAACCTGAAAGTTTTCCCATGTTACACAAATCGCAAAGCATCTTTGCTTTCGCACACGGGTGCACTCCTATTGATAATAGGTTTATTGTGCTTGATTTAGGTTCTCTTAAAAAACATTGTATTTTCCATTATTGTTGTGTATTCCTTGATAAATTTTCATGAGAAATGATGAAACTCAAGCTTTTATCTCAATGAAAAAATTTCTATGTCCAATCTGCTCCTGCAATGGACTTCCTTGGTGCTAGAATCTGAAAGCAACAATAATTATAATATGCAGACGTATTCTCCACTATTGAGATCGTGTATTCCTTGATAACTTTTCATTGATGCTTAATGCAAACTTAGCCACCATGAAAGGTTCTGAACTTGAAAGAGAAATTTCAACAGAATGAAACACAAGCTTTTAAATTAAAATCACCAAACTGTAGCCTGTTATGACACTATTGTTGTTTCTCTTTTCATGGTATTACTTCAGCTAAGAGTTATTACTGCTCATGGTCATATGACTGTCCTCACACTTAAAGCTTTTAATATTACTGCCCTTGTTGCAAGATTTGCACCATCTTGTTGTGATAATTATGTAGCTTTCATTGCATGACTTGATCAAACCATGTGCTCAACAGCAAAATTATTCCTTTACAGAATTTTGCTACAATACATTATATCCTTGAAGATGTAAAGAACTTTACAAAGTATGAACATGACTTGTCCTTATGTACTTTGTAGCTCACACTGTTTAGTGAATCTGCTCATTGTCCATGCTTCATTTTTGTTGTTCCTTGTAACATGATCTCACAACCTCTTCCTTCATGATTATAATATAATGATTACTTGTTATGGCATGGTGGATGTTTTATTGCGGGTATAATACTTCTTAGTAGTAAATGCTCGGTGACTATACTTTACATCTTGGAGAAAACTGTGAACAAAGTTGTATTCATGAATTACTGCTTTAGACTAATTTCTGAAACTTCTATAAAATCAATGCATCTCCAAACATCCACACTTTCACTATTGATATCAATCATTATAATCTAAAAATTGCTCTGTGACCATATCAATGGTGAAGGTTGATTATCTACATATCATGTTGTTTACATCATTGTTATGAGTTGGGATCAACCCTTGTGGGAGCCATATTTTCCACCACTCATAACAATATTTGTTGATTGAAATGATCTGATTATACTTGTATCTGCACATTAAACAAACAAGTTAGCAAAATAATTGAAGTTGAAAGCTTCCATTGAACTTTGTGCTTCCTGAACATCGGCTTTTTTATGACTTAATCATTTGGTGAATGCCTGATTGGATGTGCATTACATTTCTATTGGTAATGTAGGCATGAAGTAGGATGTGATTTATCATTGCTCTAACATCATCTTTTAACAATCTTGCAGGAGACCACGGAGCTTGGATTCGAAACAACCTCGAGGCACTGGAGACACAACAACTTGAAGACATCGAGTAAAAATGGTTCATCATTACAAGCAATGATGAATCATTCCCCTCCTTCATGTTTATATTATCTTCAGTTGTGTAGTATACAATTCTATTTTATATTCATTATTTGATTATGAAAAATCAAAATAAGTTTCTCCCACGGCTTGTGTGGGACTTTGGTTTTTACAATATGAATAAAGCAACATTACTATGCAATTTAATGATTTCTTCTATTACAAACATTTGCATAATAACATCAGAAATTCACAAGTAATCAGATTCTAGAAAGAATGAATACTTTAGCAGAAATATTGTACCTTTCAATGAGAAATGCAATTTAGCTCTGCCTATTTTGAGTTGTAGCTAAAAATAGGTAACAATTATTACGCTTTGTTTGATGTTGGACTCACTGCTAGGATGATAGTTTGATGATACTTTTGTTACTTGTATTTTATGCTTATGTTATGACTAGTATATGGACTTGATTGATTATGTGGATTGATCTTATTATGAGCATTATGCGACTATCTAGTGATTATTTTTATCTTGTTGTTAAACAATTGATTGTTATGCGTTGATGTGGTTACGTGTTTGATGTGTTTTGGTGAAGGGGAACAGTGTCGCATCACTCACTTGTGAGTGCCCTGCGACGTTGCGATTTTCCTTTCACGGTGTGCCTGACTATATGATTATGTATATGCTCGATCGTTTTGTGTGCTACAGGTTGCGAGTACTAGGCATCAACTCCACCTAAATTAACATGTATGAACGTGCCTTAAACCCAATGGAATTGTTGAATGGAGATAACACTTGGTCCCCTGTTTCAGCCACCATCCTTAAAGAGGATGAATATTTGATTTTCACACCCTATCAATGTTGTCTGTATGGTGGGTTTGGTTCGTCAGTGTCGTTTGTGGTCTTGCTTGTCGACTCCACTTTGTGGTCAGGTATTGTTGGTATTTAGTCCATTTGATTTAATTAGGTCAGTAAGTGTTTCTAAATGATTATCGCATTAAAATATAAATTATTATGTTAAAAAGGTATTTTTGATAATTAAAAATAAATGCTTTTATATAATTATGGGTTATGATAAAATAAAATTTTAATGCAAAGTCGGAGTTACTATATAAATATTAAAAGTTGATCATTAAGTTAAATAAATAAGAATATGTCTTAATAAATAAATATAATAATAATTATATAAATAATTGTGGAGGATAATGAATATAGATAAAATAAAATGATTAAATTAAAAAGGTTGCATGCAACAATGTGCACTCAAGGGGTAGTTAATAAAATTGGTTATTTTTGCAAAAGAAAAGGGGAATGGGAATTTAATTTGGAAACTATCTAGTTGCTTCCCGTGAATATTTTCTTGGTTTGGAGAGTTTCATCTTGGTTTTGGAGGTTTTGAATTGGGATTCTGTAGAGTTTATTTGGGGGTTTCTGAAGTGATTGGAGTTGCACACACACACACACACACACACACACACACGTGCATATATATATATATATATGTATGTACATATGTCACACTATAATCTGATATTTGTACTGTAATATAAATAGCATTCTAGCAGTTTTGTAAATTTATATATATATACACATATACACATATTATGGTTTTGGTTTAAGAATATACCTGTCTTCGTAATTAATTGACTTGTTAGATAAATAAATTGGGAAACTCTATAGGGAAATTTATTTATTTATAATTGGTTAAATTCATTCTGCAATTAGTTATTTAGTATAATTGTTAGATGCATTAAGTGGTTAAGGACTAGATAGTATGTAATGTGAAATAATGTCTTTCGTGGATGTGTGGTTTGTTGATTACTTGTACTGAGAATGTAGTTAGTGAATTGGAAATAACATATTTTACATTGTATTAATTGAGTGATTGCTTGTTTTATTTTGTTGGTTATTGTAAAATTGAATGTTTTGGTGATTGTTTAAAGTGGGTGTCATTGTGTAAATTTGTTAAGGATGGCTTCTAGAGGATAGGAGGGAGTACTTTTGTATGTGTGATTCTTATGATTATGTTATGTGTGCTAGAGGGTCTATGCCTTGCACGGTGTTTGAAGTCATAAGATTATGTTTAGCGTGCAAGATGGTAATACCTTGCTTATTGTAGGGTTTACTAGTTGCAAGTAGGGGGAGTGGCTCTTAATGGGTGTTGGAACCCAAAGTGGTGTCCAGGACAACCCATTGGAGATTTTCTTAATCTAGTGATAACTTAATAAAGAATTAGGGGGATGGGTAGTTCTCACATTAATCAAGATAATGGATGCCTCACTCATGCCTGTAGTGCTCATTTAGGCTAAGGATGGGTTGAGAGGGCCTAGTTGGCAAGATCAACTTCCTTGTCCTCACAAAATGAATGTTGGTTTCGCATGTGTCACCCTATGGGGCCAGAATCTAGTGAGAGATTGTCAAGAAAACCATAGATGGGGGTCAACGTCTAGTGAGAGACTGTTAGGAAAACCATAGATGAGGGTTGGCATTAGTGAGAAACTGTCAGGAAAACCCATACCAAGTGTTGGTCTCCTACAATGATTTAATAACTAATCCCTTACAGCCATGATTCAGAGATTGAACATCTAACTTGAATAACTATTTCAATCATCATGAAGGTGCATTTAACTTGTCAACCCAGGGACGTGAACTTGAAATGGGTCAACACAGTATGTGCAGTAGGAAATCAAAGTAGTCATTTCATTTTACAGCTAAGAAACACACAATTTTGAAAGTAAATTGCTTAGAAGGGAATACCATAAATACCAATCATCAATCAACAACTACATCAAATTAAAATGTAGAACAGTAATGAAAATCTGAGCAACAAACATGGCACTATTCTGTCTGCTTTGGCTGCAAGAACAGTCACAAAATAGAATTCTAGTGGCTGTAGGAATAATCGGTGCCAAATTTCTAACTAATTACTAAACAACAAGTAATACTAAACTAAGAAGATGAATTACTCACCAAGTGGGCCCCCTTGGATAAGTATCCTCTAGTAAGAACTCAGATGCTCAAACTCAGAACTTTATTTTATTCACTGTAAATCATGAGTACAAAAGAGTAATGTATCTGTTGTAGACACGTAAAATATATTGATTGACATCGTGCATTTGATCCTAACTTACTAACATCGTTTCTTCTTAAATCATCCCTCGGTCTAACCATTTAATCAAATTCCTTTATCTAATTAAATTCATCAATATTCGTCCCTTAATTAAATAAATCATTTTATCTGATTAAGTCAATTCCTTATGTTAATTAAATCAATCCATTTGATCTAATTATCCCTGTTTAATTAAATAATCAATTTATTTGATTAAATCTCTAAAGTCTGTCCATTAAATTAAATAAATTAAAACCTTATTTGATTTAATCTAACACCATCCCTTTTAATTAAATAAATCAAAATCTTTATTTAATTAGCCTCTTATCATATTCCTCTCTTATTTGATTTAAATAAACCCATAAATCTAAGTCAAATAAGTCACATCATCTAATCTCCAAATTAATTTAACCTCATCTCATGTCATCATCCTCTAGATAATGCAAGTTGCACATGAAAATAGATTTAATTCATTTATTAAATCCCTATTTTCCTCACAAGGCATCTTTTGGAATATTCTCTCAATTTGAATGCAAAAATTCCAAGTCAACATGTACATCCAACAAGGCAATAACTTCATCTTACATGTCCTTTGCCTTAAGCCAAGTGGCATTTATTATATTTTCCCTTCCCTCTTGCATGTCATTTCAACAAATTTGAATTTCAAATATTGGCATTTATTGGCACAAACCCCAAATCTTGCACATCCATCATCCATTCATAGCTTAACAAGTGGCACCATATCATTGGATGAATGTTAGTCCCACATTGCTCAAATTTGGACATTCATCCATCTAAGAATTCTATAAATAAAGAGCTCCTCTCCTCATTTTATCATCCACAATCCAAAAAAAGTTACCATGCTTAAATATCTCTTGGATTTCATCCATTATCATTGAGTCATAGCTAGGTTTTGCAGATTTTTGGCTTGGAGTCTCCATTCTTCACCAACAAAGTGGATCAATCTCTTCAACATTCGAAGCTTGCATCATAGGAATTGGGAAAAGGCCAATTTTCATATCAAATTGGCACCAATTCCCCCATGGGATCATGAGTTTGCATATCTAATTAGGATTTTATCTTGTTTTTGTCATTTGCATTGTGTTCTTCAATATTTTCTTCCTAATTTGAATTTGTAAATGGATTTCATGGGGAATCCTTGTTTTAGCTTGCAAATCCTTGTTTAACTTGTTTACTCGTGTTGTTTTTCAGGTACTAGGAGAAGGGTCCGCACATCTGTATTACTAAAAACTTGAAAGTGCAAGTACAATATCAAACTGTGCAACCTCTTGAGGAAGGAGCATCAAATCTTTATTTATACTATCAACCAAACAAGGCAGTCAACTCCACAACTAGGAGGACACCATTTAGGGAAAATAGAGAAAGTGGAGTGGCAGTGGTTACATGTGCATGAAATCTGGTTAGACATGCAGGTTTAAATGTAGATTTAGCATAGTAGTAATGCCCGTGTTTTCTCAATCATTAAATTCCACTACAAGGCAGTTACATTCGGTTGCATGAGGAATCTTTTGTCCTCAACCTCCTTTGACCTTGAGCAATTCCTTTGCTGGACGTTATGGTGCATGCCCAGCTGGTGGCGCCTTCCTCAACTTAGCATCCTTGAATTAAATCTACATGGAAATGTTAGTACGCACAATAACTACACATCTATAACCACCTTAAGGAACATTCATTAACCACATGCAAAATCAATATAAATAATCCACATAATATGTCAATGTCATGAAAACTTGCAGAGATAGAATTAAGCTCAATGTCTATGGTTTGAGGGAAACATTATGAAAATATCAACATTTAACATCAAATTCCATGACAACTGCCTGCAAATAAACTATAGATTCTACCCAAAATTGGGCCAGAAACTAGGCTCATCACTCCCCCCCAACCTAACATTTTGTTGGTCCTCCAACAGGGGAAGGGTTGTTCTTTTGCTTGGTCAAAGCTCTGAAATTTGCAACTACTATTTGTCCAACATCAGTGGCTGTTGTGCATGAATCGGGATCCCAATATAATCCTCCTAATTTGTCAAATCTGTTCCATCTTTATTTTTCTGCAGCAATGTCGTACTGGTAGAATCTGAAGTTTGGCATGGGCCACATGAGAATGGATGGCTAGAAAGTCAGGGGAAGCCAAAATAGCCCCTTTTTTTTTCGCCCAATCTAAATATACCTATCAACCCTTTTTAGTGCTGCAACATAATTGTGGATGGAATGAGGTTCAACTTGTTTTAGCTTATCAGTTAGGCTATTCCATCTTTGTGATAGACATTTTCTCATAGTTTCCTCCTTTGCTGCTATCTTTACCTCATTCTCACTGTAAATTGCCTCAATCCAAGGCATAATAATGTTGCCATAACTAGGTATGAGAAGCATTTTGTGTCATTCTCTGTAAATATCCCTTGGGTTGCTTGATTCAGCCCTAATGGGTAGAGGGATGTTAGACTCCAATTGCTTATAAGCCCCGTGTTGTTGTCCCCAACTAATCTCATTTTGTACCCAAGACATAAATGCCCTCAATTGGACATCCCCAACATATAACAGTGGATTCCAATCATGGTCTTGAGTTATAGCATAATTATGCAAATAAAACTCACATAGCAAATTCTTCATTTCAGGTGAGGCAATCCTATAAGAATTGAAAAATTCAACAGGGGTGTCAATAGAAGGATTCAAACCTAAGGCAATCCTTGACACCTTAAAAGAGATATTTTTCTTTCAGGTGTAGAGCATAGACCCTTGGAGGGGTCCTACATTCCAAAATTGGTGGTACCAAGGTTGCCATATCATCCACCCTCTACTTCAGGGTGGCAATTTTTGCATCCTTATCTTCAATCTTTTCATCCCTCTTTTGAATTTCCTTCTTCAATTTCTATTTTTACTTTTTCCATTCTTCCTCCCTCTATATTTCTTTCCATAAATTCAAAATTGTTGTATGTACTATAAAATCAGGAGGATTATGAATTCCTACTAGCCTTTTTGTTGATGGTGGTTCCTCATATAGCACTATCTACATGGACTCAGGTTGTCTAGATGTTTTTGGTTGTAGGGGTACTGTTTCTTCTCCTACTTCTTGCTGCAGGGACTCTCGTTCTTGTTTTTGCTGTGGCTGTAGGAACTTCTGCTCTTGTTCTGGCTGTTGCTGCAAAACTTCTTACTGCAAGACTTCATACTCATGCTGCAGGAAATCTTGATTTTCCTCGAACTCCTCTGCAATGTTAGCAAGATCGACCAATGTTATATTTGTTGCTCTCTCAAATATGTCTTCTTCTTCGATACTCTCCTACCCCATTGGAGCTTTAGGATCCTCATGTGATGTATCACCAGGCTTAGGGATTTCCTATGGAGGCATACCAATCGCTAACCCAGCTGATCCTGATTTTCTACGAGGTCTCTCACATTTTTCTTTGGCTGCAGGATGAACAGTGTCAACCTTACTCTTCTTAGAACTTGACACCTTTCTTTTTGTCAGTTGTCTTTTGGCCTTTCCTTTTCTCATTTCTACTTCTCTCTTTTGTGCCCTAGTTTTCATCAAGGTTTCAAGTGGAACGTTGTTATCAGAATCTGATGAAGAGATTTCTTTTTCTGAGTGCTCTGTTTCAGAAGAAGTAATGTCTATGGTTTCTTCTACTGTAGGAGGATTCACACTAGAGCCTGCGTCAGAGGTTGAAGCACCAAAAGTGGCTTTAGCCATGCTCAATCTCCTGCTAGACCTATGGGGTTGAGGTAAAGCCCTAGGTTGCAAATGCTCAGGTCTAATTTGATCAACATTTATAAATACTTCCCAGGTCATTCCAGATACATCATGCAAAGACTTCTCAACTAACAATTTAATCAGACAATGGTGGGAAATAAAATTATCCCTACGTTTTTGGGTCTCAGATGTGATTATTGAGAGAAGATTGTATAGCACGTTAGGCACATTCATCCTCCAAAAGCTTGAAGTGCACAAAATGCAAATTCGATTGGAAATCCTCACAGGTGATGTATTTGATAACATAAACGGCTATCTGCTTCCATGCCTCGAGTAGAGACATTCTCTTTGCACCATGTTTATCTATGCTTAATGGGGGGTCATTTGGCTCTATAAATTCGGCCCTAGCTAATCTAGCATCTCTAGAAGTAGGGTAAATTTCACCATCAGCAGGTAACCTTGTGACCTCTGCAATTCTTTCCTCAGCTGCCACAACTTCCAACCCTTTATTGTAGCTTTTCGTTCAGAAAATGTTTGGGTGAATTAAAGGGAAATGCTTTCATCAAAGCCATCTAGCTTCAGGAAGTAATCTAACCATCCATAGTTTCTAAATTCAGCCAAGCATTGTGCATCCTGCAATAAAACATCATGCACCATGGGTTCATTTCGAATTAACCCACCTCCCATTATCTGCAATCAAACAAATTCTCTACGATTTCTTTCCTACAATTATGTCTGAAAATCAAGTTCACCTTCCTGCAATACCTGCTAAATTTCTAGTGCCAATATCAACTAAATTTCCCTTTCTTTTGTTTCACCTTTTTGCTTGCAACTCAAAATTACGATAAAGTCAATAATGACAAGAAAATGAGTGATAAAGGAGAATTATGATGGGAAGAATGGCGGTTGCAATTAATTTCACTTCACACATGCAAGCCATCCTCTCACTCAGATTTCAAATTGGCTCATTTTAAATTTTTTGACGTAATCTAGTATAAATTGACACATGAGCAATATATTTGCATCTTTTTCTTTCCCCCCCAACCTAAATTTGGACATGTGTCCGCACATGCAAGATGAGAGTGGTGATTTGATAGCGAGTAATGGCATGTTATGTGAACATCTATACTAACGTATAGTGATTAAATGAATGCAATTAAAAGATGATTAAAAGATAGCAATTAATGCGCACATGCCTGAATGTGTGGAGGATTCATTGCAAAGATTGTAGAGAAAGTAATGCTTGCCTTTTAGGGAAATAAATTGAGCAGTTAATGAAGATAAAGTGAAATGAGGTGATGTGGAATGAAGTGATGGAAGAGAGAGAAAGGTGGTGATGGATGGGTGAATGGGCGGATGGGTGAAGAAATGGACTTCCACAAGAGTGAAAGTATTTATTATGAGAAGTACGTACCTTAACTAACCAGAAGGAGGGACACTAGGTCCACTTCCTTCGGCTGTAGGAAGCTCAGGTGTTGAGTGTTGGGTGAATTGTTGCAGGAACTCTTCTTTGGAAACTGGCTTGTGATGTAATCTGAGGCGATGACCATTGATAAGTAATTTAAATCTGACAGGGTCAATGGTAGTAAGTTGAACAACTCAATTAGGAAATACCTCAGTAACTTCATATGGTCCTAGCCACCTTGTTTGCAATTTTCCTACATTGTCTTGATATCTTGACTCATAGAGTAGGGCTCAATATCCTGGTTGGAATTTCTTGTCCTTGATAAATTTGTCATGCCATTTGATTCTCTCATTCTACACTACCTCTGTATGCTACAGGGATGCTCTTCTTATCTCATCCAAAGCATTTAACTACATGATTCTTTCTCTTTGTGCCTCAGAAATATCCATCCCCAAATTTGTTGCAGTCCTAAGAGTCTTATATTCAAATTCAATGGGAATCATGGTTGTCTTTCCATACAACAACTCAAATGAAGTGAAGCCTGTAGTTGTTTTCTAGGTTGTCTTATAGGCCCAGAGAGCTTTTGGTAATATGTTTGCCCAATCCTTTCTATGAATAGCTATCGTTTGGTCAAAATGGCTTCAATTTCTCTATTGGTCACCTCAACCTAGTCATTAGCCTAGGGTGATAAGGAATAGACTTCATATGCCTTATGTTGTACTCATTAACTAGTGTTGCAACAAGGGTTAATGTGAATTGGGCCCCTTGATCAATCACTATTTCTCTTGGGACTCCATATCTTGTGAAAATCTCCTGATAAATAAATTTTGCAACCTTGTTATCTATTGCATGCTTCATGGCCTTAACTTCTACCCACTCTGTCACATAATAAGTGCATACCAATATATAACTTACCATTTTATGGAGGGTCAATGGGTCCCACAAAATCCATCCCCACTTGTCAAAGGGAGTTATTACTACCTGAGGGAAAAGTGGCATCTCATCAAATCTAGTTGGTCTGCCCATTCTTTGACATCTATCACATTTTATGGTATACCTTCCTACATCCTTGTGGAGTGTCGGCCAGTAATATCCTGTGTTCAAAATCTTCATTGTTGTCCTCTTGGTTGCAAAGTGCCCTCCACATGGTTTGTTGTGACATGCATGCAAAATTTCATATATCTCATTTTCTCTCACACATCTCCTCATGACATGGTCTGGTCCAGTATAAAATAAACATCCAGCAGTCCAAGAGAAAGGAAAAGATTTTTCAATGAGTGCCCTTTTCTCTTTTGGAGAGAAGTGAGAAGGAACTCTACCTATGACCAAATAATTGGCTATGTCAGCATACCAGGGTGTTTGTATGCTGAGGGATAATAGATGCTCATCTAGAAAAGAGTCATCTATGGGCTGATTGTCTTCTGATGTAGTCAACCTTGAAAGAAAATATGCAACAACATTGGCCTTCCCTAGCTTATCCACAGTGGTTATATCAAACTCCTGCATCAACAATAACCATCTTGCCAAACTACTTGTGATCAAAGGTTTATTTCGTGAGATATCTAATGGCTACATGATCAATGTGCATAAAAATTTGGTAGCCTATTATATAATGTCTGAATTTGTTCAGTGCATAGATTACCGCCAACATTTCTTTTTCTGTCATTGTATAATTGAATTCAGCTCTTTGTAAATTTTTGCTGACAAAGTAACTGGAATTTTCAACAACTCCTTATTTATGTCCTAAGATTGCTCCTATGGCATAATTTGATGCATCAGTATGGATGTGGAAAGGAATTTCTCAATTAAGTCCTTTGAGTATAGGAGCATGAGTCAAAGTTGCCTTCAAGTCAGAAAATACCATGTCACGGACTTCAGTCCACTAAAATTCAACATATTTAGTGAGAAGAGTATACAATGGTGCTATTACCTTGCTGAAATCCTTGATGAAACACCTATAATATCCTGTATGAGTCAAGAAACTCCTAACATCCTTCTATTTCACAGGTGTGGGAAGATTTGTGATTACCTCAATCTTTGTAGGATCTACTTGAATTCCCTCGTGGGAGATGTAGTGGCCAAGAACTACACCTTCCTGTATCATCATGAAACACTTTTCACTATTTAAGGACAAGTTTTGATCTTCACATCTCTGTAGGACTCTCTTGATATTTTCTAACACTTGATTAAAATCAACACCATAAGTGGTAAAGTCATCTATATAAATTTTAATGCAATCATGAGAAATGTACGAGAATATGCTAATGACTGCCCTCTAAAAAGTTGCAGGTGCATTGTATAAGCCAAATGGGAGTACCGAATAGGCATAGGTCCCCCATGGATAGGTAAATGTGGTCTTCTCCTAGTCCTCTGGTGCAATTTGGATCTGGTTGTAGCTGCTAAATCCATCAAGAAAAGAAAAGTATTGCTTTCCTACAAGTGTGTCAAAAACTTGATCAATGAAGGGTAAGGGAAAGTGGCCCTTCTTAGTGGTAGCATTAAGTTCCCTGTAATCAACACAAACTTGCCATTTTCCTCCTTTCTTAGGCACAATCACTAATGGAGACACCCATTGACTATCTGAAATGGGATAGATAAATCTTGCATCTAGTAATTTTTGTAGTTCCCCTTTTACAATTTCTCTTAGTGCAGGGTTAATTCTTCTATGTGGCTGTCTTACTGGGGTGCAATCATCTCTGATGTAAATTATGTGTACAAAGTCTAGGGTCCAATCCTTCATATCATGATAATCCCATGCAAATGCATGTTGATGGGTCATTAATAAGTTTTTCAATAATAGTTGTTGTTCTTCATTTAATTTACTGTTAACATTTAGATATTTTCCTTTTGACACTTGTACTTGTGTAGTTAACTCTATCATGGTTGATTCATTAGCACATGGTACCTTTAGTTCATATGGAAGCAATGTATGGGACATACCTGTTGCTATAGGAAGTCCGTCTGCAGGAAGAGTGGCTATAGGAAGAATGTCTACAAAAATAATGGCTATAGGAAGTCTGGCTACAAAAAGAATGCTTGCATGAGCAGTGGCTGCAGGAAGAGCAAACATAAGTGTCTTGACTAGAGTAGCTGAATGAGAAGATGATGCTTCCTCCACTTCATAATGGTTCTGAATGATGTTAGTCAATACTTCATCCTCATCTTAGAGCTGCATAAAAGAGCTTTTGCCTAACATCATAAGCTGCGCCACATAATTAACTTTCTTGGCCTCTTCACCAACATGTGGCCATACAGGATTATCTTCATCATGAGATGGTTGAGTAGGAGGATAAAGAACAAACTTTTTCGTGCTCCTCCCATCTAAAATGGTCATGTCACCTGACCGACATTCAATGTATGCATCTGCAGTTGCTAGCTAAGGCCTTCCAAGAATAATGAAATACCCGCCTAGTGTAGCTTTAGGAGAATGAATCATAAAGTCTTCTGGGTACTCCCAGGAGTCTAAAACTACCACAAGATCCTCGACTACACCATCAGACTTAATAGTGGAGTTATCAACAAGCTGCAAGAAAGTAGTAGATCTCATGCTTGCAATGTTTAGTTGTTGTAGAATGTCTTTGGTCATTACATTTATTGTTGCCCCTAAATCAATCAGAGCATTCTTTACTTGGACCCCGTTTATAACAACTGCTACCACAGGACTACCTGGGTCATTATACTCGGGGATAGTCACTTTTCCCAGCATGATGTCAGCTAGTTGTCCCACCACATGAACTATAGTTGGGTCCTTCTTTTTCCTACCTAGATTCTCGAGGCATGTTTCCTTGATTGCCTTGTCATAGATTGGAACATCCTTTATGGCTTGAAATAGAGGTATTTGGACACATATATGCTTCAGCTGATCCAAGATATCAAAATTTGTATCCTCCTTTTCTTCCTTCTTCTTGGAAACTTCCAATATTTGAGGAAATGGTGGTTCTTATTCAATCTGTTTGACTTGGACTGGTTCAAGATTTTTAGGTACACTTGGCTAAATGAGATCATTTAGAGGTTCCTCTTCCTCTTCCACGGGAAGCTCAATGAAAATGGGCTTGGAAGGGGCTGGTAGAGTAGTTCCTAAACACAAGCGGATGTCACTTACACTCACAACATATGCAAGGAATTGATTTGAATCAGCAGAGTATGCAGGCTGCTACTATGGTTTGTTATTTGGATTGGGTGTGGGATGAGTTGGTATCTGAGATGGTTTAGGTGCATTTGAGCTTGGATTAGTAGGTAGAGGCATTATAGTAGGCTGTTGGGGCTAAGAAAGTGGCTGCATGTAACTAATTGTCTGGGTAGGCCATTGTTGTCCTCCTCTCCATTGATTTGTTTGTTGTCAATTTCTTGGAGGTGGCTACCAATGTCCTTGAAATTGCTGCCAATTCCCCTAAGGTTGTTGCCACTAGGGTGGAGAACTTTGATGATTGGTCCAAGCATTTGGAGGGTTACTCCAAGGCTATGGTGGATATCCTCCATAACTGGTTGGATATGGGGGCTACCATTGGTTACCAGATGAATAGGAATTAAAATATGGTCAGACATAAGATAGTGGATCCAGTGGCATACCTTGTCTTTGAACCCAAAGCTTCCTTTGTGCAACATAGTAGAATTGGTCTTCTTCAATCTGGATTGGCTTGAACTCAGGTGGAATCTGCTTGCTTTCAAGGTTAGCTACCATCTTGCATCTGCAGTCCCTCTTCTTTTGTCTGCAGTGGGGGCAATACTCTGTCAACATTGCCTCTGCCTCCTCTTGCTTCTTCTTGGCCTGAAGTGTATCTAGTTGAGTAGCTAGATTATTTATAATGTATTGCTTGAATTCTACCAACAAATGAGTAATCTCCATTCTTGAAACTCCACCAGTAGTTGACTTACCCATGGAAGATTGGTAAGCTCTCCCCTTCTTTGAAGCTATCCTAGAGTAGTTCTGGTATATTTTCTTGATATCTTCCCAAGGAACTTGGGAGATATCTCCTCCTCCCATGAGGTCCAAGGCATCAGTGCAACTATCATTGATTCCTCTCAGGAAAAATAACTTTTGTGAGTCTTCATTAAGTGTATGGTGTGGAGATTTTTGTAGGCAAAACAAAAACCTTGCAATTTAATCTTCCAGGCTCTCATCTTCCTTTTGTTGCATTATGAAAATATCACCTCCTCTCATGTCGTTGCCCCTACAATATTCCTTGTATTTCTCAAGGAATTTTGTCTTCATGTCTTCCCAAGTTTCCACAGTATCTCTGCCTAGGCTCATGAGCCATCTTAATGCAACCTCTTTCAAAGTGGTAGAAAATAGCTTAAGCCTATGGGCATCAGTAGTATAATCATAACTCTTGCAATGTATGCCAAACTCAAATAAAAAGATATTAGGGTCTTCTGTGACAAGTCCATAAAACTTGGGGAGTGTTGAGGCAGGAATGTTCTTGATGTTGTCAACTTCATTCTGATGGGAAATGGGGAAAGGAAAAGCTGGTTGGTTAGGTATGTTCCTATTTGCATCACCCGTGCCTACTTGATGTAGTTTTAAAGCAAAGGGGTTCTCAAGCTGATTTTGGTCTTCAAAGGAGACTTCAGAGCTAGTTAGATCAGGAAATGCATCAACAAAGGGGTGTGGATCTTCTTCTTCTTTTTTCTCTTAGTAGGTTCTGATATTCGACTAGCTGTAATGGATTAGGATTGTTAGGAAGGAATCTCCCATAAGCATCCCTTCTCCTTCCTCTATGCATGCGGTATCACTCACTATTAGTCAGCTCACACAAAGAATTGGAAAAGAATAAGGGGGGTCATTACTTCCTAAATGAAGATATACTAAGAACAAATTCTAGAAACATTACAGCAAGAAAAACTACCAATGACTCCAAAAGACTCCCTAGTTTGACACCATCCCCGGCAACAGTGCCAAAAATGTTGGCCTCCTACAATGATTTAATAACTAAGCCCTTACAACCATGATTTAGATATTGGACATCTAACTTGAATAGCTATTTCAATCATCATGAAGGTGCATTTAACTTGTCAACCCAAGGACGTGAACTTGAAATGGGTTAGCACATTATGTGCACTAGGAACTCAAAATAGCCATTTCATACAACTAAGAAACACACAATGTTGAAAGTAAATTGCTTAGAAGGGAATACCATAAATACCAATCATCAATCAACAACTACATCAAACTAAAATACATAACAGTAATGAAAATTTGAGCAATAAACAAGGCACTACTCTGTCTGTTTTGGCTGTAGGAAGTCACAAAATGGAATTCTAGTGGCTATAGGAATAGTCGATACCAGATTTCTAACTAATTACTAAACATCAAGAAATAATAAACTATTACTAAAGTAAGAAGATAGATTACTCACCAAGTGGGCCCCCTTGGATAAGTATCCTCTAAAACTAATGAGAACTCAAATGCTCAAACTCATAACTTTATCTTATTCACTGTAAATCATGAGTACAAAAGAGTAATGTATTTGTATTACCGAAAACTTAAGAGTGCAAGTACAATATCAAATCATGCAACCTCTTAAGGAAGGAGCATTAGATCTTTATTTATACTATCATCTAAATAAGGCAGTCAACTCCATGACTGGGAGGACACCATTTAGGGAAAACAGAGAAAGTGGAGTGGTAGCAGTTACGCGTCCATGGAATCTGGTCAAACATGCAGGTCCAAACACAGATTTAGCACAGCAGTAACACCCACGTCTGCTCAATCATTAAAGTCAACTACAAGACGATTACATTCGGTTGCATGAGGAATCTTCTACTATTGACCTCCTTTGACCTTGAGTGATTCCTTTGCTGGACGTTATGGTGCATGCCCAACTAGCGGCACCTTCCTCAACTTAGCATCCTCGAATTAAATCTGCATGGCAATGTCAATACGCACAATAACTACACATCTATAACCACCTTAAGGAACATTGATTAACCACCTACAAAATCAATATAGATAATCCACATAATATGTCAATGCCATTAAAACTTGCAGAGATAAGATTAATCCCAATGTCTATGGTTTGAGGGAAACATTATGAAAATATAAACATTAAAAATCAAAGTCCATGATAATTGCCAGCAAATAAACTATAGATTCTACTCAAAATTGGGCCAAAAACTAGGCTCATCACCAGGACCATGCGATGACACTCCTCCCTATTGCAGTCTAGCATTCCCTAGTCGTGAATCTCCTTTTATTGTGTGGATGCCTCTAGAATTGATGTATGTGATGTTCATGATGTTGTAGTGTTGTGTTGGAGTCGAATATAGCCCTTGTATATGTTAGCTTGTTGTTGTCTTGACTGTTTGTTGTAGTGGGACCTTGTGTTATCTCCTACCACGAGGGGTGGAACTCAAGGTTCCACATGGTCAGAAGGTTGGTGCTTTTTCCTCCATTAGGTTTCCTTGTTGCTTGTTCGTGTGCGTGGAGGTGAACCTCATGTAGCATATTCCAGTCCATGCTCTAGTTCAAGGGGACAACCTTTATGTATATGCATTAGTTGTATCTTTTATTGTAAATAGATGTATATTCTTCCCAATTGATCTCAAGGAAGCATTGTTGTAAACCTTGTATTATTGTAATAGATAGAAATGAACTCTCTTGTAATGGAAATTTTTAAGTGGTGTATTGTACATATGATAGTTATTTGAAATGATCTTGAATGTTATTCATTTGATGACATGTTATGGAAACAATTAATGTAGGATCTTATAATAAGGTGTTTTAAAATGAACTTTATTTGTTAGTTAACTCATGGTATCATCGTGGTTAATGAAATGATTTTTGTTAGTTTGATTGATAGATATATCAATAGCGTATTCATGGGACCTTAGAGGACTTAGGATAGACAACATGTTATCTTATGTTATGCAATCTATTGTGTAATTCTTTTTAAAAATAAATTGTTTTGTTTTAGGTCTTATTGCGTGTTGTCCTCCGGGGTTCCGTGGCGGGGTGTTACACCCCTTACTGCACATATCCAACAAAATGATAGTTATATGAATACAACCAACACAAAACCCATTTGGAATCATAAAAAGATTCATGTTGCCACATTCATAAAAATATCTCAATGTTCCTATAATAGATATGTTGTTTTTTTTGTTGTAAAAAACATAAATCCTTAACTTGGACAAGCCTCAAAACATGTTTAGGCATAACCTCCTCTGAAGCAGTAATGTTATCCAATATTTGGTGGCAAACCTAAGATTTCCTTCCCTTGTTTCCCGTTCCATAACCTCTTTGTGACCTTCTTAGAAAAGCCCACTGTTGAAATCAATATTTATTACATCATCAAACTTATCATGCTTTTCAGAAGGTCCATTGAACACGATGCAACTTAATGTATATATATGTATGTTTGTATCTATATGTATCTATGTGTTTACATATAAGTGTATGTCTGTATCTATATATATGTATGTGTTTATATATATGTATGTATAGATATGTCTATGAGTATCTATACATATACATACATACATATATATATATACATACACACACACACATACATATACATATATATAGGGATACATACATATATACATATTTATGCATGTCAATATTTGAGTGCAGTTATAACAATCTAGATCTACACATTAATTGTCAAAGCTTAAACACCAGACACCACTACGCATTCACTCCAATCAGTAATATATGTACTACCTCTTCATCACCATGTTTGCATGAAATAACATTACAAAATTATTGCATAAAACCTGAAATATATATTGACATAGCATGATAGCAACAAACATGAAATATATATTCAAAGTTGGGAAATTTTGATATTATAAAATCGGACAAACATGATTAAAAAAAAGTTCTAAAAATACAAGGAGTCTTTAGGTTTACAAAAAAGATACTAGCACACATCGAAGTCGCAAAGTTCACAAAAAAGCATCCTAATCAAACATCCATAGATCTGATTAGGAAGTGGTGTGTCCTTGGGTATCAACTGAAGAAGATGTTAATGATTGCGGATTGTTTTGAATGGAACTTGATAAACAAGCAAGTAATGGTTGATTTTCCTCTAGATTGAGCTATAACTATTGAGAGTAGCATGTAGAAGACCCGTTTTGTAGACTGCTAAGAGCAACAAAGGCTGGAGACAAAATGTTAATCATGTGATGTTGCGTTGGAAGAGGAGTTATAGGAGTAATCTTACTTTTGTTTCTTTTAGCTCTATCCGCCTGCTTTTGGGTTTCCTTCAACTGTCGAGCAATATTTTCTTGCTCCCAATCTCCCTTTGTTGTCGCTACCTGAGCTTCTCCTCTACTATTTGCTATTTTTTTTAAGCACACTCCAATCTCTTTGTCTCCCTCTGTGCTAGATTTTCTTCTCTTTCTGCCTTTTTTTTTGCCATTTGCTCCCTTTTCCTTTGCTACAATTCTTGGTTTCTTCATTTTTGTGCCTCTTGTTCATTCAACAAATTGAGAAAATCATCTGATGTCAAAATTTGAAATTGCCTACTTAGGCGTAGCACCCCATTGCGATCTCTATTTGATGATTTGTGCACCCTTTATGTTGGGAGTTGCAAAAAATGTTTCTCCTGCCTGGTAGTTGTTGATCATCAACTTGTGTGCATGGCACATAGTCAGCTTCTTCGTCGCTTGAGTCATTACCTTCTACTTTATCTACTTCATCATTTACATCCCAATTTCTCCCAGTCGTGAAGGAATGGATGACGTCTTTAGGATCAACATGTGGTGGTGATGGAATGGACAGTCCTTCGTCCCCTTGACTGAAATTCAGGTGTTTCCCTAGGTTTAAAGTTGCATCTTGAAATTCAAATGGTAGATCGAGACTTTCTTCATTTTTTGTTACCTGATTACATGTGGTTTGAACTGCAGGGATTTCTTCAATTTTTGTTGCCTCAATATTCTCTGTGCAATATCCTTCTTCTTCGTTTGTTGGAATTGGGGGATTGCTTGTAGTAAAGGTTTCCACAAACTGTCCAATCTGTTTCTCATTCTAACCTGCTATCCTCAAACAAGTCTTTGCTGCCATGAATTGTGCCTCATCCTCAACTGTCGTGCCCTCTATTTCTGCTCCCATAGTGGTTCCTTCGTCTTCAACTATGAAAGATTCGCTTGGCCCCATATCCAAGTCAAGTGCATGTTGATCTAATGGCCAAATTCTTGTTCTTCTAAAACTACTTGCAATATTATTAGGATTCAAAGCCCGTGCAAAAGCTTTGCTGACAAGTGTTGCCAACTCTTCCCTTCCAATGTCAAGTTAAGGATGTGCAAAGAGCCATACACTCCTATGTTGTTTGAAGTAGGTTTTGAATGGTGAAAATACATTGACATCAAGGGGTTGCAATTCATGGTTGGTATGTGCTGGAAGCATGAGCAAATCTATTCCCGCATTCTTTATTTCTTCGATCGTTTTGAATGCCACATGTTTCCATGACTGTCAAAGATGAGAAGCTGTCTATTTGTTGGTGACACCCCTCCTGGGACATTTTTAGAAAAGTGTTTTAACCATTCCACAAATAATTATTTAGTCATCTAAGCATGCTCTTGGATTGCCATGCATGCCCTTGGCTCGTAGTTAATCATATAGTTCTTAATGTGCCTCTTTGACTTGAACAAATAGTAACCTAGTATAGCTTTACCTACTACATTAACACAAGCTAGAACAGTGATCCATTCTTTGATTTTAGAGATTAATTGTGGAACACATTTGGTCCTCGTCTTTGCAATAACTCCCATTGCACAATTTCTACCAGCCTACACACATGTTTCACAGTTCCATATTTTGTTGGGCCCATAATTATGTTTGTTGTACAACTCCTCCAAGTTTTCATAGAAGGAAGAAACTATTTCAGTACGTAGAATTATAGCTTTGTCCATGTCCACTCCTTCTGGTGTTTGAATTATCATATCGGGATGCCTTTTTTGAAAGCTAACCCACCATGGCATTTATTGGTATCCCATTTGTGAATGGCTTAGGCCTCGCTCCAACCATTTGGGCCGCTGTTGACTTAAGTTGTGAGACTTGAAGGCCATGGCTAATATTAGCCATGTCTTTACACCACTGCATTATTTCAGCTTCTTCTTTGTTAGATAGGATTGTTCGTGGCCCCTTCCTTTTTGTGGATGTCACACCATTGAGCCACACCCTCAAATTGTTAGGCGGGATTCCCTATTTGATTGTTGAACCTCTAATTGACATCCGATTGTCCTCAACATCTGCAATTGCATTTTTCCATGTGATGCACAATCCAATTTTTTGTGGACAAATTTGGGGATGTCACATGGTCAGTAGCCGAATCTTGAACATGCACAGATGGTTCCATTTCTACTTCAGTATTATGAACAATAGGTTCAAAACCATCATTTTCACTTGTCTAGTCTGCATTTTTCAAAAATAACATCCTCATTGATGTTAACTGCTAGCTCTTCCTCAACAACATTTAGAACATAGAACCTCACTCCATGAGATACTCTAATTAAGCGCCTCCCACTTGATCTTTTCCTCTTCTGCCCTCGTGCCATGATTATCACTGAACTTGTAAATTGTAAGCCATAAAATGTCAGATAAACAATATTGAGATCGGTAAAAAGTAGTAATCATTATTCAAATAGACAACAAACCCTTTAGGGGTCCACAAAAATGATAATTAAAAAGATTCAGGAGTACCATTATTTACATTCTAAAAGGAGAATGATGTTTGTTGTTACCTCACACCATGAAGAGTAGACAATAGCAAACCGTCAAGGGATTACATATATATATATATATATATATATATATATATATATATATATATATATATATATATATATATAGATATATATATATATATATATATATATATATATATATATATATATATATATATATATATATATATATATATATATATATACATATAGATGTATGTATATGTATTTGTATAGATATATGTATACATGTATTTGTGTATACATATAATTACACAGTTACATGTATACATACATCTATATATATATATTATATACACATACATATATGTATGTATACATATTAATATATATGTACAAAAATTTATATATGTATACATTTATCTGTGTAATTATATGTATACACACATATACATATATATTTGTATGTATATGTATACGTATACATGTATATATATAAAGATATATATGTATGTGTGAACATATAAGAGTACAATGAAAACATAAGCTATGAAGTAATGAATATATGATACAAAGTATTGAGATTTCAACATAGGTAAAACATTTAACAATAATTAGTAACACAATTTACATTAAATGAATGCTACTCTGTTGTATTGGATAGCCAAAGGATACACACACATATATATTGATTTGCTAAATGAACAAGAGATCCACAGAATAAAAAGGAGCCTTTTATGAAATAAATGACAAATATATGTATGGTGGCCTGATGTATGTGCAATAGAAAGTAGGAAAATAGTAACACATTTTACAGTAAACGAATGCTAGTCTATTTTATTGGACAACCAAATGATAGTAATTTAAACAAAGGTAAAATGAATATAGAATTGGGTTTTCAAATATATGCCTAGAAAAATAAGCAAGATTTTAATGATGATAATTCCTTAGTCACACAAAAACAAACATGGGTTTTCATATATATGTCAAAAAAACCAAGCAAGGGTTTCATGAGAATAATTTCTTAATCACACCAAAGAAGACAGTGACATTCAGATGTATGTATGAATATATTTATATAGTTATATATGTGTGTGTATGTATATACGTATATATATGTATGCATATATGTATTTATATGTATATATCTCTATGTGTGTATATGTATATATATTTGTGTATATGCTTGTAAATACATAATACACATATATAACTATATAAATATATATAGACAGACATATATATATACATGTATATAGAAACACAAATATATATATATATACATGGATATACATATGTAATGAAAATGTCAGCTGATGTGTAACTTATATTGAATATAAAGGAGTTGTTTATGAAATAAATGACAAATATAAACTCTGAGAAATAAACAAAAATAGTAAATGAACAAATAGTTTATACTATATATATATATATATACACACACAGACACACTCATATATACACGTATATACATATATAATAAAAATGCAAGCCAATGTGTACACTTATTTTGAATATAAAGGAGCCTTTTATGAAATAAATGACAAATACAAACTTTGAGAAATGACCAAAAATAGTAAATGAACACACAAATTATTGAATTTGTAAATGGGGCTTGTGAGGAAAAATTTGTTACAAAAAAATACCCTCATTTACTTATAACATATAAAAAGACACTACATAAATATAAATGTTAAATGCACAATTCATGAAAATAACTATAAGTAGAATGTACAATGTACCAACTTGAAAAATTGGGGATATTGGAGGAATGTGCAGAGGATGCATGTTGGTGCTCTATAGTTTGCAAAGAATAATTCTTCACAAAAAAAATTGTGAATGTCGTTGGCTACTTTCCCCCTCTTATTTAGGAATTTGAATTGGACAATTGAATGCATTCAATTTGGTTGTTGTGTTTCAAATTAGAATTTGTTTGATCATTTGAATTTGTAGTTGCCAGTTACATAGGTTTTTGAAGTTGAATTAATTGGATTATGCATTATATTTGGATTTGATGTTTATTTGGGGAGCCTTACACTAGTATTTAATTGTGCAGGTACCTACAAGGAATGAAGTTAATACATGTAGCTACCAAAGAGAGTGTGGAAAACTGTGCATTTCAAATCCCATAGAATTAATAGAAGATTGTGATTATGTCATGTAAAGTACCATTAAGTGTGCATGAGTATTTATTAAAATAATATGCATTGAGGGTGGCACCTTTTGCAAGTGGGGGTATTTGTAACAATAAAAGTTTTAAATAAATTGTAAACGAGTCTTTTTCTGGGCAAGTTGACTTGAATTATAAATACAAATGCATGTGTAGTTGATTACCTACATTGGTCAGTTACACATTGTGTTATGAGCAACCATTGGTGTTTTAGCAATTTTTTATTTGATAAAATAAAGTTTTTTAATGGGTTAAAGTGAATTTTTTTTGGGAGGTTAAGTGAACATGGAGTGAGTGGTAATTGGATGGGGGGTGATAACTGGGACATCTCCCCTAAGGGGGTTTAAATTGAATAATTTGCACTATTCAATTAAACATGATGAAAGGTTAGTGTGAAAGGGTAGGAATTAACCTAATTAAATTAATTAGATTAATATATGAAAATGATGCATTTAATTAAATAACTAGGCTTATTTAATTAAGCAGATGACGAGAAGATGAATTTTAGGATTAAATGATGTTAGTGACTAGATTCAATTATGTAATATCATTCAGGACAATTTTAAGTGTTTATAGTACTATTAGTGGAGGAATATGGGGAATTACAATATGGAGATATGCACCTTAGTATCCCCTATGTAGTCATTTTATACCCAAGAGGGTACAGTGGTAGAAATGAGTAAGTGCAGTAAAGGACTCTATCTAACAGTAGCATACATATAACTTAAATATAAACAGTAATCATCCATAACACATATCCATTGATTTCTTATAACTCTATTATATATATATATATATATATATATATATATATTAACAATCATTACATAAGTAGGTCTTAGTCTCTGCTTTACAGTATAATATTTCTTTATCTTATATCTATCGTGATTCTCTTATTTTGTTATCTACTACATAAGTATATAATTGCCTAGTCTTTTATAAAGACGTGACCCTTATAGGGTACCCCTTAACCTATCTCCCTTATCGGTCAGATGCTCAACACTTGCTTTATGGTAGATTGTGTATGGTTCTACTCCATGCCCTATACTCAAGAGAATATGTTTGTAGATAACCTTTAGTTGTACCAGTGTTGTGTCCCATTATTATTTTACTTGTTATAACACTTTTATATGCCCTTGTGTGTTGATTTGAGTAGCCTCTACCTCGCCAAGGTTTTTAGGGATCTATGTTTGTTGTGCGACATATCTAGCTTCTTCTCCACATAGTTGTACAATCTTGATGTTGATTGTCTCTAAGTTGTTTTACTTGTATCTTTGTGCTTTCCCTTTGATCTTACAATTGTTGTAGCTGAGTATGTGTGTTCTCTAACTTGGAGCTTATTGCTCCATACATATCTTTTAATGGATCATATGAGGTTGTAGCTTGTGTTATCTTGCCAATAGGTACATTCTCATGTATCTTCCCAACTTGAATAGGAATTTGATCTCGATTCTCGCTAACTAAAACTGATAATATAGAACACTCTTCCTTTTATAAGTGTATATAAATATTTACATATACACACACAAAGACATGCTATTATACACTTTTACACAAATGCGTGATTAACCCCTTTACCCAATATCTTGATTATAATTAAATGATAAATTAGTTTTAAACAAGGTAAGAATCTATTGGTTGTGTTGATTGGCTCCAAACATCAACATAGTATAATTATGGCTAGAACTATAGATATTTAAAAAATAATATAGTAATTTATTCTTCCATTCTTATGGAGAATAAGTGCAACCATATCATTGGTATCCTTAATAGCAAAATAGACTCTTTTATGACAATTTTATAGTCTTTAAAAATTATGATTCCATGACCCACGATTGCCACTATGATTTGTTATTTCTCCTAACAACTGTGATACAATATGGTATACTTTATTCATTATTTGGTAGATGGATAAACCAACTTCTAGGTATTTTGTGATTTGCACATAAAATACTTTATTCACACATATACATAAAGACATAACACGAGATTTGTAAAAGAAAAATCATGGAAGGTATTAAATATGCACCCAATAATATGACATTATAAGTAACACATGATAATAACTACAAAAAAATAATAAGAGAGATTTTGTAGAGCCTATGTAATGGCTCAAACAACATTACATTCCATAGAAAAGTCACATTTCTTCTAAAAGAAAACTACACTTTTCTTACATTTTGTCTTATCTTCTACAAAGGAGTCTTAAACAAACAATATGCATGAATTCTTTTTAACTAGATAAACAAGAGGGTTCTACACATTTGACTCGTGAATCAAATTGGAATTTCAAATATTCTCAAGTTCCTTTTAGACACTTTTCTTTTTCCCTAGAATTGCAATCACTCCCCTTCTTTTCTCCCCTTTTGTTTTTCCCAAAAATCCCTTGATAAATATTCACATTCAATTTTCTCTCTTTCTCTTCTTTTGTGCCAACATAACCCATTCCATTTACTACCTTCTCATACTCCACTTAAGTGCTATTAAAATTGCACCCCAATTCTAGTTGCTTTTGTCTCCTTTCTAAGTGATGAGATGGAGTAACAATAGTTTTCAGAAAGGTGTTACATGTTAACTTTTTAGGTAATGGTAATTAATTATTTGTATTTAATGTTTTAGTTCACATGTGTTTTTATTTATTATTTATATTCTTTTAAACAATATTCTATCTTAATCAAAGTTTGAATGTTAATTCATTTCATACTTAAACATAAATAACCTAGTCAAAATAATGAACTCTCCCCCAACCTTTTACCTACACAAATGATAAGCAAAATAGGGTAACCAAGAAACAACTCAATCACACATCTAATTCATAACTAAGATGTAGAAAAAGCTTGACCTTTAACTAAAAATGTTGGTTGAGCTAGTTATGGAGAAACCAACAAATACACATCACTACATGAAACTGATACTTGTAAGGACAACGACACCTTGTGTGTGTGTGTGTGTGCGGTTAACTAATTTTTGATGGCATGGTATGGTTACTCATATTCTTGATCCACCACTTTCTCTTTGATTATTCCCTCTCTCCTCTTTTGGGAGGGAGGAAATACTTCCCTACATCCATCTTGTCATCATAAACTAATTGGTCAATTAGTTATAATCATATACTAATCTAATGTATAATCAAATATCACATTACTAATCAAAGAAAAATCATTCTCAATTCTCATGTGTTATCCAAATTCATATCCATATCTAACTTGCAATAAATCATAAATTTAAATTAGAATGGTCAAAGCAATAAAACTATATTTTATTATAAATATTCATATTTTTTTGGATATCTTAGAGGGGTATCCTCATGACCAATTGGTCTTTTTTGAGTTTTTGTTACTAGGTGGGACTAATCCTCTTTGGGCCACACGATTTTCCAGTGCCTGCCCCATAGTGTGCGCGGCTAGGTGAGTCGAGGTTTGAACTGACATCGATCGTTTGCGTCTTTCAATGGCTCAACCAACTGGTCCACACCTCGAGGGCCTAAATATTCACATTTAAAATCTATATAACCTACACATAAAAATAAATACAAAAAATCCATTCCATTTTTTTTTTTTTTAAAAACAGGGTGTGACAAATACCTTGAATAATTATAAATTATTGTGCAAAACTTAAATAATATTATTAATTATGTTTGTTATGAAAAAGGAGTCATGGTTATCAATGAATGGTGCACATTGGCATTAAAGGTGCAATCTTTGTCCAACCAAAGTGCCATTACAAGTGAACTCCCTCATGAACACATTAGTGCCTAGTCATGGGTCAATTCCAACTTAGATACACACCCAACGAGAATATGCACCATGAAAACATTTAGGCTTGAAAATCACAACACACCACACTCTAAAGGACTCAACCTTGAGACTTAGCTCTAGTTCCAAGCTAAGAAACCACTACACCAAATTTTTAGACTATTAGTGAATGGTGCTCACCAAAATTAAGGGTGAGGTGTTTTTCCTAGTATAGTGCCATCGTAGGTGAACCCCCTAATAGACATGTGGCTATTATCCCCACCATCTAGTTTAGGTACACACTTTCCAAAATTATAGAGGAATGTCCTCTAGGGTCAAGCCGAGGGCATCACAAGCCTGCCATGATCTACAAGGCTCAACCTCAAGGCCTCAAATTTGATACCAATTTAGGAGACCACTACACCAAATGCCTAAACTATTAGTGAACAACATCCACCAATATTAAGGGTGAGGTTTTTGTAAAAAGGTGCTACTGCATGTGAACCCCTAATGGACACATGACTCTCTAATCATGGGTTGATCCTAGCCCTAGGCACACACCCAAAAAGAGTTTGCATGACTATAATATTTAGGTCGAGACATCAGAAGGGTTGTTCCTTAAGGTTTTCAATACATGGAAGTTAAAGAGAAATAAAGGAAAAACTAAAGGCCCTAACAACCATACCTAGTGCACTATTAAATATAAAATCTATGAATAAGCTTGATGCCAGTGCTAGTTATAGCTAGACCTCTAAGACCTCAAAATTATCAAATGAGAGGTTTCTTGCATATATTCACCTAAAGATAAAAATAAGACTATTCCCTTATAAGTGAATCTACTTATCTTCACATACACATGTGAAAAAAAGATGATATTCTTGTATGATCCATAAAGGATTTATCAGTTTTAAGATACCATAATATATACGACAAGTTGGATTACTGTATCATACAAGCATGATGGAACCTGACCCTACCTTTAGGCTAATGAGAATAAGAGATAATATAATGGGGGATATGTTTGGTCTTTCGCTTGTTAGACATTTTCCTACTCTATTTGATAGTGGAGTCATAGTCTATTGGGAATAAGAGAGCACATCTACAAACCATGCATGGAGCTAGACTCATATACACACAAATAAGAGAAGATATTTCTATAACTAAATATAACAGTAATCCTCCTTCAAGCTACAAAATTTCATATTAAATAAAAGAAAATTGTTATTTGAAAGGTTTACAATGTGTAAGAGGGAACCCACAACTAGGTTCAACAATCCCTCAAGTTGCTACAATTTACCATGGAGACATTTAGTTACAAACACAATTTTAGTTGATTTTCCTCTTATGGTTTATAAAGCACACTTTATCTCTTTACATACCTAAATTGCATTAATTAATGCTTAAAAATACCTAAGACACATATAGTCATAAAGATAGATCAAAGTCCAACCCCTTGAACATATTACATACTTACATGTATAACATTTCATTGCATTGTTAGGTTATTAGGGTGGTGCTACAAGGGTCTCTTATATTTAATGCATGTCATCCATTAGTACAACCACCTTCATAGGAAATCTCCCTTAGATTCATTGATAAGTACCTTGGGGTAGCAAAAAACACTCTCCACACATAGTCAAGCCATCGGGTATTGGTTTGTAGGCTTAAAATCATAGACATTCATTAATCACATCGAAATAATCTATGACTATTTCATCAACAATACATGACCTTGCATTTGAATGCATGTCGTTGAGGAGTTAAGTAATATTCAAACTTTGTTTAGGAAAATTAATAAATCTCTATTGCATTCATTTGAGGGCTTTAGCAACATGCTTGAAAATGTAGGGGTAGATGAGAAACACTATTCAAATGATAAAACTCAAAGGAACACTTGCAATTAGGCTTTCTAAATTACATGGGAGGTTTGGAAATCTATAAATGTAAGTTGTTAGAAAGAAAAACCTTGGATGTAATTTTTAAGAGCGACAAAGTTGCATGAACACTTAAAAGTTTAATACGAAATAAATGAAGCAAGAATCATAACTCATGAAGCTACTTGTAAGAGTTGTAAAATTGCATGGAGACTTCGACACTTTTCACAAGGAGAAAAGGAGGTAGGAAGATAACTATAGGATTTTACTTGTAAAAATTGCAAAATTGCACACATGATCCAAATGTTTATGGGAAATATATAAAGACTATAAAAAATGACATAATGATCTGTCATAGGAAAGCAATGATGCAAGAGTTACAAATATGAATGCTGGGTCTAAATTTTTGCAAGAGACAAAAGGAGGTGGAAAGAGAAATGGTTGAATGAAAGAGAAAGGAAGCAAGGATGCATGCAAGAATTGAAAACATGCATGTGAGGTCCAAATTTGGAAAGGAACATGTGAGGTAAAAGTAAAACAAAAGAATGACGAAGCATGGAAGCAAGAATAAAAACACACTGTGTCCAAATTTCTACAAGGAACATATAAAGTAAGAGGAATAACAATGAAGCAAGGTTGTAAGATTTATAAATATGTAGACATGGTCCAAAGTTCTATAATCAAGGAAGTGGGAAGTGGAGGTTACAATGCAACATGCATGTAAAATTTAGACTTCTACCATAACATGTAAATTGAGACTAAACACCCAAAAATATAATTTATAATAAATATGCACAACAAAAAGAATTGAATGGGTGTGAGCACAACCTTGACTATGGATTGACCAAGATGATCCATTTATGATTCTAAAAAAATCTATAAGGGGCCATAAATAAGGATTCAAGGTAATAGTTGCAAGCGCAAAATATAAAATTGGGTGGGTACCAACACTATCTATGCATCACACTCAATTGCATGGACAACATGAAAAACTTTTGTACCACAATATCATGTTATTGTAAAGTAGTCACAAGGTGATAATCACACTCAAGGGAAATTTGGCTAGGTATTACTGAGAAACATACATAATGCAAAGTCGACACAACATGATTGGTGGCTATTGGTGAACCACACAAATAAATCAACAACTTAATAAAATAATTTTGAGATATCAATACTCTTATTTTCTATAAATGATCCAGTAATATTACATTCCAAGAAGATGCTAAAAGCAACTAAATATTCTAGTTGTATTCAAAATTACAAAAACAAACATTGATGCCAATTATAACCCACTTGATTAAGACCTGTCCTACTATGCATAGGACAATTTGTATTGATAATGAACTTTACACTTAAGTTGTCCTTGTCAATGGAACTCTTGGGAAAGTCATAAATATTTTTTCAAGAGTTATCCTACACTCAACATATTTGCTTACATACTATCATAATACATATTAACAACTATAATGGTCCAATATAGGATTCAAGAACCCAAAAATCACAACTCTAGTACCTATAATATGCAATAATCAAAACTAAACACCGCTATTAATGGTATAGGTAATTATTATACATAAATCCAAGGGCCTCACACTAGATAAGGTCATAATCAACATCGATAACATCAAAAGATAGGGTTTATAATTTTCAACTATATCTAGAGTCGAATCCATGGAGAGTTTGGGTATGCAACTTGAATTTTCTTTCACTCTTTTACAAGAAAATAAAAAATCCTTTCACCATCATCATCATACAAAAATCCATAAAGAGCCTTTACATAAAACCTATATTTTCTTTCACCTACTATTAGAAAATGAAACAAATTGTTAAACTTTTAAGTACACAAAGTTCCTTGTACACTATTTCCCATTGCATGTAAATTTATTGATTTTAGTAATTGTGATGTGTAGGTGAACATCTTACATAATTGATTACCATTAAAAAATAAGATTTATCCTCTTAACTCAAATATTAGATATTTTATTTATGAATCACACTTGTTTAGAGAATGAGTTTATTGCTTCAATTATTAATTTTCTTCCGTAGGAATTCTACTCTTACCTTTCTGGTTTCAAATATAGATCATTATGGTAACTATCAAGCAAAATTGATTTCATCAAGATACTTCATGGAATCATAAATGTTTGTCTTAATTAGGCTACTTCATAACAACACATTAGGATATTAACAACCTATTTAAGTAATACACTATGATCAAGGAAATTAAATTATGTGTTTTATTGTGACTCTACTTATTGGAATGGTCTCCAACTCTAAAAAGGTTTTGACTCTTAGCTATCCAAAAGAAAGAAAAACAACAAATATTCAAACCAAGAATGAGAAATTAAAAATTATTCTAAAACTAGGCGATTCAAGTATCTTCGTAGGCGCTATGGACACCCATATGATAGTAGAGCAATACCTTTAGTGGGGCCAAATGTATCTCCATTGGGGCTATAAATTCTTGGTTGGTGGTGGGGCAATACTTGATTTTTTGTGATAATGCCCACAAATGCAAATCATAGATCACATGTAGACCAAAGTTTGTTTTAGGAGTAAAATGATCAATAGTGTCCATTGCTATTCTATTTACTTATATATTTAAAAAAAGTAAATGAAAACACATAATTAGACACAACTTAATTAATTAAAGCTTTCTTAAATTAAGTTTGCTTATTGTTTATCATTAGATTGATTTCATTTATTTGTACCTCTGTGACCAAAGATATGATATTTCAAATGCTCTAAAGCACCCCCACTACAAAAGCCACCATTTGTTAATGCCATTTTACATTACCCTCACTACTATTAATACTTCCAAAAAAATGTTTGATCATTCAAATATTTTTAACTCTAAGTACTTGTACCAATTATTTATAGTTCAATTATTATTCATGTTAAATAATTTTGTAATTACATGAGCTTAGAAAATCATCTTTTAAGGGAAGTGCTCAAAACATAATAGTCCTTAAAGAACAAGGTTGATGGATAGAGGAACAACACAAAAAAAAAACTTCCTTGATAAACTTTTAGTAAAGCCAAATTTGAATTAAGAAAAAGAATAGTGTAAAAATTAAACTTCTTGTTATGAAATATTCATAATTCTTACTTAATTGTAAAACAATAACTATATATGTAAAACATAAATAAAAAATTAAAATTTCATATACAACACCTATTACTTCCTCCAAAGTCTCAAAGAAAATATGTAATTAAATGTCAACTTTCCTAATTAACAAAGACAAAAACTTTAAACCATAAATTAATAATATAATTATTAAAATAATATCTTAAATTAGAAAAAAACCATATATATTATTATTTAAAATATAACACACATTACACTTTCTAACCATGCAAGTGCAATAGGTAATGTACATTAGGGGATCGTAAAAGTGTAGTTTGTGTTTTATTTACAAATGCACGGTCTTCCATGTCACCGAGGAGATAAGGATGTCAATCGTGGATTGTCGGAGGGTTTCACGATCCGTGTGAGCGGAGAAGATAAACGACGAGGAGCCGTTGATAGGTGAAATGAATCGAACGGACAGGACACGTTGGCGCTTCATCAAAATTTGAAAGGCATATATAAATGGCAAATCGGGAGAAGGGAAAGAGCACCAGTATCAGTGATTTGAGCAAAGAGAAAATTGGTCGAAAGAATTAGCAGAGAAGAATGGCTCGTACAAAGCAGACAGCAAGGAAGTCGACCGGGGGAAAGGCTCCCCGCAAGCAGTTGGCAACGAAAGCAGCGAGGAAGTCTGCTCCAGCTACCGGCGGAGTGAAGAAGCCACATAGGTTCAGGCCTGGAACTGTCGCCCTTCGGGAGATCCGCAAATACCAGAAGAGCACTGAGCTCCTCATAAGGAAGTTGCCCTTCCAGAGGCTCGTCAGGGAGATCGCACAGGACTTTAAGACCGATCTGCGCTTCCAGAGCTCAGCCGTTGCGGCGCTGCAAGAGGCATCGGAAGCATACCTGGTGGGTCTCTTTGAGGACACCAATCTCTGCGCGATCCATGCCAAGAGGGTTACCATCATGCCTAAGGATATTCAGCTTGCTCGCCGCATCCGAGGCGAAAGAGCCTGATTTTACTAACCCTATTTCATGTTCATCTTCATCATTATTCCCATCTCATCCCCATCCTAACGGTGTATTTTCACACCACCTTTTGGCTCTTGTCTTTCTCTTCCAGCTACTTATTTCAAAGGCTCTGTTTAATAATGATATCGTTTGAAATTAGTGTTTTCTGGTTTAATTATCATTGACTGTAGAAGTTTATCTCTATTATTTTTGTTAATTATATCCAAGCTCATGGTTTCTGTACCTGCAGTATAGGGTAAGTAAGTGAGACAATCCTAATCAATAATCTTAGATTACGGAAAGCTTTGCGAGGAAAATCTTTTTGTAGTCTTTTGTCTCCCCATTCATAAGTCTGTGTTACTACTTCGCATTGATAAGTTTAGGATGATGTAACTGGTTTCACAGTGAATAATTCAAGACTGTTTCTGATTTTTCAAATTTACAGCTTCTTGAGGATTGCGTCGTTAATCTATTTGGATCTGTATAAATGTGTCAGATGGCAATTGAAAATGCTACACTATAAAGCCTATTTACTTTCATAGATTTGTTTAGCATAAATTGAGTAATTGCATTTGTCAATAGAGAACAATTATGTTGTTGCCCCAGTTCGCTTGGCCATTTTTCGATGAATATGTATTGTTATGGCAACTGTAATAGTATCTTCTGTCATTTAAATGTGTAAATTACTGAATGGTGTGGGTAGGATCAATGGGGAAGTTATATTATTAACACTAATTACAAAGTATATATGAAAGGAGATAATATAGTCAAAATAAAGAATCCAAGTTCGTGAATTGCGTATGAAAGATTGTGAGCATGTGAGAGTATCTGAAAAAAATGAATTATCAACATGAAGGGCATCAAAGGAAATACAAAGAGCCATAAATAGGCAAATATTAGATGGATGTCAATATAACCTTCATTTGGCATTGAATAGGGTTTTAAACATTTATTATTTAATTGTGCCTACAATGGACTATGAGGATGCTATACTTCTTAGTCACACATAAATTATTGCTTTATGAGATGGGGTGAAGGTTATACCACCCTCTTAGCTGTCTCCTCCATATTTGCTATATGGAATCAATTATACCATGGATGATCTTAACTTGGAAGTTGTGGTCTTGATGTCCATAGTCAAAAAGAGTTGTGCCTTTTAGCTTTACATTGAATACAATCAATTCATCCTTTTGACTTTATATTATACACATTTATTTTAGTTTTTAGCCTTTTTTGCATCTTCTTGTAATTCTATATACTACTCCATTACTATTGCTACCACCTCATTTGTTCATAGTCATAAAGCTACAAAAATCCTCCTCTACCTTCCCCATAGCATCTTGATGAATCCATTCCCTATATTTTCCTCTATTTTCACAAAACATAACACACCTAGAATAAAACTCCATAGTATTTTACTATACCTTCAAGCACACATTACTATTTATTATTGCTCTAGGTTTCCACACATTCCTAGCTGTATATAGAGGTTGAAATAAGCCACCCAAGGGACTTCAACTTGAGTTTCCTTAAAACCATAGCCCAAATGTTCCCCTTATTATAAGTATGATCATAAATTACCTAAAATTTTAAAAAATTGATTCCAAATTCTATAAATATTGTGAAGGCCACAACAACTAAGCACACATCTCTATAAAGTTTTGAGTAATTTTAAATAAAAGACTTGTTTGTTTGGCCCTAATAAAATGTTGTAGAGGTTGAAAGCACAATCTAGAAGATTAGGTTTATGAAGTTCAATTTTCAATTTGCAACCCCACATTAAATATTTAACCAATGTTATATACAACACATAAAGTGACCCCAAGAATGCTAGACCCATGTGATGCACACATCCCTAGATTCCTTAGGTGCACCACACAATAAATAAATAAATATTACATTTATAACATTATGCAAGGTGGACAACACACCTTTTCCTAACAATGAGAAAGTGAATAAATTTGTCATGTTAATTTTAATCCTTTCTTGATAAAATGAACCACCTTTTTACTCATTGATAAAATAAAACGTCTCTTCATCAATAAACTATTTCCACTGATTAAGGATATAAATGCAATAAATTCTATTTTTTCATTATTATTTTTTTAATGATTTTTAAACATAAATTTAATTTAAAAATTAGTCTATACAATTTTATTTATTTTCTTCCAAAATCTCATTCTTTCTAAAACATGATCTATTTATTTTTAGTTTGATCATCATAATTTTTGTGGGCCTATTATTTATAGTGCTTATTAATGATGCCCAAGGCAAAGAAGAAATCCATCATAAAGAAAAAATCACAACTAAGAAATCTCCTATTGCAAAAAATAAGGCCACCAAAGTTGAAAAAAAAGTTCCCAAAGATGCTAGAGATAAGAAGGGTAAGAAGTATAAGTAGTGAGACCTACGAGATCTACTTATTATAAAGGATGTTATTAAGTTAATTAATACTTGATCTTTTTCTCTCTAAATTTTTAATTAAGGTTTTATTATTTTTTGGTTTCAAAGAAAATAAACTTGTCCACTATATCAAAACTAAAATTTTATGCATTTTCGTATTGGTATAAATAAATAAAATAAACTTTCATCTATTTTTTAAATGTAGGAATTGAATTTTATGTCTTCATTAAATTTTAAGTGTAAGAATGAAATTAAAAGTGTTAATATATTTTTTATTTTTTAGATAATATTATTTGTTATGTACAATATAGAATGGTCTAAAATGTGTGTAAATAGAGTCATTATCATGCCTAGTTAGCTAATCACCTCTCTAGGATTGACCTATTTACACTTAGCTCAAGTTTACTTAGGCTATTTCATACTTTTGTCTCACTTCATAGCATTGAGACATGTGTCTTCATCACTTGAGACACCTATTGTATGCATACTTTATACTTGCTCACACACTTGTCAAGTGAGTTCACAATTGTTACACATTTGGAGGGCTAGTTAATTGTTCAATACTACCTTCCTACCTCATCTATCCTGCCTAGATATGCATGGTTTCTCACTATATTTATAAATTCTTCATATTTATATGATATATCCTATTGTGTTTATTGTTTCACTTGTAGAAGGTTATCAATTCACGCTTTTTGATCTTGACATTCCCCAACATGGTATCAGAGCCATGAGAGCACGTTCCTTCCTGTATCAAGTTGTCTCCCACACATAGCCCTATCATTGGAGTATCATGAAGCCAAACATGCATTTCCATTGCATTTAGAAGGCTTGAGAAACAAAGAACAACCTTTCGTTTGGCAATGGCAGTGTCTGTTTCTTTGTAACTGGTAATTTCATTTTTTTGCAATTTTTTATTCTTTGTACTTTTTTATATTGTACAAATTTGTATAGTATCGTACAAATTCGTCTAGTACAAAAAAAATTCAAAAAAATATTTTTTTTAGCAGAGGGCCAAAATTTCCCTTTGCCCATTTGCTATTTTGGTCAAAATAGGCCTATTTGTAGACATTGTGACCTATTTGGGCTTTTTATAGGTTGTAAATTTGTTTTTGCAAGTTTAAACTTTGGGCACAATTGTTTCCTTGACCTTAGGCATGGTCATCTGGTGTTTATATTGTCTGCTATCAACATTATCAGTATCAAAATTAGTTTTACTAGGTTTTATTTCAGTGTTCTTTGGCCTATTCAAATGACTTTATTTGGTGTTTATACCTTGCATGAAGGATTTCTTTCGCACTGCAAAGGAGGTTGATTGTTTGCTTGATATTGTTGATATTCTTACTGATATTATTTGATACCTTCTCATAGAATTACCAACGATGTTTGCTTGTGTGGCATCCTTTTTTGTATTTGTTGTTGTTTTTGGTTGATTGTTTGGGTTTGAAGAGGAAGCACAAGCTTGACAAGCTTCATTAGTGCAACCTCCCATTAGCAATCAACTTGTCATTCCTTGGCCCTCTTTAAGAGATCAACCAAGTTTCTATTTGCAATGTGCAGATGCATTCATCAACAATAACTTCATCATCAACGACTTCACAATATTGTCATGCCCATCTTGTTTTTGTTGTGTCATCTTGTCTTCAACAACTTCACAATATTTCCCACTTGCCACAAAGACTTTGCATAATGGCCTATGTTTCCTTTATTGAAGCCTCATCCATTTATTTGAGATTTGGTGTCAACAATCCCGTCACACACAACCTCCACTCTACATCAATACATTTTGTTGATCTACATGCCTCTATACATTTGAAGGAAGGCATTAGGAGTCTCCATAATAAACACATCTCCAAAGGTCTCTAAAGAATCGGTCAAACACACATCACCTCTTCCTTTTCAATGGACTCCTTTACACATGTCTCTATATATCTAGAATATGATCAACAAATATAGTCAACCTTAACAATTAAAATCGACTTGTACAAATCAAGCTCAGGGTCAAGGTCAACCCTAACAACTATAATATTCATAAACTTAGTAAAATCATAGTACATTCAATTTGTAGTAATTTGTTGATCTCAAACTATTATCTAGCCTACCTTTAAATTGTTGACATGACTCACCTATCAACTACACAACAAATAATTTTATTACAATCCTACAAAATAGGTACTTACCACTACATTATGTGGCTATAATGCATATGTCTTTCAAGAATCTATTATCTCAAACTATTGTATGGCTTGCCCCTATTTTGATATTCCATAAATAATTTATCAACTAACTAACCAATACTATTAGTGTAATACTAGATAGGCAAGTACTTAGCCACTACATTACACTTGTTAATTAAGCAATGCATATTTATATTATTTAAGAGTTATTCTACATAATACTCGTGGCAATAAGATTATAAATATTTAGATAAAGGTTAAGCTTCATACTAGATATATTTATTAATTAAGCAATGTACATTTATATTATTTAAGAGTTATTCTATATAATGCTTGTGGAAATAAGATTATAAATATTTAGATAAAGGTTAAGCTTCATACAAGATATATTTATGAATATGCATAAGACCTTTATTTTACATGGTTTGGCATGTCTCATATACATGGGCATACAAACATATAATTACGACTTTCACCAAATATTTAAAACATTTTTTAAATGTGTTAAAAATATAATATGTGAAAAACATATTGCAACTTTCAACAAACTTGTTATTAGCACTTTTTTGAAATACTTAGATTTTTTTTAAGTGTGTCGATAAATAAAATGCATTGTAATTTTTAACAAACTTGCTATTAGCACTTTTCCAAATACTTCGAACGGTTTTTAAATGTGTTGAAAAGCACGCTATGATTTTCAACAAATTTGTTGAAAAATACAAAGTGATTTTCACACATGCATTTATGTAAATTTTCACGACTCAAACCTATGATCTACATTTGATTAAAAAGTGCATCAACTCACTATGTTGCATGGGTAATGATGCTTCCAACTATAATGACTCACATTTACTTAAAATGAAATGATATTTTGACTCTTTTTCACTGATCACGTGTTTTTCAAGAAATTTGTTGGAAAAAATGGCATGATTTTCACAAATACATTTATGTGAATTGCCATGATTCATACTCATGACATACATTTTATTAGCACATGCATCAACTAACTATGTTGCATGGGCAATTTGATGCTTCCAACTATAATGATTCACATTTATTTAAAAGTAAATGATAGTTTAACTTTTTTTAAACCAATCATATATATACTTGTTGGGCATATGTACAAATTTAGTATAGCGCTTAGATTTGACCATTTAATATGTCTTATAGGTGATGTTAATAATTTTCAAGAATTTCATGATACGATAATGTAAGACATTTTTAATGATTTTATACCAAATAACTGATGCAGGAGCATCCATGGCTCAATGCAATCCTGTATCAAGTAGAATTTTCAATTTTTGTTGAGCAATTTTGCAATTTTGTGGTGAGAAAATTTTGGTTTGGAATTCAAGTTGAAGGTGGTAAATGATATATATTTGAATAATTAAACTTGACAAATTAATTTCCCTTTGCACATTGTCAAGTTGACTTGTAGGAGAAAAAACAATATAATTAAAAAAATTTGAAAGACAATTTGGGGTGTTGGGATTTGAATGTGGAGCTTTAAAACACCATTTAATGATCCCTAGAAAGTAGGGACTGAGGAAGTGGGCACCCAGGCCTGCTTTTTGTTTTTTGCTTTTTTCAGGAGTCAAAAAAGAGAAGAATTTAAAACTATTTTTTTCCTATCTTTAGAGGGCTGATGGGAATGAATATTTAATTATTTTTAATGATTTTTGAGGGATTTTAATGAGAAGCATCACCATGGGTCATGCTATATTGGATAAGGCAAAATAAAGCATATGAAATTAATTTCTGGATAGCAAGAGTTAAGAACAGAAAACCACTTTTCATTGCAGGGGGTTTTGAAGAGAATTTTGGGAAGAGAAATTGAAGGATACAAGAAAAGGGTGTAGCATTCTTTGGGGGAATGTGTTATTGGTGTGTTTTTTCAGGTTGGGACTGATTTTCAATAGTCCATTGAAGTTTTAGAGCATTGAAATGAAATTACAAGAGTTGTAGGTAGTGTTGGAGTGTTGGAAGGCGAACTAGTTTGTTGGAGCTCACATAGTTGAGCATATAATTGTATTTGAATGTTTCCATTACATATAATATGTTTGTAGGAGTTTTTATTGTTGTTTACCAATCTATTAATATTGAAAAATCATTTGTAATAAGCTTCCTTGAACAGAGAAATTCAATGGGTTCATGTGCAATCAAGTGTTGAGTTTAAATTGCAATTTTTCTTTTCTATCTAAGAAATTGTTTGAGGATTTTAGAAGAGGGATTTTTTTGAGTTTAAATTCTCTCTTCATCACTGGTATTAGAGAAATTTGATCCTGAGTGTGTAACAAATCTTCAAAGAGAGGTAGTTGCACCAGGATTGTGTTTTGGGTGTTGAAAAAAATGGATGGGAGAGAAGCCCATTGTGGTAGAGGTAAAAGAAGGGGTAGAGGAGATAATTTTGTAAGAGATGATGATTCTAGAGCCTTGAGAAGCCAGGTTAAAACTTTGAAAAATGAGATAAGGAGAGGATTTTCAAGAATGAGAGACCCAGGAAGTGATGATGAAGAAGATGAGAACACAAAGAATGCTAGTTTAAATACTGAGCAAAGAGAGGAAGTTGCAGCATTTGCAAGAGATCCATTGTTAAGGGTTTTAACAAAAATGGGAAAAAAACTAAGTATTGATGTTCCTATCTTTAATTGGAGTTTGAATCCAAAAGAGCTGATAGATTGGATGAATGATATGGAAGATTATTTTGAATTTGAGGAAGTTGGAGACCTAGTCTGAGTAAGGTTTGCCAAGACAAAATTTAAGGGACATGCTTCAATCTGGTGGAGAGAAATTTAGTTGGAAAGAGGAAGAAAAGGAAAAGAGAAGATTACAAGATGGGAAAAATGATAGAGAAAATGAAGAGGCAATTCATTCCAGTAGACTATGAGCTGGAATTTCTTAAAAAGATGCAAAACTTGAAGCAAGGGAGAAAGACAACAAAGGAGTACATTGAAGAATTCCATAGAATTCTTATAAGGACTGGACATTCAGAGGCAACCAAGGAAAATGTTGCAAGATACATAAATGGGTTGAGATCAAGTATTCAAGAAGAGATGATGCTGGTTAGAGTTGTGACAATGGAAGATGCTTATCAAATAGCATTGAAGATAGAAGAAAGGATGGACAAGAGGTTTGAGAATAAACACAAGGGAAAGGATAAATCTTATGTGCAACAAAAGAGGATGAACAATAGATTAGAGAAATTAAGGGTAGCAAGGATGAAAGATGTGAAAACTCAAGCAAGCCCCGTGATCAAAATTTTAGAGGAAGAGAAAGATTGGGTAGGGGATTTGAAAGAGGAAATTTTAAAATAACGTGTTTCAAGTGTGGAGAAGAGGGGCACAAATCATATGAGTGTCCTCATGAAGAGGACAAACTAAGAAGAATAACTATAAATTAGAATAGAGCAACAAACATAAATGGAGAAGATGCACATTGAACACATTCCTAAGAAGCGGAAGATGGTGAAGCCTTGATGATGAGGAGAGTTTTGATGAATGAAAATAGTGAACCAATTCAGAGGAGGAGATTGTTTCATACAAGATGTAAAGTTTGTAAAGTCATTGTTGATGGTGGTAGTATTGATAATATTGTTTCTACAGAGATGGTTGAGAAGTTGCAGTTGGAGAGAAAGAGGCACTTGCATCCGCATAGAATCTCATGGTTGCAGGATGATCACAAAGTGTTGGTAAATGAACAATGTGTGGTAATATTTAATATTGGAAGTTATTATGATGAAGTAATGTGTGATGTTATGAACATGGATGTTTGCCATTTGTTGTTGGGTAGACCGTGGCAGTTTGACAGGAAAGTAGTGCATGATGGATGTGCGAACACTTATAGTTTGACGAAGGATGTAGTTCATCATAAGATGAAGCCATTGGATGAGAGAGGAGGAAAGGTATGTAGCAAGGTTGGAATTTGTTTTGTTAGTGATTTGAACCAGTTAGAGAAAAAGGATGAAGGTGAGGAGGATGATTTGCTAATGCAATTGGAAGAAATTATAGGAGAGAGGAATGATAAAATTTTAGCTAACACAAAGGTTGTAGCCAAAGGTAATGAGGTAATTTTTGATTTTTATACTTCTTATGATGAGAATAAATGTAGTTGTAGCAGTAGATGTGTTGGAGATAGGTGAGAGTGATGAGCAAGATGTGAATGTGAAGTTGGGGTTTGTTGATGATTCTTTGTTTAAAAATGATGAAGGTGGAGATTCCTTGATAGAGGAACTTGATTACTTGTTGTAGAAGGTGGCTGATGAGTCACAAGATTATCATTCTAACATTGTTTTGGGTGTAGAAAATCAGTTTGTAGGAGTAGAGTGTCTTTCTAAAGACACCAACGGAGTGGTAAGTTGCATTGAAGACAAGAAAAAAGAGGAGTAGAAGAAGGTATAGCAGCACGGAAGGTAATACAATACACATGTTGTGTTGAAGAAGAAGGTATGGATACCAATTATTTGTTTGATTTTGATAAAGCACATTGGTAGGAGGTAGAGTTTGGTAATTTATATTTCATGGGGATGAGAAAAGAAGGGAAGATGAAAGAGAATACTAATGTAAAGTTGCAGGATGAGAGGAACATAAAATTTCTAGTGAACAAGGAGCAGAGGTGGATCCAAGATAGACAGAGTATACAAATTTTTATGAGGTACTCATGAAACATTTCTTTTCTACCGTGGGTGTCTGATGCAAGAGCATCCATGGCTCAATGTAATCCTGTATCGAGTAGAATTTTCAATTTTTGTTGAGCAATTTTGTAATTTTCTAGTAAGTAAATTTTGGTTTGGAATTCAATTTAAAGGTGTTAAATGATATATATTTGAATAATTAAACTTGAAAAATTAATTCCCCTTTGCACATTGTCAAGTTGACTTGTAGGAGAAAAAATAACAAAAAAACATATTTAAAACATTTAAATTAAAAATATTTGAAAGGCAATTTGGGGTGTTGGGATTTGAATGTGGAGCTTTAAAACACCATTTAATGATCCATAAAAAGTAGGGATTGAGGAAGTGAGGCCTGCTTTTTGTTTTTTGCTTTTTTTAGGAGTAAAAAAAGAGAAGAATTTAAAATTGTTTTTTTCCTATCTTTAGAGAGCTGTTGGGAATGAATATTTAATTATTTTTAATGATTTTTGAGGGGATTTAATGAGAAATATCACCATGGGTCATGCTATATTGGATAAGGAAACATAAAGCATATGAAATTAATTTCTAGATAGTAGGAGTTAAGAACAAAAAATCACTTTTCATTGTAGGGGGTTTTGAAGAGGAATTTTGGGAAGAGAAATTGAAGGATACAGGAAGAGGGTGTAGCATTCTTTGGGGGAATGTGTTCTTGGTGTGTTTTTACAGGTTAGGAGTGATTTTCAATAGTCCAATGAAGTTTTAGAGCATAGGAATGAAATTACAAGAGTTACAGGCAATGTTGGAGTGTTGGAAGGTGAACTAATTTGTTGAAGCTCACATAGTTGAGCATAAAATTATATTTGAATGTTTCCATTTCATATAAGATGTTTGTAGGAGAGTTTATTTGTTTTTTATCAGTCTACTAAGACTAAAAAATCATTTGTAATAAGCTTCCTTTGACAAAGAAATTCAATGGGTTCATGTGCAATCAAGTGTTGAGTTTAAATTACAATTTTTCTTTTCTATCTAAGAAATTGTTTGAGGATTTTAGAAGAGGGATTTTTTTGAGTTTAAATTCTTTCTTCATCAAGAACCAACTTTGAAGGTGTAATAATTTTATATATTTTATTTTCATACATGTTAAATAAATCTTTGAATGGTATGAATCAAAACAAAATCATCTAAAAGTTTCAAATTTATCAATGTAACTTGCTACTTTGATGAGACAAAATTATAAATCTAAAATTTGATTTTTTGAAATTAAGACTTAACTTCTATGAAAGTAAATTGAAAAATCAATATTGGTTTTACAAAGTAGATTGTTTGATATGTAAAGAGACATCTTAAGTTAGTAAAAAAATGCTAGAAGAAGATTTGGATCAATTTGTCTACAAGACTAATTAATTTACCAATATGTCAGGTAATTGATTTCTTATATTGAGCTACAATAAAGAAATCAAGAGGCCCCCGTCTATGAAAAATGAGTTCAAGGTGACACTTTTAATGTTTGCATGCTCTTAACTATTTAAGGGACATAATACTAAATTAGGTACAAAAAATTCAAAGAAACTTGTTAGTTAACTCAAGTTTTGTTTGTATATACCCAAAATTTACTACAAATCTAATTCACCAAAAACTCAAAAGAAAGGTTGATGGTTGCGAAAGAAGCTAATATATGGCATACTTTTGAAACTTTAAAGGAAAATTTGTTTTTATGAAAACAAGTGTGTTAAATATATAAAAACAAAAATATTTCGATTAACATAAAAAATACATAATACTTATTGACATACAATTTTCTCATAACGTTGTATTGAGATAAACCAAAATATAATTTATTTGAAAACCATTCCTAAAACAACATTATAACCAAAGGGGTTGAAAGTTTGTGAACTCTAATGCATCAAGATGTATCTCACGTTCCTCAAGAGATCAAAATCTATATGAAATATCTCACATTCTACGAGATATAAAGAATTGGATAGCTAAATTTTATATGAAATATCATATGCTTGTTCATTAATAGCACTATGAAGCTTTATGTATGCATTATAATAACTAAATTAGATAACTAACATTTAGCTTTGTAAGATATCAAACACAAGGTAGTTTGGATTCTCTAATGATTTTGAATAATCTATAACCCTTCATTTCTAAATAAAAAAGAATAAAATAATTTCAAGCAATTTAGAAGGATTGCAACTATAACTAATATAGTTCAAGTTGAGCTTATTTATGAGAATAAATATTTAGTTGGTATGAGTTTTTCACAGTCCATGAAGTTGTGTGCAAGTTTTTGGATTGATGAGAAAATGATTTGTTTCTAAAGAACCTTTGTAATTTGATTGGTTGATTTTGAGTTCAATGGTCAAATAAAATAAAATAATTCTTCACTAATTCTAAAATAAAACAAAATATTTTTAAGTAAATAAATTATTTTAAAGTAGTTTATAAGAAAAAAACTTCAATAAAGAAAATAGCTCAAGATTGATATTTTAGACATATATATTTAAAATATTTCTCAAGGAAATAAAAATAACAATCCAAAATAAAAAAAATATTAATATAGATATTTTAAATACATCTTAATTAATTATATTAAAAATAAATAAATATGGATTCTACATTATTTATTTTAAATAGAATCAGGTCTTTGAGTACACTCCACAATCTCTCAATGTAATTATTATATTAGATTTTTTAAAATCTTGTAAAAACATGGCTACATCATTAAATCCTATCAAATACAAAGTAACAAAGAGAAAACATGTTTTTTTTTTAAATTATTAAATAATAATATTAATAATAAGATAATAATAGATCAATAAATTTGTGTGGAGAATATTAATAAAAATATAGTAAAATTAGAAATCCAAATTTATTAAGATTATTAGAATTATCATATAATACTAAGATATAATTAATTAATTTGTAATAAAATGTTACAATAAATTCTAAGAGTTTAAAAAATACTAGTATTATCATATTATAATAAGTAAAAATAATATTTTGTTTTTGATTAGGGGTTAAAAATGGGTTTTGAAGGGGCCCGAAACCCTTTACAAACGATTTTAAAGGGATTTGCAACCCAATCCAAAGCAAGAAAGTTGCAAACAAAAGATAATCAACAACACAACAACACTAGCACAACAACAACCATTAAGAATCAACAAGGCAACTCACACTGCAGACATCAAGAACCAAAGGGACCTAACATCCCACATACCAGGTTAAGACAATAGTAAGTTATAACAGTAGTAACCTCCCGAAATAGTTAGGTACCAATGTAGCCAGGCTGCAACAATCCATCTGCTCAATAACACCGATACTGAGCCCAACAAGTCCAGGCTCCCCACCTCAATAGGGAAGCTAGAGAGAACAACAAAGCACCAATAATCATCTAGATCCTTGCAGCTCCATCCCCCTTGAAAATCCAACCCAATCTCCTCCTCAATAGGAGAGGGATCCCTTCTAATGGAGAGGAAGAAATAGAAATCCTCTCCACCAAAGCCAACACACTTTTGAACACACAAATTCCACCTTAATTAGGAACAAGTGGTAGAGAAGAGAGCTTCCCACCAAGTCAACAACGCCCAAATCCGCCTTAAAAGGAGAGGGAATCTTCACCTCCATAGAAGACACTATCTATTGGACCTGGAAGAAATAAAGAACTCTAATAGAAAGGACAGTTACATCCTCCTTAGGAAAAGAGAGAAATAAGAGCGTAAAAGAAGGGAAAATCACGAACATAAACCATAACCAAGATTGAGCCTTCATAATAAACCTTTGTAATAGCTCAACTACAACAACAACAGGTTTCTTCCAAGACAAATACAAATGGGTATTCCAAATCAGCCTTGAACTATTCCCAACCAACAAAATACTAATAGAAAAAAAGCCAGAGGACACCCCCACAGGCACAAGGAGATCATCCTCACCCTTTCCTGAATAACGAACAACTGGGTCATAAGATAAAACAAAAAGATCATCCCAACCAATAGCCAACAACCTCTAACAAGGACAATGCCCACCATCCACCAGCCAAGACCCAAGGTCTTCAACAAAATATTGGCAACCAGAAGAACAAAGCCTTTAATCAAAAATAACAACCAAGACCCTAAGCTAGAGCTGGAGCAGAGAGAAAAGGATCCACCAAACCTCGCCCTCTAAGCTAGCCTCACAAACGAAGACCAAGACAGACTAGGGATGCAAAACACACAAAAAGTTGACAAAGCCTCCACGAAGGCGGTCACCTTCACAAAACCAAACGCAAAAGAGGAGTTCATAGGGATGTAATCTTCAAACCGCACAAGCACAAACCCCTCAAGCACACAGGCCGTAGCCTCTACCACGAGCAAATACACCCCAGAGCACTCCACACCAAAAGAAATGCTACACTGTTCAAAACAGAGCACCGCAAATAGACGGTGAAGATGCCTTCCATCTAGACCGAAAGTTAACGCAAAAACAACAACAATAGCCCACAAAATGCAACACGAAAGGAAGACAGGCGGGATAGTTTCAACAATAAACCACCCCCTAGCTCCTTTCCAGAAACAACTCTGCACCAGAAGATGAAAAGTATCCCAAGCCAAACCAAGCATCAACCCAAGCGTCGCCAAAAAACCCTCAAATAATTCGCTGACCGAAACCAAGGCACAAACAACGCCATAAGAAGGAAGGAAACGATTTTAAAAAACTGTCCAACCTGCAATGTCCAATCTCCAACACATGGCATCCAATCTCCAATCTTCATCATTGTCCTCTGCACCATCTTCATCTCCCTCGCTGGAATTCAAAACTCCAGCGCTCTCGCCCACAACAGCACTCCCTCCCACTCTCGCCATTATAATAAAATAATATTACATATTAAAATATTAGTAAAAAATTAATTATTGGTTAATAAATAATTATTTTGTATTATAATAAGTGGAAATAATATTGTGATAAAATATTAGTAAAAATATTTTTTTTTAGGCGAAAGGCAAGAAGCTAGTATATATATTAATATAATATAATAAAATATACAAAAATGAATAACATTGGCTCTTGCTAGCCTTAATTCAGAACATAAAAGCTTCCACATGAGAATTCACAACCCCCATTTAAAATGAACCATATTTCCCCTAATCATGACCCTAAACAACCCATATTACATATGTAATTACACCACTCCAGATTATACAAAAGATCACATAACTGTAGATACCCAACATTCCCTAACCAAAAACCTTCTATTCCCAAATAGCTTATGTGCAAAACATTGAAAAAACCTTGATAAAAAAAATACCCCACACTAACTAAGCTTTGAGTATAGCATTGTGAAAATTGTGCTCACCCTAGAACACAACATTTGCCTTCTCTGGATGTTCACTATACCGCCTAATAAATAATAAAAAATAATTATTGTTAATAATTATTTATATATAAGGGTTATGTAAAAAATAAATTAATAAGTCATTATATTTTATATTTTAAAATATGAGAAGGATGTTTTTGATTAAATAAGCAACATTTACAGGGTGTTGTACCCTTTATACAAAAAGCCCACAAGGCCAAAAAGAAGCTAGTTCAAACCAGGAATGAACTAGGAAAAGAGGATAGGAAACACACAGAAATAGCTGATAGACAGTTGTCAAACCACAGACGAGGACTAGACAACCTATAAGTGATGATTTTGGTTTGCCCTCACAATACTTTGCTCCTCCTAGGGTATTTCACTTAAAAGGAGAAAGGGGATTGGATGAGATCCAAAATGCAAGGGTTTACACTCAAAGTTAATGTAAATGAGATGTATTATGCCTAATTAAGATGTTTTAATGCTCTAATTTGAAATGGAAATGATCTAATAATGTAAAACCTAAGAAAAATAGCTTGTTTGAAAACACAACGTGAAATGCAAAAAAGTAAAATGAATGCAATAAATGATAAAATAAAGATGTAGAACAAGAACTATGCACCTGGAAACTGATGAGGAATAGATTGGAGATTGCAGAGGTCATTGAAATTCTAGAAATTCTAATTTTTGAGGCAACTGGGACACTTACGCCAGGCTGGGCGACTTAGTCCTAGACTAGGGAAACTACCCAAAAAGTTGTTTCTGCCAAAACGGTGTCTGAATCTATAAATTTTTTTGAAAAAGCAATGTGGTGGGACTAAGTCACCACTATGGGTGACTTAGTCCACTTTGGATTTTCTGCAAATGCAAAAGTGGAAATGGAAGCACTCAACTTGCACACTGCTTTTTTACAGAAATTTAGATATGAATCTTTGTAAAAACTTGCAAAATAGAAGATAAATTGGTTTCTAATGGGGCGTTTGCCTTGTTCAAACCCCTAGTTGGTGTTTAAACTTTGTGGAAGATAAAATTTGTATAAACCCTAGCCCTAAGTGTGTCTAAGACTAGGAAAAACTGAAAATGAGATAAAACCCTATTCTAATGTGCTAGAATGAGGTGATTAAATGGTACTTGAATGATGCAAGTCTTCAATGCAAGAAACCCTACAACACTTCAAATGAATGTAAATGATATGTAAAATGTAATGCAAATCTTAAATCTGAAGATAAGAAGAACATGGAAGATGGAATCACTTTGAAAACAAGTCATTAGGTGTGATTTGATGGGTAGTTACATCTCTTCAACCTAGATTTGTCCATGATTCACCATAGGCATCCATGATCAATCCTTTGCAATGTGAAATCTTGAACAAAAAGTGAGCTTGAAGACCTGCAAAAACCCTAGTTTACTGCCCTAAAGCCTCAACTTTGCTACAAAATGCTATTGAATCTTCTTGTGTTAGACACTTTTGCTCTTGACTTTTGATTTTTGCTTTGTAAAAATGACTAGGAGATATGAAAAATGACTTAAAATGTGTATTTATAAGCATCAACACCTAATTTTCTTGTTGTTTAGACCTAAGAGGCCAACATCCATTGAAAAATTAAACTGAATTGATGAAATTCTCGTTCAAAAGTGGAAAATACCCCAAAAGGGACTAAGTTGCCACCTTGGGCAACTTAGTCCCACCAAGGATATTTTTGGTGGGTTTCACAAAATTTGAGTGGTTTTAATTATATATGTTAAGATTTAAGTGGTTTCATCGTGAATTAGGCCTCAAAGTCCAAAATCATGAGTATTAGGGGCCTATAAATACAATTTTAAGGGGTGATTGATATAAGGTGCCTAAAGTAAGTCCTAGTTTTATTGCAAAATTATCTCTTTCTTCAAGAGTATACAATTTTTGGCAATACACAACCCCAAAACCTGAGGGGACTAATATGACTCCCTTAACTCTAGGTTTTAAAGTTGCGACAGATCTTGGGAGTCCCTTCCTTCTTTCTCAACACAACAGACCAGGAAGACTCAGAATCTAAGTCCACTGAGCGAGGCAAGAGAATTGTATCCACAGTAGCAACCATGGGCAATGAGCCACCACGCAACGAGGGAGTCGGCAATGCAGGAGAGGAGACATGATCGATCGAAGGACCAACAAAGGCATTCAACGAGAGTTGGGAAAGCTTAGCCTAAACAACAACAATATTTTGAGGCAACAGTGGTTCCACGGAAGGGATAGTCAGAAGAGGAGCCAGGAAAGATACCAACTCCTGAGAAGACTCAGTAGGGTCATCCTTCGTGGAAGAACCTTCCGAAGGAGGAGAACCCACCGTGAGATGATTCGAGAGAGCATCCTTCCACCAGGTAGCAGTGCCCTTATGGCGGGCATGAGGGAAACGAGAGGCCAAATGACCCATAGAGAAACATCTCCTATACCTGAAGGGGAGGCCCTCATATTCCAGGAGATGCTTCTAATGTTTTCCCTCCACCAATAAGACTACATCCCCATGGAGAGGTTTGGAGATGTACAAATCAACTAAAATATGAGCTACCATAGTATGCCCAAGCTCCCAAGTCATAGAGTCCACCGTCAAAAAGCATCCAATGGTGTTTACAATAGCTTCATAACATGAATCCTCCCAAAATTGAAGAGGAAGATTTGACAGTCAGACCCAAACTAGTCTGGTATTCAACGACTCTGTAAGGGGATTGAAAGAATGAGACCAAGGCCTGATGGATAACAAATGAATACCCCACATCCACCCCTTGTCCAGCACACAGTCTCACTCCGCGGAGGAAGCGAAGGTTGCTAAAAAGTGTAGAAGTTGTCAAAACCAACTTCAGAGTCCAAGAACACCTGCATGCAAAGAGATACCTATCATAGGGAAGAGAATGGAGAAAAAAGCAAGAGAGGGTTTTGAAGCTCTGTAATATGAGAGATATATTATCAAAATAATATAATGAAAAATATACAATGGATTAATCCTTAAGAAAGGAGATCATGCAAACCTAAAAGTAACCCTAATAGGTAGACATTTAATAATTAATATAATTATTAAATGTCACAATATGCAAACTAAAGTGAAATCTTAAGAGAGGAATAAAGGTAACTTAATTAACATAATTAAGTTAAAATCCTTTACTCTAACACCCCCCCTTAACATGAGCAAGAGTGCAGCTACAAACATGTGCAAGAAAGCAAAGGTAACTACAATGCATGAAAGTAAATTTGGGTCCCGACAACTAGGCCTGATGAGGTACCCAATCACAACAAAATCTCTATAAAGTGGAGAAATAGAGAAAACCTCATGGGAAAAACTCTACTCCAAAAAGAGATAAAAAACAAGAGTGATAGAAGAAGAGAGATAGAAGGACTCAACATGACCCCCCAAGAACTGCTTCTATCACACAAGTACAAAATATGTTCCCCCCATAGGAGAGAGAAGAGAATCCAAAGCCCCCCCAGAATGAGAGAACCCTAGTGCCAATGATCAAACTAATGTGTCTCCTTGGAGGAAGAAACAGATCCAACGGTCAAAGAAGAGGAAATCCCTAGATGTGAGGTGAAAATGGAAGTCCTGGATGATGCTCACTGAAGAACTGAATTGTAGTATGAATGTTTAAATAACAGGATGGTGAATCAAACAACTCAAGATGATCCTGAAATGGAATCTCCACTGAAGATGGGATAATAGGTGTGCTGAAACTGTCATCTGTGAGGAAAGGAATATCCTCTGATATGGCCTCAACAACTGCACTTGATGGCTCGATGAGTGGAGCTACAATGTCAGTCACAACTGAAGAGGAATCCTATTGAATAGATGTGATCTCAACAAGAGGTAAAGGTGTAGAAGTCTCAACACTAGTCTCATGAACAGATGGAAGAACACATAAGTTCAAGTGACCAAACTTCACTTCAGACACTGCATGCTCTCTTGTAGAAAGAGAGGAAAACTCAAATAGTGGAGATGGTGGACCAAAGTGTGTGAATGCATGCAATCGGGAAGAATGATCAACTGTCCCTGTTGCAATAATGTTTCCAGTCTGAATGTCTTTGATGTGCACTGAATCAGGTGTGAACTCAACTGTCTTCCCTGTCCCACTGTGAGCAATCTGATAGATGGAGAGAAGGTTAGTGGACAAAGATGGTACACATAATACATCATTGAATGTACCATCATCAATGTCCATAGAACCTTTCCCACATACACTCATATAAGTGTTATTACCCATCAATATGTGTGGTGAGGACACAACCTCGAAAGATGAGAACATGTCTTGAGAAGATGCCATATGGTGTGAAGCACCTAAATCCAATAGCCATCTAGATGAATGTGAACTGGTGGTTGCACATAATGGATGACCCTTATGTGGGGCCTGTCCATCTGTCTGGAATGATGGTGAAGAAGAAGACCCGCTTGATGTAGATGAGGAAGAGTGATGAATATTGTTCCTCTCAAGAAGAGCTGTCAAATCTGAAACTTATTTTGCATATCCATCTATCTTCTTCTCATAACACTTGGACTCATCATGTCTTGGCTTAGTACAATAAGCACACTTAGGTCTGTCTTTCTTCGATGATTCCCCCTTAGGAGAAGGTGAATTAGAGGTGTTTTGTGAACTAGAATCCTTCCAATGCTCTGTGGTCTTTGGTTTCTGTTTCTGCTTCTACTTCCTATGAGATGACTGTGCTACCAATGCTTGGTGTTGTGATCCTGTGAGAGCATCCAACTGTGATATCTTGGCCTACTCTCGTGTCAACCGATCACAGAACACCTCAAAAGTAGGCATGGTAAAGCGGTTTCCCAATGCATCCATGATGGAATAAAATGTTGAAGAGAATATCTGAAAAGGACCTCAAAGCTTAGAAAGAATCAAGTAAATACACTCCTCATCTATTTTGTTCTTACCACAACCTTGTAGAAGAGATCTCTGTTGTTTGAATTTCATCAGAAAGTCCTCAATAGAGGGAAAAGAATCAGGTACAAGTGAAGTCAACTCTACCTCAATCTGTATTGCACAGAACTGATTGATGGTACCAAATAAATCATTGAACTTGGTCCACATTTCAAGAGGACTATTACACGCATCAAGATGAAACAACAAGCTGTCTGAAACATGTAAGGAAATCAAACCCATAGCCTCATCCATCTTATTTCTATGTTGCATAACCTCAAATGGCCATGCCAAAACTAGTTGAACTGTATCTAAACAAGACCACAACTCTTTGATCTGAGAAGACGTGTCATGAATGCCTTCCAAGTATGATAGTTATGAGGTGTGAGAAGTTCAACAGAAGAAGGGTTTTCGACCATGTTTGGAGAGGTTTAATCAATTTTTAATGTGAAGAGTTTCAAGTTTTCTGAAGTAAATGACAGAAAGCAAGAAAAAAACTCCCCCCACAATTCAAGATACCAAACCTCAGTAGAGATTTTTCAGCTAAAAGGCAGGAAAAAAGCAAAAAAGGCTTCAAACTGAATCTTGTGTACATGGTAATTTTTTTGGAAAAAAATAGAAGATCTGAATATAGCGTGAGAAGATCTTTTCGACACCTATTCGTTTTCGAAAAACGGAGCAAAAATGAGCAAGTTATGCCCCCCAGAGTGCAAAAAAATATCTGAATTTGACTACGAAAAAAGGCAACCAAACTGGAAAATTTAAAAAAAATCGTGCACCATCACAATGGGCTCGGAGCCAGCTTTCCAACGCCTATTTTCATTTGAAAATCCGAGCTAAAACACCCGAGATATGTCCAATTTTGTGAAAGTAGCTAAAAATACCCAATAGGCCTTGCATGCAGCACCTGGGGCTTAAAAAAAATAGCCCTTGGTCACCTGGACGGACCAAGGAGCTGTCAGACTTCGACAGAGCCCTTGGTTCTTAATAAAACCACGACAGGGGCTTAGTCTAGCGGCAGGGCTAGGCGATCTAGGCGCTGAACGCCGATGTAACCTCAGGCTCAACGTAGGAGGGTCGAGGGCTGGTGAGAAGTGCTCGGTTCACAATAGAACCTTGGCCTGACGATAAACGGTCCGTTGTGTATTTAAATAGCATGATGGGTAGGTTATGCTTAGCCACCACTACGGCAGGCGTTGGTGTATCATTGGTGGTCGCATAGTATGCACCTTTTTTTTAAAAAAAAAAAAATCACAAATTTTCACCTCAAACTGCGTGCCCTGGGGTCGTACGGCCTTGGGGCCAATTTTTTTTGCCTCCCTAATCAATTGTGGCCAAATCAAACAAGCTTTATATGAAAATAGAGGTTTTTAGGCGCTACGAATCCAACGACGAGGTCCATTTGGGCCCAAATGCAACCCAAAGACTGCCAAGCTCCATCCACAAAACAACCCAAACTCCTGATCGTCCTCAGAGTTCCAAATTCTTGATCTAAAACACACAGTCAAAGAAGTTTGGTCAATGTAGAAGATAAAGTCAAACCAACTTCGAGTCCAAGAACACCTACATGCAAAGAGATACCTATCATAGGGAAGAGAATGGAGAAAAAAGCAAGAGAGGGTTTTAAGCTCTGTAATATGAAAGATGTATTAACAGAACAATAGAATGAAAAATATACAATGGATCAATCCTTAAGAAAGGAGATCATGCAAACCTAAAAGTAACCCTAATAGGTAGACATTTAATAATTAATATAATTATTAAATGTCACAATATGCAAACTAGAGTGAAATCTTAAGAGAGGGATAAAGGTAACTTAATTAACATAATTAAGTTAAAATCCTTTACTCTAACAAAAAGAACCCCCTTGCACTGGGATAGAGCTCAATCTACCCAAAGACCATAGGCTTCTAGGAGACGAAAACCTAGTCATGGAGATCGGGAAGGGAGGGCCACAAGCTGTTAAACCTACAGACCACACCCTGCTTCAAATAGTAATCCTTGTTCTCAACAACCTTAGGTCCACAGACCATTACAAGGGAATCATGAGCACAGGGAAAAGGCCAAACTCTAGCTCGAGTAGGAGGCCGAGCACCCACTTTAGCAGCCTCAGAGAAGGACTTCACCTGCCCAAAGAAGGAAAGCCACCAACAATTGGAGCAGGAGGCGGTACAACCGAAGGAAAAGGGGGAGGACTGTCCAACCCCAGCAGATCCACACCCACCCGCGCAACATCACCAATCTTAGGAGGAGATGGAACAAAGCCCACATCCGCTTGTGCAACATCACCGGTCTTAGGAGGAGAGGAAATAGAGCCCTCACCCAAGCATTCATGCCCTACAACGACCACACAAGCCCGCTACTTGCAGTTTAGAATCTCATCCATTGAAGGCCATTGCGCACTGTGTAGAGACTTCCAGCGCAACGACATTTCAAATCTCTATTTTTTAGAACAAAATATATGAGAAGGATGTTAATAGAATTCTAGTAAATTAGAGTATAAGAATTATCAAGAAATTTTTAACAAAAGGTAGTATAATATAAATAAGATATTAAGTAATGAACGTGAAATTAAAATTAAATATATTAAATTATAGAACTATTAAAAATCATAATGATTAATAATAGATTATTAAAATAATAATGTTGTATGTACGATATTAGTTTTTTCTAATGTAAAGATATATTATGATATTATATGGAATAAACTTTAACCAGTAAGAGTTAAATTATATTTATAATAAATTAAAATGTTATGTTATTAAAATAATTTAAAAATATATAAAATGATAATAAATTAAAATATTATACCTTGTCAGTAGTGGGATTTTATGATGGTT